>CAJQZP010000200.1:1385000-1842500 GCA_907164705.1 Parnassius apollo
AATCACTAATACTGTAAGTAGAAAGGTCGTTAGACACTTATTTCATTAGGTTTATCATATTTATGCCTGTTTCTTAACGCCAAGCCAGCCGCTTCTTATTTTTATCACGGTTATTTCCCATTTTAATTTTACGTCGTACTGTTGCGTAATGTATATTCTGATTGTAAGCGACACAACTTATCCCTTCAAAAGCCTAAGCGATACTAACGGGCGACAGGAATCACACTCAAGACGCCGATAGTTTAGGTAATTTCTTTTTACAGTGAAAATAATGGTATTTTAAAAAAAAGTAAATAACATAAGCACTGCTTTATAGTTAGTTCAGTTAGTATGCAAAGTTTCATGATCTTATTTAAAGTATTTTATGAATAACAGCGGTTTATTGTTTATTTTGGAGGTAACTTTGGATTTTTTTTTCTATCGAGAAAATTTTACGAAATCGTGTTTTCGTCTAACATAATCATTAACATTAATCCTCAACTTTACCATATATTTATTTCAAAATTAATGCTGCAATATTTTCGGCATAACGAAGGATCTTGCTAAGCCATTTGACATTATATTTCCCCTTAAAGGGAATATTAATAATGTTGATAGCATTGCTAATACTTTTATATATATAAAAAAATACTCTCTCGAGAACGTTGATTGTCTAATTCATTATCATGCTCTTATGTCGGTCTAGAAAGGAAAAATTTTGGAGGTGGTCAGTTAAATTCACGCAAAGCCTGTATTATGAGACTGATGTTTTAAAGTGGCTCGTTATTTTAACGTGGTAGAACCACGCTGTAGCTATAATAGTTGTGGCATGAATGGGTCAGCTCGATCGGGATAGGACCATGCTCTTACAGAATACCAGAGTAAAATAGCTGCTCAAAGCTGCTGTTTCGTATTGTGAGGGTACAGAACTGAATACCTTTTTTTAAATGAGGTAGTATTCCATGCTTAAGGGTGATAGGGTATTTGCAATTCGATTCTTAATCGAGGGTAGATGTAGTGTAGATCTCTATAGACAAAAGCAAACAATTATCATCAGGTGGACTGTGTACTCGTGTCACCCTTATTCAATAAAAATACCCTTGTACAAAAAACATTGTAAATGGAGACAAACAGGATGGTCTCACAAGTAACCATAGCATATTCGTAATTTAAATTTTAAAATTAAATTTACCACAATCATTATTTAAAAAAACTTATTTCGTGGTAAAAAATTGCCGATATAAAACACGAAGGCGTCTAAAGTCTTTTAGACCTTCAGTTTTATTGTAATGGCATAGATAAGCTTATAAGTTTAGAGCGACAAACGAGCGAACAGTCTACGTGATAGCAAGTGGTCAGCGCAGGCTGTAGTAGACACATATTCTCTTTTTTTATTGTTCCGTAAAAGTCATGGACCTCTACTTATCTGGGGCAATACTAAACGTGAGCATCTTTGACGGTACTGCCCATCTCTGGTCAGGATATTTGTGGACACATACTCAGAAAAGTAAGACGTAGCCTTCTTTGAAAGTATAAAAACTCTCATTGACTGCAATTTTAGACACATACTTAAGACAAAAAAGCCGCGCTGTAGTCTTGTTGAAAATATATCAACCCTTACGGCCTGTAATTTTCTAGGCCATATCAAGAGTAAGACCCTTTAATATTAAAACAGTGCACTGCTACACGCCGCCAGAACTGGGGTGGTACTAACCCAAACGGAATCCTAGGTAGAATATTAAGTACAATAATACGGCCCAAATAACAGTACAAGAATATTTTTGTGCGTGTTAGAGCAGTGTTGCAGATTTTTTATGCCTGTATTATGGATAGCACAGAAATCGCAATAAGACAATATTATTACTATTTCTGTGATGAATAGGCAGGCTCGGTAAGCTCGACCGGGGAAGGACCACGCTCTTACAGAATCCCAGCATAAAATAGCAGTTTAAAGGTGCTGTGTTGCGTATGGTAAGTGTAGAGATCTGAAGACCCTTATTCTTCGATCAACAATTATTACTAAAAGCTACGTATTCCATCCTAGTCCTAGTTACAACGCATCTGCATTTTAATTCTGAATCAAAAACAGGTGTAGATATCTATGGATCACTTCATCCCCGCGCTTGTTTGATACCCTTATTCTATAAATATCTAATTCCACGCGAGCGATATGGAAAAAAGAAAAATGTAAGAAAAGGACAAACTGGGTACGCAACAAGTTGTTTTCGCTTAGAAGACGCAAAATTTTTTTTGTCCTTATTGTAGACACTTGTTAATAGTTATATGACAATAGCCTTCTCGACTCATTTCCAGAATGTTCTTCTGAAAATGTCTGGTCGTATTGATTTATGGCTGCATTATGCGAGGGGAGGAGCGTACACAGTTGCTGTCCAGATGCATAAATAGGATTCTGCATCCTGCGCAGTTTCAGGTTTACCTGGAATTGCTAGAAAATCTAGACGTTAGCCATTAGGAAAAAGCGCGTATTATTAAAGAAATAAAGGTCAGAATTAGTTTGAGAGTTACTGAATCGATTCAGCTCTAATTCGCATGCGTGTGAAACAAAATCGATATCTCAGGTTGAGTAGGGACGGGTCGCTTGCTCCCAGTAATCAGCGATATGCTTTACACGGCGGTCATTTTTTTATCATTAGGGTATTTAAATTATTGTCATGCGAATTTGGAGGGACCGTTCTTGTTTTTTGGACCTAAGTCCCTTGAGCAGTACAAGCGGACAGCCCTGAAATATCTAGATCAAGATGAACTGATGAAGATATATGGAGAGCAGGCGGCTATCGTGGTATTCAATAACCAGGACTCCGTGCCCTTGTCCAGCGGGTACTTTCCAAGGCTGAGGAAGATGTTGGAGGGTCACACGATGCTGGTTCTGCCACAGGACTTTCTTGACGTGCATCCTGATTACGTTAGCAACGAAACCCAGGTAAGTGCACCGTCAGCTAGTAGAGTACACTGTTGGGTGATACGATCTTCCGGTACCGGGCACAAGCCTCTTTACATTGTTGAGAGGTAACTTTCTGGGTGGTAATTTTTTTCATGTGTAGAGTAACAATCGCTTGTATTTTAGTATGATGTTTCGAATGGTGAACATCGAGAACTCCTCTCCAGGCACCGCATTTTAATTCTTAATCAAGAATATATTATATTCTGGTGCGGGATTCTGGTGCGGACTTGTGCGATAAAACGCACATATTATGTGGGGCATATATGATGGATGTATAGAAGGGTATTGAGGAATTATAAATACTTTCGTACATTGGATTAATAATAGTAATAATAATGTCCTCCGGACCGAACTTCGGCCACGGCGGCCTGCCTCAACGGAGGCTAGCGAGCGGCGCAGGACAGGATTATAGTGTGCATATATGTGTGATTATATAAGTGTATGTGCAAGCACAGGTGCACTCTCTATTACCTCACTTTCATAATCCGATGGGACGGTAAACCGACACGACCGGAGAGAGCTCAGGCGCAGGACCAACGGCTTTACGTACTTTCCGAGGCACGGGGATGAGACACCGCCAACTTCCTGACTCCGGGCATCTACTGAAAATTTCTTGGCAGAAAAACTCAATAATTGATTTTTTAGGACCTCATGATCAGCAGTCGCACTACTATAACCACTAGACCAACGAGGCAGTCACATTGGATTACGAATTGTATATATTATAATAATTTTATATGTTCTACTTAACATATAACATATTAGAACCTATTAAACCCGTTTGTCCCTTTTTTAACAAATGTAGACAAGTGGGTGTCGTAAGCGGTGACACAGAGAAACAAATCAGGAGATGAGCAGCAGCATCTTCCTAATAACGACTTCAATTAAAAAACTGCGGTTGGCCATCCGCTTGCCAAGCCAGCTTTGGCAAATATCCCTCCTGTGAGGCAATTTATGGGGGAGGTCTATTTTCAACAGTGGAATTTAACAGGCTGTAACGGTATTGATCAGACCAAGTATAGTAATTATATTGTATTTAAATTAAAACTAATTTTGATTTAAATTAATCAATATATTTATGAAACGTATCTTAATCATCATCATCACAACAAGCCTTCACAAGTCGACTGCTGAAGCAAGCAATGTCGAAAAGCACGGTCTTGAGCCACCTGCATCCATCAGCTATCCTGCATGTGTTACCAGGTCGATATAGTGTGTGGGCAGCTCCACACTTCGCCGGTTCACACTTTCTCCGGTTCGGGAACTCCCGGCCTACGGGATAGTTCGTGCCTTATCGTGGCGGTAGGGCTTAGTGGCTTAGTTAATCATGGTGAACCAAGATGTACCCACATGGCTAGCCCAGGTGAAATTCAGGCCCGAGTTGGTCACTCCGAGTGGGCTCGGCGAGCCCACTTCAATGTGTGTTTGTTAAACTGCGGCGAGAGGGAAGTCCTCTTCGTCTAATGCCGTACATGCATTGCTATGTATGTGTGTATCTTTTCTTTCATTAACGCATGCGCAGAGGGCGAGCCGGCGCAGTCATAGCTCGCCAAAACTGCGATCGATCAATCAGTCTGACCTAGGGCAAGTTATACATATTGAGGTCGAACTAGCCCTTACTTAGTTTCGTATAGTTTACCTTTCTATTTATCAATTTATTTTACCAGGGCGGCGCCACTTTCTCACACGGCGATTTCTTAGGGGGGGGGGGGTGGGAGAAGTCAATTTATTAGAAAAGTGATGTTTTTTTCTGAAATATTATTTTAATATTACATCAATGAGATAAGAAATGAATAAACTAAACTACGTATAAATCTAAAATTAGATGAACGAAAAAAGTTAAAATGGTGTAAAAACTAAATATAGTACCTACGCGAGGTGAGGTTTAAAGTTATAAGAAAGTGACCATATTAGGTCACTTTCTTATAACTCTAAAACTACAGGCTTGTTTACATAGAGATGACTTTGTGGTACGATAGCTTTTTATCAATCAATCAAATAATAAAGGGTTAAAAGAGCGCTGCTTTATCGACCATTTTGACAATTGATAATATAGTGAATATTTTAGTCGATTATAGTATGGTTTAGTGTAGTTAGTTTTTTTAAGTTAATTTATCGAAGTGTTCATAATTATTGCCAAGGCTTGTTTTTTATTTTTTTTAAATATATTTGTTATAGAATACGACTTTGTGTTTTGTCTCTGTCCTTCATCCCAGTTTTGGTTTTATACAGTTTTAGTTTTTTGTGGTAGGGCGGCAAAGCTTAAGGTGGTCATATTACCCTCATGTACCATACTTCAACACTAGAAACCGAAAACCTCTCACAACCTACGTAACAAATAAGTTCAACCAAATATTATCTATTCTGTGGTTCACCTTAGTCCATAGCGTGCATAGTAACTAGCGACATCTAGAGGCTCTCATTGTCTTTATATTCGTAAAGCAAGTACATTGCTGCTTCACTCACTTTAGATTTAGATCATTTTAGGTTGAATGGTCTAAGTTCACCCATAATAAGTTTAAAAACCCTTTCATAGTTGGCTCCTTCAACACATGTTCTACAGTCATAAATAATTTATAGACCTTAAATAATATTTAATTGTTTTCACGCAATTTTTTATTTTATTGTAATGTTTCAATATTAAAGCAAAATATTTCTTTATTATTACAGGTATTGACACTACAAGGTCCTTGGTCAGAGCGAGATGCGCAGATGACGGAAACCTTCGCCAGACTTCAGGATATATACGGTTCTGGAAAAGTGCTGGGAATTTTGGGTAAATCTAGCGTGAAATATAAAATTATTTGACCGCATTTGCGAACGCGAGGTTATTAATTTGCATAAGCGAATAAATATTATATTTATATAATAAAGGCTTTTAAATAAAGGCCATTTTAAAACTAAAAATGAAATCTGTAAAATTAATTATAATCAATGTATGGGCAGTGTATAATGTGCAGTTGTGTTCGCGTAAATTTGAAAAAAACCTTTTTTTTGTTAATAATAGTACTACGTATTAAAAGTTAAAATAATTTCACTAACTAGCGACTTGCCTCGGCTCTGCCTGGATAGGATCTATTAATGTAGCGGTTATTTAGATTTAATATAGTCAAAGCTTCGAATAGGTGTTATTATTCCAAGAGTCAATGACCATTTATGTTATCAATTTTTCGTTTTATTACCGACTTCAAAAAGGAGCAGGTATTCAATTCGACTGTATGCTTTTTTAATGTGATACCTCGTAATTTTAATCTGGGTAAACCGACTTTGATGATTCTTTTTTTATCTGAAAACTGGTGT
The DNA here is from genome assembly GCA_907164705.1 of Parnassius apollo. Lineage (NCBI taxonomy): Eukaryota > Metazoa > Arthropoda > Insecta > Lepidoptera > Papilionidae > Parnassius > Parnassius apollo. The sequence continues at coordinate 1,391,242 of CAJQZP010000200.1, forward strand.
TTCTCGTGTGCCAGTAGTTATCATCACAATCGATTCAACTATTACAACGATTAGTCTGTACATACACACATAGAATTTATATATATATATATATATATATATTTAAATTATACAAGAATACTTTCATGCCATTTTTGTTCTCATTTGAGTTTATTGGATAAAATCACGATGTGGATTTATTGTGACGCAAAAAGCTCACTTTTAACTAATTAATTAATTTATGTATTCAACACAAGAATATAAGCTTATAGTACTGGAGCAAATAAATACTACGTATATATTATACTAAACATGACATTACGTTTTATGCAGTCACTTGTTTAAACTATTCAGATAAGAAAACACATAATATAGTACTAAGAGTCCTAATTACATCGAATTCGTCAAAAAAATATATCGACATCCGGGTTGCTTTATAAAATTCTTGTTATTTTAGCGGTAGGCACATACTAACTAGATACACGCGTGCGGTAGATCTAGTATTACTGGCATGAGGTGAGCTCCATGGGGGTAACAGAAAAGCAGGTGTTGCCACCGTACAACTCCGCGCATATAATGATCAGGCACATAGAAAACATAAACAAATATATGAGATAGAAAATTATCATCATCTTTTTCTACGGTATCTAATGTTGATTAGGATAGCACAAAAATAATTTCAGTAGCAAACTCTGCACACTATATTCCTATTACTTCTAGGTTATGTAACAACAGGCCAAAAGTTGATTTGTTTTAGAAAGATAATCTCAGGTAGCAGAAAACAAATAACTCTTGTCAATGTATGTAATCAAAACCTAAATAACTCTTGTCTTCAAGGCAAGCGTGAATAGGCTTTTGTTAAGTCAGTATGCTTCACCATATTAGGCTACATACACAGGCGCTGGATTAGAATAGTAAAAAAAACCTTCTAAGCATCTACAGTCGGATACAAAAGATTTTGGTCAGATTTCTCAAAATTAACTTCGAATAATGCTCGCATTATATAATATTTTAGTGCTTATTCAAATGATATGACTTGTTTGTAGTAAACCAAATGACATGTTTCAGGTAATTCGGTGTCACAAAGTCAGCAAGCCGACTACGTGGACGGAGAGTGGGCACGCGTTAAACGCGAAGCTACCGATGAACCAACCACATCACAGGTGTCACCTGCAGCTGACGAAGAAAAGCCGACAAAAGCGCTGCTTAAATACGCCCTATATAATGCTACGGGTAAAGTAATGTGTTTTTTTTAATAAGCCAATGCATGACCAGAATCCCACCTGATGGTGAATGGTGATGAAGCCTAAGATGGGATATCGCACTTTTTATAGAATAGGGTAACAAACGAGCACACAGTCCACCTGATGGTAAGTGGATGCTGTGGCCCATAGACATCTACATTTATTCTCGATTATGAATCAAAATACGGATGCGTTGTCACCCGTGAGGACGAAAATAGAATGCCTCGTTTCTAGTAAAAAGGGTCTCCGATTCTCTACACTCACTGTACGAAACACAGTGAGATTGAGCTGCTATTTCACGCTGGTATTCCGTGAGTACGTGGTCCCACCCTGGTTGAGCCGACCCATGAGTGCCGCAATCATAATATAGTTGCGGCGTGACTGTACCATGTAAAAAACTTCCACTCCTTTGCTGTACGCGGTACAAAAAATGAAGCAAATCATTTAATTATTGTGCTTGGAATATCGTCAAGAACCAGATGTCTCTTTCCTTTAATGCTAATTCCCGCTATCAGCCATCTCCTGGAGGTTATGAGATCTCTTTGGAGTTTCCTATGGTTGATTTTCATAACGCCAATGACATTTGTATTATTAAATTCATTTTGTGCACCCATCGTCTTTCTGTATGTCTTGTTAGGTTGTCAGTCACTCTTTAAAGTGGGAGCGAAGCTTTGCAACTACGTAACCTTTTTTCCCTATTGGTGGTCGGTGGATGTTGATGGATGTAGGTGGCTTAGGACCGTGCTTTATGACATTCGTTGAGGGAGTTCATTGTTCAGCAATAGATTTGTGATGGAATATAACGATGATGATGACTTAATTTCTACATACTATTATTATATGATTTCTTTTGTCATATTCGTATTCATTTATTGATAAAATAATAGCTTACAGTATATGCAACCAAATCGCTTATGTCTATACTAAACTTACGAAATAAAATAAAATACACAAGAAAAAAATATCACTATTTATTAAATATTACCATACACAATATAAATTACAGCCACAACAGTATAATGAAATCTTTTTACTTTATCATAAATTAAACTTAATTACCTAAACTTATACTATTCTTCTATCTTACGAAGTTATTTAAGGATATTAACACATTTTTATACATTGCGCTGGGTTTGTCAAAAATATATCTGCGTCTGGATTGGCCCTGTCTTTTATTTACTTTAATTAAAGAAGATGTATTTTTTGTAGAATAAGCGTGACAAATCTCATTTAACCCACACAACAATGAACAAGAAGAGTCAACATCACTTGGAAGAAATTTTGGACCCTAAAAGAAATTCTAAAAAGCGACTTGCCCATAAGGCTGAAAAGCAAAGTCATGAACAACTGCCTACTCCCCTCACTAACATACGCCTGTCAAACTGGAAATTTACTAGGAAAATAAAAAATAAGATCATAACAAGTCAAAGAAGTATGGAAAGAAGCATTCTGAAGATTAAGATCATCAAAAAATACGCCATACTGCCATAAGACAGAAAACTAAAGCCATCGACGCTCTCAGCTACTCACAGAAACTAAAATGGCGATGGGCCGGACATATAGCCAGACTTACTGACAATCGCTGAACCATAAAGACAACATCATGATTAGGACCATCAGGCCAAAGAAAAAGGGGTAGGCCAATCGCGCGCTGGAAAGACGACATTATAAAAGTAGCAGGTACCCACTGGATGCGAGTAGCAGAGGACAGAAAACATTGGTCATCTCTGGAGGAGGCCTTTACCCTCCGTTAATGAGGTGTTCTTGTAACACTTGGTACACATACACCAAAAAAAAAAACTAATTGTACTACACTGTGTGCGAATTTTAGAAAAATTTAATTTTTAAAATATTATCAGAATTTATTGAAACTTTTAAAATGCATTCTTATAATGGTCTACAACTACTAGAAGTAAGGAGAAATTTATTGCAATTAATTAATGAAATTGTAAGTCTATTATAAACCTTGTTCTATTACAAGCACATAAATATCAAAAGTGATACTTACCAAAATACTAAGTTTTGTAACACTGGGTCAAATAATTTTTGCATGCACACGCACACTGTTTCAAACTGTAAATCTGAATTATGAAGCAATAAATAAAAGACTTTTTTATTTTTATTTATTTATTTAAGCGTGACAAACGAACTCACACCTGATGTTAAGTGGCTGAAGTGGCCCATACACATTTACATCTATCCTTGATTAATCGATCACTAATCATCTATCGTCGCCTTTGTCGGAGAAGGACCAAGCTCTCACAGAATACCAGCGTAAAAGATAGGTGACTATAGGCCATCTACTTGCCATCAGGTGAACTGTGTGCACGTTTGTCACCCTTATTTTATATTTATAAATACCATCAGGTGGACAGCGAGATCGGCACTTGCATAGATAAAAATCGAATTATTTTTATACATTGTATACATCAGGACCTCCGGGTAAAGCTGCGTTGTTGTATTCGTCTGGCTGGCCTGAACTGCAGCTGCCTGACGGTACCGTCACCGTACTGGACACGCCAATAGGGGAACCTACTGTCAAGCCAACAAGGCTCTACACAATACTAGTGGTACGCTTCGCTGATGGCGAAAACACAAGAGATAAGGTTAGTCATGCAAATATAAACGGATTAGGTATAAATTATTAAGCGAAAGGAAAACATTGTATCCCTTTTTATGCATACTGCATGTACGGAGGAGTGTGAGATTTGGCAAAGTTAAAGTTTATATGGAGAATTAGTATAAAAAGCTAACATTTAGGTATAACACCTGTTAAAAATACATAAAAATAAATTAAAGAAAACTTATTTGTTTTCATAGTTTGGCAACTACAAATTGATTCTGCCAGCGTCAAGTATTTAATGAAAGTCAAACAGTGTATTAGACTAGTTTCGGTTTCCTTAGATAGGTTTACTATATCTCTACATTACGAAGTTACATATGGAGTTATTTTAAGATTAATGAACATAAAGTAAAGTCACAGCATATATACGTCCCACTGCTGAGCACAGGCCTCCCGTCATTTCTGACAGGGTTATAGAACAAGGAAGTGTCCGCCGCCTTGGCCCGATGCGTGTTGGCGAACTTCACATGTCTACGAAATATTTTTTTTAATGAACATAGCTTAAGAAAATTCATTCAAACACAATTGTCGCTTGTTGACTTTCATACCAATGTCTCAAATATAATACAAGCTTAATAATAGGATATTACTCTATGGCCAAACTTGATAGTCTGTGGTCAAACAGTGGCACAGAGTAGTGATTGCTGCCAAAGAATATTAAGCTGTTGCCCACAAATAAGACGTATTGACTGAATACGCTGTGAATTTTGTGTGATTTCAATAAATCTTCCTTTTTAAAAATTGTGTGGGGTGCATAATATTAAGGCAAAAAGCATTTATTATATATTTTGTATTTTAGATAATTGTGTTGTATATATTGTGTAGTTAAAAATAAAATATATGTAGCTTGTTTAATATACAAACCTAAAAATTGTTATTTCAATAATTGTGTTGTATACTTTATCTATACCATAGAGAGCCAGTACCTATATATTGAGCATACACTTGAGATCAGGCTTTGAGCATTCATTTCATCTTAGTCCCCAGACCTGACAACACATCTGTAACCTTCTTTGTTCGTTCCAGGTGGTCATAGCTTTTTTTTTTTATAGGATAGGGTGACAAACGAGCACACAGTCCACCTGATGGTAAGTGGTTGCTGCGGCCCATAGACATCTACATCTATCTTCCATTACAAATCAAAATGCAGATGCGTTGTCACCCGTGAGGACTGAGATGGAATGCCTCATTTCCAGTAAAAAGGGTCTCCGGTTCTCTACACTCACCATACGAAATACAGCAGCATTAAGCTACTATTTCACGCTGGTATTCTGTGAGAGCGTGGTCCTTCCCCGGTCGAGCCGACCCATTCGTGCTACAACTATACTACTAATATAATTGCAGCATGGCTCTACCACGTAAAAAAAGCTTAGTTGGTTTAGTTTCTATAAAAGTTTGCTTGTAACTTTGGTTTTATAAAAGTACCTCGCTCCTGTCAGATCACGGTGGAGTTCAGCTTCAAGCAGTCGGCGGGGTGGTGGGCGGCCGCGGGGGCGGAGGTGCGGCGCGGGCGCGGGGAGGGCGTGTGGCTGCTGGCACCCGCTCAGGCCGCACCCTCCGCCGTGCTTGGCCGCGCCTACCACTGCTCGCAGCCGCTCGTCTACGCTTCCGACAACGCGACGCTCACCTTCCCTGATATAAAGGTAAGGACACCTCTTCTAATCGTCCTGATCTCCGCTGGATTTCACAATCCTCGATATAAAGATTCCGAGAACTCTTCCAATCAACCCGCTAACTCTTCATCTTTAAACATAATCTTCTTCGATACAAAGGTACCGAAGCCTCTAAACATTAGCCTGCTAACTGTTTAACACTGAACGCTACTTTCCCCGATATAAACGTACGGAGACTTCTCCCAATCGGCCCGTTAATGTTTCCTATGCTGGACGTCACATGCCCCCTAAAGCGTTTCCAGCCAGCATGTTAAATGTCCTCCATTGAACGTTATCTTCTCCGATATAAACGTAATGAAACGTCAATCAGTCTGTTAATTGTCGTCAGCTGGACGTCACCTTCTCCGATATAAAGATAGCGAGAAATTCTCCCATTTCAACTCCATAACTCTTCAACAGTGAACACCACCTTCCCCAATATAAAGGCAACAAGAACCTCGTCCAATCAACTCGTTAATCGTCTTCTGCTGAATTTTACCTTTCCTGATATAAAGACAACGATACCTCTCCCAATTCAACCTCACGTTTCTTCGCCACTGGATATACCTTTTCTAATATAAAGGCAACGAGAACCTCTTCCAATAAACTCGTTAACTGTCCTCCTCTGACAACACATTCCTCGATATAAAGGAAACAAGACTTGTCACAGTTAGCCCATATATGTAAAGAATAGGACATAGGCTATTTAAGCTTTTTTTGCATAAAAAGTTTTTTATATATAGGATAAGGTGACAAACGAGCTCACAGTCCACTTGATGGTAAGTGGTTGCTGCGGCCCATAGACATCTACATCTATCCTCGATTACAAATCAAAATGGAGATGCGTTGTCACCCGTGAGGACTAAGATGGAATGCCTCGTAGGCCGTGGGTTGGAATCCCGCACGGAACAAGTATTTGTATAACCTACAAATAATTGTTCCGGGTCTGGATGTTTGTCCTTGTGAAATTTGTATTTGTAAACTGCCTACACTCTGCAGAAAATCCTAACGTAGGCTAACGTTTTTTAAAGAAATAGAAACAAAAACTGTTGCGTTTTAGGTTATATTTTTTAGGTTAGGTTAGCTATTCGTGTTGGATAGCAAACCTTAAAAACTTGTATGGGTTGAAATTATTTAAGACCTTCGGTACATTAAAAGAAACATAATATATATTATGCCTCATATTCGCAGATGCAACCCTTCATGGAGAATACGCAAAAGTTTGCTGACGCGTTCGATTGCATCGGTTTCACCACGGTCCCGTTCTGGTGAGTATTCAATCATCCTTATTTTAGTTAATATACATTAAAATATACTATCATGCTAAAAATGTCAAATTTTACCATAGTCAAATCGAATGCTACGAACTTATGATAACTATACGTTTATAACGTGGTAGAGCTATGCTGAAGGTATATGGTTGTAGAAGGAATGGGTCGGCTTGACTGGGGTGGTCCTTCCTCGGAATCTCACAGAATACCAGCGTAAAATATTAGTCTAATGCTGCTGGATGAGTGTAGAGAACTGGTAACCATTTTTAATGGAAATGAGACATTCCATCTTAACACTCAGGTGTGACAACGCATCTGCAATTTAATTCTTAATCGAGAATAGATGTAGTTGTCTTTGAGCCACAGCACTCACTTACCATCAGGTGGACTCTGTACTCGTTTGTCACCCATATTCTACAAAAAAATAATATTTCATTTATGCTGCTGCCAAAGTCTATACATGATAGTCCACTGTATGACACAATACCAAACCCTGACTCAGTGCCGCGGGAGGTAGGACTGTATGGTAACTTCAGATTTTAGTTTTAGTATTTTTATTGTTGTAACAAATATCGAATATATTTGGATGATATAAATAAATAAATAAATAAAAATACCATTTTATTAAATTATTCTCATCACAGGTCCGGATTCATGGTGTCGTTTATTATGGTGATCGGGCTTGCGATCTCGGTCTCAATGATTATGGATATCAAGACCATGGACCGCTTCGAGAATAGCAGAAGCAAGCAATTGACCATCACCGTCAGCGAATGAACATATCGACAAATTTAATAATTAGGTATTGATGATTTGGGAAAGTGGCCTTTAGTGTAAAACCAGAAGGTGTTATCAACGTAACAAAGTTAATACTACACATAGTGTAATATTGACGAAACTGATATAGTGTCCAGTTTTTCTTTGGTAATGGGTGCGTACGGTTGTATTTTTGCCAGTGTGAAGTAAAAAGAAATCATATTTAATCTGAAATAATTTGTTTCAAAAGCGAGCGACACCTGTCCTAATGGCAGGGCGCGGACCGCGAATTCAAAAAGGTCGTGGGTTCGAATCCAACATTCGACTACTGGCGTGAACCACTCGTAACACAAGCAATTTAAGCTTACCATGAGAGGTTAGGGGGAATATTAGTAATGTTTATAGCATTGTTAATATTCTTTTTATAAAAAAAATCTTCTTCATGATATGCCGAATTTTTTTGGGAGATTTTGACAACAACTTGATGGATCGTCGATGACGACAGTATAACAAGATTGCGGACAAAATAACTTGAGGTTTATATCTAATTCGGAGCATTGGTTTCGTAGTTGGCGGTAGAGTTCTCGCCAAAACGGAACTTACGTGGATGTTTAGCTATTGTACGTGGGAGAGCCACGCTGGAGCTGTGAGACGGCTGCAGCACGAATGGGTCGGCTCGACCGGGGAAGGACCACGCTCGCACAGGATACCAGCGTGAAATAGCAGCTTAATGCTGCTGTGTTTCGTATGGTGAGTGACGGGAACCGGAGACCCATTTAACTGAGGCGTTCCATCTAGTCCTCAGGGGTGACAAGGTATCTACATTTTGACTCTTAATCGAGGATAGATGTAGGTGCTTATGCACCTTCCACTTACCATCAGGTGGACTGAGTGCTCATTTGTCACCTATATTTTTTTTGCAGTTCTTTTGTATTGTATCCATTGAGAGATCTACTTGTTACTGTGGTATGCTCGGTTAGGTTAAGATTTATATATATAATCATAGACGTATAATTAGGATATGTAATTTAGGTATACTTCTGCCGTGTGGTGACGGCTTTAAGAATTTTGCCACCCCGACTCTTCCCGCGGGTGTCGTAAGAGGCGACTGAGGGACTTCAGGGCGCTTCTATCGTATGACTTGTTAATGTTAGGGTAGTGCATGTTGGAGTGCGACGTTTCCACCATATTGTCAAATTTTATTGCAGATATTATGTTTTTGGCGCTGTAAAATCATTGAACGGGGGTAGAATGATTTTGCGGTATTGAAACTAGACACAATGTCTGTGGTAAAGTAGTGGCAAGACGGTGTGCGTCACGCGTTGCGACGTGCCTCACTAGTTTAACTAGTCTCAAGCCCTATCCCGCGCTGTTCTGGGATGTAAAAAGAATGCAACAGCCGCCTCTCCTCCCGTGCGTGTCGTAAAAGGCGACTGAGGGACAAAACAAGGCGGTATGCGTCAAGTAAACCAACGGGCTCACTTTACTTGTTACGCTAGGATAACATCCAGCTTTATAATCTAGCCAACACCAGCTAATATGTAATTTGCGGGCATGGAAGACTTCCGTACGTGCCTTCCGTGCCAGCAGACAGATACCCCAAAAGTGCAGGTTCCATGTCAAATTGGCATTGTGGTTGCGAGGCGGGATTTACTCTTAGTTTCAACTTTCCCACCAATTGGAATCTTTCGGACAACGCCGTGAGCATTGTTGACTGTTCGTTAGGCGGCTTACCCGCCGGCCGTACACTCCGGTGACTTGCCGCGTTGCCTCCGGTTGGTGAGAGAGTGCCCAAATCCCTCAAGCGACGCCATGCCTCTCTCCTTAAGGGAAGTGTTTTAATTGTAAATATAGATATAATTGAACAAATAAAAATTAATAATTAGTGAGAAGTGTGTCTCATTTACTCACGTTCTTTGGTCTACTCTAACTAGAAAGAATATCCACCACCGCATATTCTTCGCGTTTACCCAATATGTTTTTTTACTTAGTCCTTGCTGCAGTTATATTAGTAGTATAGTTGTAGCACGAATGAGTCAGCTCGACCGGGGATGGACCACGCTCTCGCGGAATACCAGCGTCAAATAGTAGCTTAATGCTGCTGTGTTACGTATGGTGTGTGTAGAGAACCGGAGACCCTTTTTACTGGAAACGACACGGGCGACAATGCATCTACATTTTGATTCGTAATCGAAGATAGATGTAGATGTCTATGGGCCACAGCAACTTACCATCAGGTGGACTGTGTGCTCGTTTGTCATCGTTATATTATAGAAAATATATATTTATAGAAAAAGTTTTACCTTACACGGGAATTTTCTCTCTGTACCGTGTTTATAGTTAACATACATATAAGGACGAATATCCGGACCCGGAACAATTATTTGGAGTCCATACAAATATTTGTCGCGTTAGGATTCTAACCAGCGGCCATCAGCGCGGACACTCACTCAAGCCTTAGCGGTCAGCAGCGGTTTACGACGGTGGTGTGTCTTGTTCTAGTGTAGTGGTGTGGATATGGGAATAGTGGTGACAGGGATATACAGGGTCGGAGGTGCTCTTCGAATAAAAAGTAATTTTTAACATTTTTAATAACAACGGATTTAACCAAAATAACGTCGAATGCAATTAAGATACATTTAACTATGTATGTCAAATTTATATTTTTGTTTCCACAAATGAATGTCGTTGGACTGCATCTTCAAAACAAGTTTCCCATAAAGCAGGAACACCGTATGCGGATGCTAGAGCTTCGTATATATTATAGAAAGCAGGCAACAACCCGTCGTCCGGTGGCCTACATTCTACAAGATGATAATTGCCATACGATGTATTGCTGTGTGAAAATTGATGGGGCTATAATAATTCCCTTATGTATGTATATATATATATATACCCTATGTAGGTGGCGAAGTAGCTATAATATGTTATAACTGACTGCGGCATGGCTGTATCACGTAAAAATGAAAATAGAATTGACTGAATGTTTGTTATTTTAAAGATATATACATACTCGTACATACTTATTAATCCAAAGGTAAGTAATGACCTATATTTGTCTTATATCTGAAAACTGGCAAGTTTAATACTTCAGGCAGAATTTTGGTAATGGCGGCGAGAGTTCAGGCGTAGGACCGTCGGCTTTACGTGTTTTCCGACCCAAAGGGTTGAAACTGCGAGGCTGGAGACAGGGCTGCTATTGAGAATATCCTGACAGAAAACCCAATAACTGGTTGTAGCCCGCCACGGGATTTGAACCCGGGACCTCATGATCAGCAGTTAAGCTTACGACTATGAGACCAACGAGGCTGTTAAAGTTGATGAACTTAATATGCCTTCGAAATATTTTCTTCTAAGACCTTCAGGATTCGTAATAATATTTTACTTGAATGTCGAGCACGTGGTAAGTCGTAAAAGAGGTAGTATCCCTGAGATGAGAGGCTTCTAAAGTGTCTACGCAAGTAGCATCCCACACTAGACCTATACCTTACTCCTAAATCAGAGATCAAAGTCATACCGTCTGGTCCCAAACTTGCAAACGTCTCCAAATATTCTACAACGCTTAAAACCAAACGAACATTTATAGAGACGAGAGCTTCTTAGATAACACCGTTCTAAGAACCGTGATGGGAAAACTACCTGCACTTTTCTTACATGACATTACAGGGGCATTGGTGAAGTTAACAAATCGTCACTCCTATTCGAACTTTTACGGTGATGCGCAATCTTTCCCAATCATGTAATGTGCCAAAATTGCTTGATGGTTAACCAGTGACAAGAGTTCCTAAGTTAAAACAGCTAGAAGGCCGGCCTGATCTTGGAAATTATGAAACAAATGATTCTGCAGACTCCGTAATAACGGAATATTCCACTGTTTTTGTCGGTCAACTTTTAGTGGAATGCTACAAAGCACGGCCCTGAGCCACTCACACCCATCCACTTTGTAAATAACAGTCAGTACCATATACATATATCTATCCTCGATTAATAATCAAAATGCAGATGCGTTGGCATTCCTGAGAACTAATACAGAAAGCCTCGTTTCCAGAAAAAAGGTTCTCCGGGTCTCTACACTCAACATGCGAATTAGAGCATCAGTCAGTTATTTTACACTGATATCCTGTGTAAGCGTGGTCTTTTCCTAGTTGGGTCAACCCATTCGTGCTACAAACAGAATATAGATGAAGCATAGATTTACCACATATAAAACTAATTTCTGTCTATTTTTTTAAAGTTTCTAGTTGTTTTTAGAAACAAGTTACTGTCCAGCTTCTGGTTTATTTCCCTCTGTCGTCTCTTACGACACTCATGTGACGAAATGGTGTAATGCACTCCTACTACTGTCAAACCACCACCAGTCAAACATAAGACTCTCCCGTTGCAGGAAGGACTTTTTGAAGTGAAAACTTCTTTAGCATCGTTGTGATTTGAAAGTCTATAAAACGAAAAAGCGACAGTAAAAAGAGACAAACACATAAATGCATAAGATTTAACGTGAGAGAAAATGAGATAGGAAGCATTATAGCTCAATACTCGCGAGAATAAAGTCGTAAACGCCGCCGCATCGGCGTCGCTTACGCGATTTGTTCAACAAGGTACGAAGGTATCGTGTGCCTATGGAATAAAGAAGCAGCGAAGAAAGGCCAAACCTCAACCCCGTAATAGGTAAAATTGATATAAATCTTTTTGTAATTAGTGAGTACTATATAAGATATATCGAAAAGGGAAATTAATCTACTCGTAAAAATTTCAAAGGGAAATTAATCTACTCGTCGTAAAAATTTGTGGCTTTTCCGTACTTTTAAAAGTACATTAATAATGTCGAAGACTTCTTTAGATATTTTAAACATGGGTTAAAATATGTCGTTTATATAAAATAAGTAATAAAATAAATGAGTCCAAGTAATAATAATTTGAATAAAAAAAGAACCATCAGAACCGGTTGTAGGTAGTTTCGTGCGCTTCCTATCTGTATGGTTCACTTTTCATAATCTATGATTTTCATATAAAAATGGAAGCCACGTGGCAGCGGCAGTAAACAGTAAAAAATTAAAAAATACAATTAGCTATGTTGAAAAAAAAACATTCATTAAAAATTCATCATTTCATAAATTCCGGCCATCTAGCGTCTATTTTACGTACCACCTTGGCTGTCAATCAATTGTTCCATAAAGTGACTACCTATAGAATGAAGTAGGTAGCGCTTATTTATTCTGTAGTAACGCTATCTATCTATCTATCATAATTTTACTCGAAAGAAAATATAATAGAATATATATACAATATGTAACCAAAAACCCTGTGGTTCCCGTTAAGTGCGTTATCAGAATCAGTATTCAAACGTATAGAAATAACTTTACTTCAGAAAACTCGACATAAAAATAATCAAATTAAATTTTAATTAAATAATATTTGTATATTTTATGTGGATTGATTACCTCTGCTTGGAATTATCGAGAGTAGCGGGCGGCGGGCGGCGGCCGGCGGTGACGTACATCAAAGTCGGGGCGCGCGCGCGTTTTACCTACACTAACTGCATACTGAGGTCGTGACCTCGTCACATCACAGCTGTTATAGTCAAACACTAATTTATCACTATGTCTACTTGACGACCACGAAGATGTTGTCCAATATATCCACCTTGTACCTCTATACATTTGTGACACCAACTTATAATGTATGAACGCACGCGTTGCATAACAGACATTTCGGACTATATTTTTTCAAAGGCTGCGACTATACGCATACGCATTTCTACCTCGGTATCGCATGTTTTTGGAATACAATCTGCTTAATCGTACCCCAGAGATAAAAATCTAAAGGTTTGAGATCAGGTGATCGTGCCGGCCAGTTGCCCGGTCCACCGCGGTCAATCCATCTTTCACCGAACTCAGTATCCAAAAACCTTCTTACACAACGGGAGAAATGCGGTGGAGCACCATCGTGTTGAAACCACATGCGACGAACGAGGTCAAAATTTATTTCGTCAAGTTCATTGCTTAGTTCTTCTCGCAAAAAACGTCCGTAGTTTTCACCGCTCATTGTGTGGTCTAGGAAATACGGACCAATAATTTTGTCACCTATAATTCCCGCCCACACATTGATTTTCCATCGGTGTTGAAAGTGGCTTGGTTTATACGAATGCGGATTTGTCGTTGACCATACATGTTCATTATGAGCATTAAATACACCTGTTCTTACAAAAGAGCATTCATCCGTAAAAAGTACGCGGTTCAAAAACTCAGAATCTCCTTCAACCTTATCAAGTAACCATCTACAGTAATCCATTCTCAGCTCGTAGTCGTTAGGAAGAAGACACTGAACTCGACGATAATGATATGGGTGCTGGCCATCATCTTTGAGGGCTCTCCAAACGCGCATGTGGTTCACACCTAGTTCACGTGCCACCGAGCGCGTGCTCCGCGTCGCATCTTCCTCAAACATGTCGAGAATGTGCTCCTCGATGTCATCTTCGTACATCCTCGGTCTTCCCAAATCTGTACGTTGTTGATCACGGCCATGCACACTGCCAGTATTGTACACACGAATGTGAAGTCGTTAGAACGTCATTGCCAACGGCAATTGTATATTTCGTGCAATAGCAAAGCACTCCCCGTAAAGTCTTCGTGCTGCTGCATAATTGCAGTTACATTTCCCGAGACACATCAACATATATTAAAATATACCTCGTTTGAGTAAGACATCGCACACAAGTCACTCACGGCGGAATATTAATTTCGCAATATAAAACACAACCGTCAATATCAGTGCAAACGCGCTACCGGTGCTTGATGCTTGTTTGTTTGCATATGCCCCATTTACATTCAGCCCTGTTGGGCAGGGAAAGGCAGTGAGCAGGGCAGTATGTGAACAGGCTACTCGCGCTGACACTGCCGCTGCCGGTGCCACTGCCCGACGATCGCTCAAATGTCGGTTTTTCGTGCGGAAGTCAAAGGACGGGCAGCGCGAGCGGCACTGAGTGTTCACATTCAGCTCCATCGCTCACTTCGCGCCAAGCGCCTGGATGAACGGACGTGCGTGCCGTCTTGTTATTAAATAAGTACGATCTACCAAAATGCCTTTCGAGTGGAATAATGAAAATACAATAAAGTTTTTAGAACTGCTGGAATCAGAAAAAACTATGGGATTTCAACGATAAAAACCACAATTCATCATCTTCTACGAATACGAATTTTCATTTTGAGATAACATAGTACCTATTGTTGGCGACGCGCCTATAAGAATATTTCAATTTATTAGTTAACCGATTACGAATAGCTTCTAAAAAGCAAATTATCAAGCAAAAATATTCCGATAAGAAAATGCTTAGTTGAATCTTAAAGAAATATCGAAATAATGATATGAAGGTCTTGGGTTCGACTCCCAGGCCGGAATAGTTCATCGTTTTCTTAGTAATATCTCTTAATAAATTCATATAAGGAATTTTTAAGATATAAATTATGTTACCGGATTTGTTCCCCGGTTGAAATCATCTTTCCAATAATGTTAATTTAAAGAAATATTAAAATAAAGTTAGAGACCAGGATTTGTTCCCCGGTCGAGATGATCGCTGTGCATAAGTAGAATTAATGGAAATTAATTGCATAAGTATTGTCTTATATGAGTTTGATATGTTTTGTACGGAAACAAATGCCTATTTTCTATGATTGATTTATGAAAACATTCACTTATATTGTTTGATAAGAAACATGATAACTGATAAGAATCTGATTAGAAATAGTTTTCGGCGTTTGAGAATTGTGTAGAATCATTTATTCACCTAGTATTGTTGATATTAGTGTATACTAAACTTTCCATTTTTACTGATAGTCGATATCCGTGCAAAAGTTAGTTGTTCAAATAGTGTGAGTTCATAGACGCACGCTAGCCACGTACTTAGGAGGCCAAATATGTAGGAATTTAAATATTTGCAAATTTCAGCAATTTATGTAAAATGACTTGTAAAACATTTCAGATTGATTGTACGTGTAAAAGAGGTGAATTCTGTGTCATTTTATGTGAAAATTCCTGTTAATAAGTGAAATAATGATAGTTTTGTATAAGAAATTTAAAAGTGTTTTAATAGTGAAATGTATAGAGAAAATGTAAATTAAACTCTTGTATTAGTAAGGATATGCATAATTTCAAGTGAAAAACATTGTTTTAACTTTCTATGTTAAATATTTAAGAAATTCCAACTTTGAACATGTGAGTAAAATAAGCATATTTTGTTAAATAAATAAAGGGTTTTTTGTAATATGAAAATCAGGATCGTGTCCGGCATTTCCTGTCGGGTCATCAGAGGGTGCAAGAAGAAGAAGAAGCTCAGGTGCTCGTGGGCACCTGACTGCATCACGGCCGGGAGAGGGCGCCTGGATAGGCGTCACCGGCGACTGGGCGACGAAGCGCAGCATACATCCCGACCACCTAACGGTGCCAAACGGTCGGGCTCTGGCACAACACCTTCGGGTGGAGCAGTTCTCTCGAGCGAGACTGCGCTTGCACTACCGCTCGACTGTTTCGTCATATTCCTTGGCGGGACAGTTTCTAAATCTTTCCTCCATACCATTCCTGCACGACTCCATCCCTGGACGGCTCACTTCGGTAGGCCCCGTTCAGGATTGATAGGGATGATAGGGTTGTTAGGATGGTAGTAAGGTTGTAGGGTTGGGAGATAAAGGGGGGGGAGGGGTAGTGGGGTTAGGTTGGGGTGTAGAAGGGGTTGTAGGGACCGTAGGCCAACAATCACCTTCCTGCAAGATGAAGAAGGCACAAGACCAGACAGGGAGAAGCGAAGGAACCAAGACAAGGACAGGGCCCTCAAGAAAAGCTAAAGAGGCGGAACCATCTGGAGCGACCACAGCTACTGCTTCGAGTGGAACAACTCCTTCAAGTGGAGCCACCACCGATACGTCCACATGCACGTGGGACTCAGGGGCGTCCATGGCAACGACAAGCAACAGGACGGACACCAGTGGTACGCAGGCCAGCACCGCACAACAATCCGTTATATCCAGGAGTGAAACGGTAGTCGAAAAAGTAGGTCAAAGGACCGAAGAAGCGGCATCGTCAAGGACAGTAATCGGGCACACTAGTGACAAAGGGTCACAGAGAGGTAGTAGGTCATCGCGATCGGCGAGGCTGAAAGCCGAATTAGAGGCGCGGATTAAATTCGAACGCTCAGAGCTCGAACGAGCACAGGCAGCTGCTGCCTTAGCCAAGTCTCAATTGGAGTTGGCACGACTCAACCGAGAAGAGGAGATCGACTCGAGTGAGGATGATGAAGAGCGGAATACTCAGGTGGAACCTTTCGTAAGGAGTTGGGTTCAACAGACCGTAATGAGTGCGCCGGTTAGTGTAACGCAACCCGATATTACTGATAAGGAAGCGTGTAAAGGATCACGCCGCAAAGGGGCGGAGATCGAGCGCAACCAAGGGAATGCACAGAAAACACACGCGAGTGAGGTGTCAGAATTGACCGAAGCGATTGTGAGTGCAATAAAGATAGCGAGTAAAGATAAGTTTTCCCAGCTTCATTTCCTCCAGGAATTACCGGTATTCGATGGAGACTCGGGTGAATGGATAGTTTTCAAAACTGTGTTTGAAGGCACGAGAAGCCAATTTCCAGGGGTGCAGAATGTCGCACGCCTTAGGAGGGCATAAAAGGGCACCGCTAAGGAAGCGGTTAAGTCGTTGTTGTTTACTTTGTGTGAACCTGAAGAAATGATGAACGCTCTCGAAAGAAGACTCGGTAGGGTTGAGATGCTCATTTTAGCCGAAATCGAGAATGTAAGACGTATGCCAAGATTGGCAGAAGATTGCCGGAATATAGGATCTTTTGCAAGTCGTATTACGAACGTGGTTGCCACAATACAAGCATTGAATCAACCACAGTATTTATACTCACCGGAGTTAGTAAACCGCATAGTCGAGAAACTTGGAACTATGATTAAATTTAAATGGTTTGAATATCGAGCTCAGCATCCTTTGGAGCCAGAGTTACAGAAGATGGCCAAGTTTTTAAATTTATTGAGTGAACGATTTGGAACGTCCTTAAGCAATGAAAATGTGCCTGAAAAACGGAAGCGTCCTGAATTCAGAAAGCAAACTGTACACACTGCAAAGGGGTCTGTACGCAACCGTTTCAAGAGCGAGCGCTATGAGCGCCGAAGTAATACGAGCGAGCGTCTAGAACGCCGAAATAATAAAGGGCACAACCGACAAGTAGTTATGATAACCCAGGAAAAGCCTGTAAGTCGGGTAACACATAAGTGTGTTATATGTAACAAGGAGCACTCTATAGTGAATTGTTACAAGTTTAAGGACATGAATAATTGCGAGAAATGGGAAGCGGTTAAAAAAGCGAAAGTATGTTTTCAATGTTTGTCACCTAAACATATGAGGTTAGAGTGCAAAGGGAAAAAATGTGGTGTAAAGGGATGTAGAATGTCACATCATCGAATGCTACACCGAAACCCCAATGAAAATACCTCGCCGCAAGGGGCGAGGGGGGGTAAAGAGGCTCAAATTACAACTGTTAGTACAGTGAATGCACTGGCATGTGCATACTTAAAGATTATACCGGTTGAGTTGTATGGACCTAAAGGAAAGGTCAAGACCACAGCTCTTCTGGATAAAGGTACAACCATGACACTCATAGAGGAGTGGATGGCTCAGAAGTTAGCGCCTCGCGGACGTAAAGAAGAATTACGTATTGAAGCCGTGGGAGGTAAGCGAATTAACGACGACAGTTCGTATCGCTTAAACGTTAAGATAAAAGGCATTTACTCGAACGACTTAAGAGAAGAGATAAGTGTACAAACAATTAAGTCACTTAACCTTTTTCCGCAGTCAGTGAGTCGAGAATTATTGCAACGGTGTTCTCATTTGTCCCCGATTAAGGACGAGTTGATTTATGAGAGGTCCAGACCTACCATATTAATTGGCCAGGACAATTGGATCACAAGTTACTCGTGAATTAATTTCAGGAGGTAGGAACCTACCTGTAGCATCGCTCACTAAACTTGGATGGGTTTTACATGGTCACATATCGGGTGGCATTAAACCAGTCAAGATTGTTAACCATATTTCCACGAAGAAGGAGGAAGACATGGATAAGTTGATCAAAGATTATTTTAGTTTGGAATCTCTGGGAGTGTCTGCGCGAAAGCCCATGAACGACCCAGAAGAACGAGCTTTAAATATTTTGAGCAAAACGGTACGTCGTATACCTAATAATAGGTACGAGACTGCTTTGTTATGGCGCACAGATAATGAGTGCATGCCGTCGAATAGAGCGCAGGTTGAAAGTCGCCCGTTTAATATCGAAAAGAAGCTCGACAAAAATAGCGAGTTGAAAAAAGAATATGAGAAGCAAATTGAAAATCTCATCGTTAACGGTTACGCGGAGAAAGCGAACCATATTTCTATTTCCCCACGCACGTGGTATCTTACTCACTTCGCAGTGACTCATCCACAAAAAAGGAAAATAAGAATAGTTTTCGACGCCGCCGCTAGGTCGGGCGGACGTTGTCTTAATGATGCATTGTTAACCGGACCAGACTTATTGATGTCGTTATTTGGCGTTCTGCTACGATTCAGAGAAGGAAGCGTGGCAGTGATGGCAGACATTAAAGAAATGTTCCTGCAAGTGAAAATCCGGGAAGAAGACAGGGATAGCCTTCGATTCTTATGGCGGCACAAGCGTGACGCGCCACCGGAAGAGTATAGAATGACGTCACTCATATTTTGGAGCGGCATTATCACCATGCATCGCTATGTATGTGAAGAATAGGAATGCGCAGGATAACGCACATATCTATCCAGAAGCAGCTTCCGCTACGGAAAGCAATTTTTATATGGATGACTATCTAAAGGCATTTCCCGACGTGACGACGGCCGAAAGGATAGTGAACGATACGTATGAATTACATAAGCGTGCTTCTTTCCAACTGAGGGGATGGGCTAGCAACGGACCCGAAGTTTTATGTAAAATGGAAAATAAATATAAGAGCGACAGTGCTTCACTGGGAGATAAGGAGCACACAGAACGCACTTTAGGTTTGATCTGGAATATCAAACGGGATATAATAAGTTTCTCCATAAGTCTTCGTAACACACCGGAAGAGGTGATGGAAGGTTTACGACCGCCTACGAAGAGGGAGATAACTAGTGCTGTGATGTCGGTCTTCGATCCTTTGGGACTCGCATCACCCATAACGATTCAAGGGAAGTCGCTGATCCAGCAAGTATGGAAGTATGGAGGACAGGCATCTCTTGGGATGAAGAAGTTACACACGAATTACACGTGTTATTTTGTAAATGGATATCGGAAGTGAAGAAATTAGGTCATTTAGAAGTACCTAGACCCGTTGCTGAAGGCGTCGGCAAGGGAGAATTACACACCTTCACGGATGCTAGTGAAAAAGCATACGCTGCCGTGGTGTATTACGTCACCACGGACGAGCTAGGAGAAAGGCGGATTACGCTGATCGCCGCAAGGCAAACCGCAGGCAAGAGTAGCGCCGCTGAAACCAATTTCTATTCCAAGGCTTGAATTGCAAGCAGCTCTTATGGGCAGCAGATTAGCTGCATCAGTTATTGAAGACAGCAAGTACGAGATATCCGAGAGAGTATTTTGGACGGACTCACGTACAGTGTTAGCGTGGATTAAGTCAGATCCTCGCGCTTTTAAACCATTCGTTGCTCATCGATTGGCTGAGATCGAAGATCACAGTAA
The DNA here is from genome assembly GCA_907164705.1 of Parnassius apollo. Classification (NCBI taxonomy): domain Eukaryota; kingdom Metazoa; phylum Arthropoda; class Insecta; order Lepidoptera; family Papilionidae; genus Parnassius; species Parnassius apollo. The sequence goes on from CAJQZP010000200.1 coordinate 1,411,506, forward strand.
GCCATGTGAATGGCGATGGGTTCCAACGTCACAAAACGTGGCAGACGCCACTAGAAATTTTCCTTCCATCTTCGATGTAAGTCATCGCTGGTTTCAAGGACCTGAATTACTCAGGAAAAGTCCTGATTTATGGCCCAAACAAATGGACACCATAAATAGCTTAGAAACAGGTGAAGAAAAATCGCCAAAAGGCGTAAATGCGCTGAGAAAGCAAGAACCGTTAAGTCTACCCGACTACGGACGATTTAGCAGCTTTAAGAAATTCCTAGGGCAACTACACGCACCTTACAAGCGGTAGAAAAATTCAAGAGTTTAAGAAAGTCGGTTAAAGGACCCGACAACGCAGCCGAAAAGTCGGTTATGTGTTCCAACAAAGTTTTAGCAAAGTCGGTTAAAGGACCCGATAGCGCGTTGGACATAGCGCTCTTGAAAAAAGCTGAATTATTAATTTGGAAGTTCGTTCAAGACGAGTGTTTCCATTTGGAAATAAAATGCTTGAAAGCAGGCAAAAGCGTTGAAAGAAGTTCACGCTTAAGTAAATTATCTATGGAAATAGGAGAAGATAATTTACTCCGTTTAAATGGGCGTTTACCTTTTAAGTCTAATTTGACCGAGGAAAGTAGAAAACCTGTCGTATTAGACGGTAAACACGAAATCGTTAAAATGATGATTAGAGAAGTTCATCATCATTTTGGACATGCCAATCACCAGACGGTGATGAATGAGGTGAACACAAAATTTTATGTCTTGAACCTGCGTAATGTAGTACGAAGTGCGTCACATCATTGTCAGTGGTGCAAGACATACAGGTCAAAACCGCAGAACGTGCTACAAGGAAATATTCCTCTCGAGAGAATAGCTCACAACTAACCACCTTTTACATGTTTAGCCGAAGATTATTTCGAACCTATGAGTGTGACTATAGGAAGGCGACAAGAAAAACGTTGGGGTGTTTTATTTACGTGTCTGACCACCAGAGCAGTACATCTGGAATTAGCAGCCTCATTGACACCAGCGTCAATGATTTTTTTTATAGAAGAGGGGGCAAACGAGCATGTGGATCACCTGATGTTAAGTGACTACCGCTGCCCATGATCAACCGCAACACCAGGGGAATTGCAGGTGCGTTGCCGGCCCTTTAGAAAGGAGTAAGCTCTTTTCTTGAAGGTCCCCAGGTCGTATCGGTCCGAAAAAATCGCCGGTGGTAAATTATTCCACAGAGAGGTTGTACGCGGAAGAAAACTCCTTTTGAAACGTACAGTGGTGGACCGCCAAGCATCCAGATGGTGTGGATGGTATCGGGACGTTTGCCGTGTAGCGTGTTCACGAAATTTGGTGGCTGGGATTAATTCAAACAATTCCTCAGAGCACAACCCGTGATAGATGCGATAAAATACGCAAAGAGATGCAACATCTCTTCGCAGCGCCAGTGAATCTAGCCGATCGGAAAGCACTTGGTCGTCGACGATTCGAGCCGCTCTGCGCTGGATGCGGTCAAGTGTAAGGAGCTGGTACTGGGGAGCCCCAGCCCAGAGATGGGAACAGTATTCCATGAGCGGCCGAACCTGCGCCTTGTAAAGTTGCAGGCGGTGTGCCGGCATGAAATACTATCCCGCTCTGCTGAGCACGCCAAGCTTTTTAGAGGCCAATTTGGGCTTCCCTTCCAAGTGACCACGAAACTGCACGTCACTCGATATGTCGACGCCGATGATTCCGATACTGGCTGGGGCAACAAGGGGAGTGCCTTGAAACTGAGGACATACGACAAAGGGGTTCTTTTTAGCGGTTAACGCGCAAACTTGTGTCTTCTGGGGGTTAAACTGGACTAGATTTAGTCGCCCCCAATCCGAGACTCCGTTCAGCAAAGACTCGACTTCAGACACAAGTTTGTCGCGGCACTCGGAGACGTTTTCCCGAGAAATATTGGCTCCGCCTGTGTAAAGAGCATCACCAGTGCTGTCATCTGCATAGCAATGAATGCTACGGGTTTGCAACATATCATTGATATGCAGAAGAAACAGCGTTGGCGATAGCACGCAGCCCTGTGGAACACCAGCATTAATAGGCTTGCAATCGGAGCTTGCACCGTCTACAACGACCTTGATGCTCCGATCTGCAAGAAAACTAGTGATCCAATCGCACAATTTCTCGGGAAGCCCATAGGAAGGGAGCTTCGAAAGAAGCGCTTTGTGCCAAACCCGATCGAAGGCCTTCGCAATGTCCAAACTAACGGCCAATGCCTCCCCCTTGGACTCTACTGCCACCGCCCATCTGTGAGTTAGGTAGACCAGAAGATCACCAGCTGACCTACCACGGCGAAAACCGTATTGGCGGTCACTAATCAGCTGGTGATCCTCAAGGTACCTCATGAGCTGGCAGTTTACAATGGACTCCATTGTTTTGGAGAACAAGGAGGTGATGGCGATAGGCCGGTAGTTGGACGGGTCTGAGCGGTCGCCTTTTTTAGGGATCGGGTGGACGAAAGCCGTCTTCTATGATTTTGGGACTACGCCTAGGGAGTAGGAGTACCGGAAAAGACGCGTTAAAACCGGTGCCAACTCTGGAGCACACGTCTCAGCACAATTGGGGGGATTCCGTCAGGCCCACTCGACTTGTGGATGTCCAGGGAGAGGAGTGCTTTGCGAACCGAGCGCTGAGTGAACTGCACTTCCGGCATGGAGCACTCACACCGCGGGATGGTCGGCGGAGTACTCCCCCGTCATCGAGAGTCGAGTTAGACGCAAAGGAAGAGCCTAGAAGATCGGCTTTCTCCTTTGCGGTGTGGGCCAGTGAGTCGTCCTCCCTGTGCAGAGATGGAAGAGATGGCTGACAGAAATTCCCCTGGACAGCCTTGGCGAGAGACCAGAATGCACGAGTTCCAGAAGGAAGACGAACTAGTCTCTCGCCAATTCTGCCTATGTGCTCTGACTTTACCTTGGCGATGACTCTTTTGAAGGACCTAGAGGCGGAATTATACTTCTTTTTTAGAGCGCTGGTGTTTACATTCCTGGAGGCTGATGCGTCAGCCCAGGCTCGGTAGCACTCCTGCTTATAGCATGATGCTATTTTACAGGAGCGACCAAACCATGGCTGAGATTTGCCTCCAATGGGCACCACAGAGGAAGGAATAAAAAGTTCCATACCCTGAAGTACCGCATCAGCGACAGAATCCGCAACAACGTTGGGATCGTCCAGCGAGAAGAAAACCCGCCCCCAAGGGTAGGATGCACAGAAAGACCGCATCCCATCCCAATCGGCTGACCTATAGTGCCAAACACGGCGGCAGCCTGCAGAATGCAACCGCGATTTCAGCGTGAGTGGCACCACACTCCGGACAAGACAATGGTCCGAGGAGCCTAAAGGGGCGTCGACAGAAATCTGATATCCGTCCGGGTGAGAGGTCAGCAGAAGGTCCAACAGGGAAGGTGCATGATCCTCCACATCTGGAATCCGCGTAGGCGAAGTAACCAGTTGTGTCAGACCATATGCCAAGGCAAAATCATGAACAGATCTCCCCGCATGATCGGTTAAACGTGAACCGAGCCATTCGGCGTGATGGGCGTTAAAGTCGCCGAGGATCACGATCTCTGCGGAGGGGATCTGCTGTAGCAACGAATCTGCAGCCATTTGGACGTGGTCGAAGAGTCGGTCTGTTTCGGCATTACCGCTATGGGACCTATAGAGGCACCCGTAGACGCGCGGATGGCCGTCGCTGTCTACGCGTAGCCAAAGGATGGACAGGTCCGAACCTTCAAGTCTGCCGAGGCGTCGAGAACAGATGTCCTCTCTGACGTAAACGCAAACTCTAGCCCGAGGCACAAAGGAGTGTTCCAGCTTGTACCCCGGGTAGGAGAGATACGAGACATCAGCCGGAGAGGACACCTGCGTCTCGGTCAGGAAGAGCAGAGCCGGCCTCGCCGTCTCGAGATGGTAGTGGACGGCGTTTAGATTAGAGTGAAGTCCCCTGATATTGCAGAAATTCACGGACAGCGTGGCAGGGGTCGCCTTGGTCTTGTTGCTCCGTTTGCTCCGAGCAGTTTTAGTCTTGAGCGGAATTTTGCCCCCCCCCCCCCCAAAACGCGTGGCAGCCTGAGCACCCACGCTCAGAAGTGGAGAAACATGGTCGTGGATGTTCAGCGAGGGATTCTCCAGGGGTGCTGGTACCCTCCGGGGGTAGTCTATCATTTAATTCCGCTACCATGTTGATGGGGGGGGGGTATTTGGGCCTCCGGCCACCTGCACTCACCAGACGAAACGCGGAAGCAGAGCTTCCACTTCACGCCGGTATTCTGTGAGGTCGTGGTACCACCCCGGTTTGAGCCGGCCCATACGTGCAAAAGCAAAGCTGCCGCGTGGCTCTACCACTGATAATGGCATTGAGGCGATTTATCGCCAGAAGAGGAAAACCAGCTGTTATACACAGCGATAACGGGACAAATTTCAAAGCTGCCAATAAAGAATTATTGAAAGCATGCGAAGAATGATATGAGGGCATGAAAAATGAGTCATTTAAAAAATATATTAAATGGAAATTTATACCTCCGGGAGCACCGCACATGGGTGGCGCCTGGGAGAGGTTGTAAGATCAATTAAAATTGCGTTGACCGCTACGCTCAAAGAAAGGAGCCCGCGAGAGGAGGTTCTGCATACGTTGCTTTTGGAAGCAGAGCATACTGTAAATTCCAGACCTCTGGTAACATTCAGTATGGATAGTCCTGAAGAGGGTTTGACACCCAATCATTTTCTTCTGGGACGCTCATGTGGTGATCGACCACCTGGATTATTTTTAGAGCAACATCTGACGGGTCAACTCAATTGGAAAGCTGCACAGAGGTTAGCCGACCATTTTTGGACAAGATGGCTAAAAGAATACATGCCTACTTTAATACCTCGAACAGGTAATAACGGAAAGTTTATGGAGCCTAAAGAAGGTGATATTGTCTTGATAATAGATCATTCATTGCCACGAAATACGTGGCCGAAAGGCAAGATTAGTAGGACGCTACCGGGACCAGACGGTCACACTAGAGTGGTTGACGTCATTACTAGCACAGGTATCTTGAGGAGACCTACATCCAGAATAATAGTCCTGGTACCCGCGACGCCTCCCAAATGATGGTGCTGATGCACGGGGGGGGAGATTGTTGGCGACGCGCCTATAAGAATATTTCAATTTATTAGTTAACCGATAGTAGCTTCTAAAAAGCAAATTATCAAGCAACAATATTCCGATAAGAAAATGCTTAGTTGAATCTTAAAGAAATATCGAATTAATGATATGAAGGTCTTGGGTTCGACTCCCAGGCCGGAATAGTTTATCGTTTTCTTAGTAATATCTCTTAATAAATTCATATAGGGAATTTTTAAGATATAAATTATGTTACCGGATTTGTTCCCCGGTTGAAATCATCTTTCCAATAATGTTAATTTAAAGAAATATTAAAATAAAGTTAGAGACCAGGATTTGTTCCCCGGTCGAGATGATCGCTGTGCATAAGTAGAATTAATGGAAATTAATTGCATAAGTATTGTCTTATATGAGTTTGATATGTTTTGTACGAAAACAAATGCCTATTTTCTATGATTGATTTATGAAAACATTCACTTATATTGTTTGATAAGAAACATGATAACTGATAAGAATCTGATTAGAAATAGTTTTCGGCATTTGAGTATTGTGTAGAATCATTTATTCACCTAGTATTGTTGATATTAGTGTATACTAAACTTTCTATTTTTACTGATAGTCGATAGCCGTGCAAAAGTTAGTTGTTCAAATAGTGTGAGTTCATAGACGCACTCTAGCCACGTACTTAGGAGGCCAAATATGTAGAAATTTAAATATTTGCAAATTTCAGCAATTTATGTAAAATGACTTGTAAAACATTTCAGATTGATTGTACGTGTAAAAGAGGTGAATTCTATGTTATTTTATGTGAAAATTCCTGTGAATAAGTGAAATAATGATAGTTTTGTATAAGAAATTTAAAAGTGTTTTAATAGTGAAATGTATAGAGAAAATGTAAATTATACTATTGAATTAGTTAAGATATGTATAATTTCAAGTGAAAAACATTGTTTTAACTTTCTATGTTAAATATTTAAGAAATTCCAACTATGAACATGTGAGTAAAATAAACATATTTTGTTAAATAAATAAAGGGTTTTTTGTGATATGAAAATGTAATGTATATCGTAGTATAGATATTTTTTTAAGTTATCTTTATAAGTAAATTGTATAAATGTATGTCTTATACAAATAAAGTTATTGAGCAAACCGTGAGAGAGTGATAGTACAAATTGATGTAATTGAGTTGCGCAAGCGCACAAATGGCGCGGCTCACTTTCGCGTTTAGCTTCGAGGTAGTTCAGTAAATTGATTTTTCTTGCAAATCGCTGCTCCGGCCTGGTACGCACTCCTGAGCATAACCCAGAGGCGGCGACTGCAGGCCCAGGAGAATCTGGCATTAAGGACGATTGTCGGAGCAGGTCGTTATGTCCGGAACGACGTAATAGCGGCCGACTTAAAAGTCGAGAGCATCACCGACTTTGTGGCCCGGATGGCGCGCGGCATGTTTGACCGTGCCGACAACGGGCCACACGAACACCTCAACGGCTTTGCGCTGTTGCACACTCGGCCACCGGACGGGCGACCTCTTCCAAGAGAACTCCTCTCTATATCGATTAGAGAGTCGAGTAACAACCCACAATGCCGCTGAAAGGCCAACCATGACTTGAACCGGATAACCTCTCTTTTTTCCGTAGTAGGATAACTACGGAAAACTACTAAGACAACCTCCAATTTTTCCACAGTCGGGTAAACGGACTATGGAAAAACATTACCCAATTACGGACACCCCGGACATGTAACAAACCACCTACTACATAGTAGGTGAAGAAAATGACTGCCCCATAATGATGGGGTATGAGGAACACCCGGGCAATGGGGTATACCCCGAGGCCCGATACCTGTATTGCATCTCGGTGCAATCAGACGACAAACTGGCTTGCAAATCGTTCAAATATGACAAAGGCAATACAGGAGGCCCTCAATGCTGCCTCTACGATCGTCCCGATGTCCTCCAGAAGGGATGATCTGCCGCATAACATCTGCGTGCAGATCAAGAGAAAAAGGGCCTTAAGGAGACTCTGGGCGCGTACTCGCTGCCCGAGAATCAAAACGAGACTGAACACCTTGTCGGAGGAACTGTCGGTTGCAGTCCAGGCACACAGAGGAGATGCCTGGGAGCGGCGCATATGGAAGGCGGAAGAGCACGATGCGTCGCTCTACAAACTGAACCGGCAGTTAACTAAAGCCAAACCTCCCGCTTGCCCGCTGACCAACAACGCGGGCGAACGTCGTTACGATGCCAAGGGTAGAGCGGATATCCTAGTCGAGCACTTCGAGGAGCAATTTATGCCGAACCCAGCAAGTGCGGAGTTCTTGGAGTTTCATGCCCGAAAGGAGAGTCGCGTACAGGAGTTCCTGTCGTCGCCCGCGCCGCCCCTTGCAGGAGAGTGGTTCATCTCCCCCGCTGAACTGCGGTGGACAGCAACCCGCCTGCAACCGAGGAAGGCGCCGGGGCACGACGGGATTACCAACGCTGCACTCCGACAGCTGCCCCATAGAGTCCTAGTAGAGCTTGGTCGACTCTACAATGGGATACTGCGGACATTCCACTTCCCGGAGGACTGGAAGAAAGGCAAAGTAATCGTCTTGCCGAAACCCGGGAAGGACAGGCGTAGAGCTGCCAGCTACAGGCCGATCACGCTGCTACCACACATAGCTAAACTGCTTGAAAGATTGTTGCTAAGACGCCTCCGCCCGTGCATCCAACTTCGGGCGGAGCAGCACGGATTCAGGAGGGGTCACTCTACAGCAACACAGCTGACCAGAGTGCTGCACCTGCTTGCGGCCGATTACAACCGTGGCCGCACTACGTTGGGCGTCTTTCTCGATATCGAGAAGGCGTTCGACAGGGTGTGGCATTCTGGATTACTTTTTAAATTGGAAGAACAGACCAGTGTTCCTCCTGCTATGTTGCGGCTAGTGGCGTCTTTCCTGGCAGACAGGAAGTTCTACGTCTGCGTAGAGGGCGCCGAGTCCGCAACCAGAACCATCAGAGCCGGCGTTCCTCAGGGCAGCTGTTTGTCTCCAGTCCTGTACGCGGCTTATACCAACGACATCCCTACCCTGGCAGGCAGGCTGCAAGAATGGGAGGACGACGTAGAATTGCCCATATTGCCGCTGCCAGGATGCAACGCCTCCTGGACCTGTTGCCACCATGGCTAGATGAGTGGAGGATGGTCGTCAACGTTGGTAAGACGACCGCTCTGCTCACTCGCCGCCTCAGGAACCTACCACCTCAATTAACCCTCAATGGCCAGCAGATCGCGTACGAGAAGGCCGTGACCTACCTTGGGTGCCGGATCGACCGGGCGCTGCGCATGACTGCGCACGTCGACCTCGTCGTCCGTAGAGCACGATGTGCGCGGGCGATGCTACGTCCGGTCCTGGCATCCAAGCTACCACTTAACACCAAAGTGCGAGTATATAAAACCTACATCAGAGCCATTATCACCTATGCTGCTCCGGCCTGGTACGCGCTTCTGAGCGAGCCTCTGTGGCGGCGACTGTAGGCCCAGCAAAATATGGCGTTAAGAACCATCGTCGGTGCGGGTCGCTACGTCCGGAATGACGTCATAGCGGCCAACCTGAAGATTGACACCATACAGGAATTTGTGGCCCGGTTGGCGCGCGGACTGTTCGACCGTGCTGACAACGGGCCGCATATACATCTTAACAACTTTGCACCGCTACACACTCGCCCTCCGGACGGGCGACCCTATCCAAGAGAACTCCTCTCTATATCGATTAGAGAGTCGAGTAACAACCCTCAATGCCGCTGAAAGGCCAACTCCGACCTCATTAGATAACCTCCTTTTTTCGTAGTCATAACCGACTACGAAAAAACTACCGATAGCGACAATCGTTTTACACCTAAAACGCCATTAGATGGCTCCCAGGACCGGTCCATAGTAGTGGACCGCGAGGACAGCACGGGTAATGGGGGCTTACCCCGAGGCCCGAAACCTCCATGTGCTTATACACATGAAGAAGACATCAACGTTGCAAATCGTTACGATCGTCCCGATCACAGAAAGGTGTGACGATCTGCCGCAGGAAATATGCGTTAAGATAAAACGCAAAAGAGCACTTAGGAGGCTCTGGGCGCGTACTCGCTGCCCAAGACTAAAAGCACAACTTAACATCTTATCGGAGGAGCTGTCGGTTGCAGTCCGGGCATATAGAGGAGAGGCCTGGGAGCGGCGCATATGGAAGGCGGAGGAACAAAATGCGTCGCTCTATAAACTGAACCGACAGCTAACCAAAACCAGACCTCCCGTTTGCCCGCTTACCAACAGTGCGGGCGAACGCTGCTATGATGCCAAAGGCAGAGCGGATATCCTAGGAGAGCACTTCAAGGAGCAATTTATGCCGAACCCTGCAAGTGCGGAGTACATGGAGCTTCATGCCTTAAAGGAGAGTCGCGTACAGGAGTTCCTGTCGTCGCCCGCGCCGCCTCTTGCAGGAGAGTGGTTCATCTCCCCCGCTGAACTGCGGAGGACAGTAACCCGCCTGCAACCGAGGAAAGCGCCTGGGCACGATGGGATTACCAACGCTGCACTCCGACAGCTGCCCTATAAAGTCCTAGTAGAGATTGGTCGACTCTACAATGGGATATTGCGGACATCCCACTTCCCGGAGGAATGGAAAAAAGGCAAAATCATCGTCTTGCCGAAACCCGGGAAGGACAAGCGTAGAGCTGCCAGCTACAGGCCGATTACGCTATTACCGCCACATAGCTAAACTGTTTGAAAGATTGCTGCTAAGACGTCTCCGTCCGTGCATCCAACTTCGGGCGGAGCAGCACGGATTCAGGAGGGGTCACTCTACAGTCACACAGCTGACTAGAGTGCTGCACCTGCTTGCGGCAGAGTACAATCGTGGCCGCATATCGTTGGGCGTCTTTCTCGATATCGAGAAGGCGTTCGACCGGGTGTGGCACTCAGGATTACTATATAAGTTACACGAACAGACCAGTGTCCCCCCTGCTATGTTGCGGTTAATGGCGTCTTTCCTGGAAGACAGGAAGTTCTACGTCTGCGTAGAGGACGCCGAGTCCGCAACAAGAACCATCAGTGCCGGCGTCCCACAGGGCAGTTGTCTGTCTCCAGTCCTGTACGCGGCTTACACGAATGACATCCGAACATTGGCAGGCAGGCTGCAAGAATGGGAGGACGACGTTGAGCTGGCGCTATACGCGGACGATAGCGCCTATTTCACCTCGTCCAGAAGAGCCCATATAGCCACTGCTAAAATGCAGCGTCTGCTGGACCTGTTGCCATCATGGCTGAACGAGTGGAGGATGGTCGTCAACGTTGGTAAGACGACCGCTCTGCTCACTCGCCGCCTCAGAAACTTACCACCGCCACTAACTCTCGACGGCCAGAAGATCGCGTACGAGAAGGCCGTGGCATACCTCGGGTGCCGGATCGACCGGGCGCTGCGCATGACTGCGCACGTCGACTTCGTCGTCCGCAAAGCCAGATGTGCGGTCCTGGCATCCAAGCTGCCCATAAAAACCAAGCTCCGGATATACAAGATGTATATGAAGGAAGAGGGCGCTGCTCAGTTTGTAAACAATAGTTCTACGTATTTCTCGCCAAAAAATTATTAATAACGATTAGTGAAATGTAAAAAGTAGTTTAAAACAAAGATTTAGTAGTAGTAAACAAGTACAAGTGTTATCCAGTGCTAAATCTATCGAATAATATAAAAAACAGTTAAAAACAGCTGTGTAAAATTATTCGTGTGAACTAAATAAATACTATGTAAAACATAGGTGACAGTGATAAAAAAGTGATAAAAAGGTATAAGTGAGCTTAATTACACACACACACACACAAACAAATAGTGTATGGGTTAAAACAACTTAGTGACCATAAAACTTTATTTCTATATATTAAAACCAGTAGATTTCAAATTTATATATTATATACCCGCCGTCTACACACATAAAAAGATTGTACGAAAAACGCCATCTAGTGGAAATTAGTGGTTGCAAATTATAATATAAATAGTGATATCTAGTTTGGAACACAAGAACTAATAACAACGTACCATATCTGCTGTCTATACAACTTTTATCCACCAAAAGAGGGTGCTGTCAATTATATTAAAAATGAACAGTGAGAAAAATAAATGTGCAGGTTGTATGCAAGAAATACCTGGAAGACAACATCTTTTTTGTGCACTATGTAAAAATTATTATGACTTAAACTGCGCAAATGTTACGGAAAAATATTTTTACAACATTATGCCAGCTGAAAGGAAACAAAATTGGAAATGTCAGGCTTGTCGTTGCAAAATACCAAAAATTACGAATCCAAATACCCCTATAAAAACCTTACTTCAAAATAACGAATTAGCAGATCCAAACGTAACATTCAGGAAAAAAACTATAAATGAACATATTAACATAAGTGCTAGCGATATTAGCATAGATGACATAGCGGAAAATACTCTTTTGAGTCAAACCATTGAGAAAAATGCAAGTACCACAGCAACAACACTCACAGAAGACGTGGGAATTAGCACATCGCTAACGCTAGAACAAATTGGTAGTTTATTGGATACAAAACTGGAGCGAATGAAAACTTGTATACTTTCAGATGTAAGGAACATAATTCAAGATGAAATTAACAATTCTCTAAAAAGATTTTAAAAATAAAATAGAAAACGATCTAAACAGTAAATTAATAGATTCTCAAAAGCAACTTCAAGAAGAAATAAAAAATCTCAACAAAAAAATCATGAATATTGAAGAAGAACTCTACAATTTGAAAAACTCAAAGAAAATAGTACTATATGGCCTCATGGAAGGGTACTCTGAGACCGAAAACGAGCTAGTAGGTCGTGTTTCAAGGTTGTTCCATGATATATTAAACATCAATATATGCCCTTACATAGAAGAAATCAAACGCCTTGGGAGACGTGGAAACCGTCGGCGACCTATTGCGATAGAATTAATAAGTAAAAGGATGTCCGATTTTGTAATTAACAATACGATCAAGTTTAAAAATACTGGATTATCCATAGGAAAATTCGTCAGTGGAAAAACGCTAGAAGAAAGGAAGGAACTCATCAGAAATATGAAAACAGCGAGGACAAATGGACAAAACGCGTATATAAAAAATAATAAACTCTATGTTGATGGGAAACTATACACAAATACTTGTAAATCTACAACTACGAACCGGACGGAAGGCGCAAGCATATCCACAAAGGACGTCGATATTCCTGATTCTACCCCACTAACTTCTATGCAATACCAAGAACAATCTTCGCCAGATACCATGCCACATAACTCTACTACGTGTCAGCAGAACGGGACATTTCAAAAACAATTTCAATAAGTTATCTTTAAGTTTTCAAAATATTCAAAGTATTGGTAATAAAATTGATATACTTGAACAAATAATGTTAGAAACAGATGTTGATATACTGGCATTATCTGAATTGTGGAAAGATGAATACTATCTAAATTCCTTAACCATCCCAGGCTATACAATTGCATCTTACTTTTGCCGGAAATATAAACAAGGAGGTGGAGTTTGCTTAATATTAAAAAACAATTTAGAGTTTATAGAAAGAATTGATATTGTAAATTATTCCAAAGAATTTATTGTTGAACTATGTGCAATAGAAATTCCCAAACTGAAATGCATTATCATAGGAATATATAGACCTGATAGACACTTAGAATTATTTTTTAAGCAATTAGATACACTTCTAAATAAACTTAACACAAAAGAAAAAAATAAATAATTAAGAGACTTTAACATAAACATTTTAAATAAAAACAAAATTACACGTAACTTTTTGAATTTCATGGCTTCATACAACCTTAAACAATTAATAGATAAACCAACGAGAATTGCTAAAGAGTCCTCCACTTGCATTGACTTACTATTTACTAATTATTCATCCCTTGTAAAGAAATCTCAAGTAATTGACTATGGGATCTCAGATCATAAAGCAATAAACATAGAAATTGATACAAGTAATTTATTAATAAAACAAAATATTACGTACTTTGAACAAAAAAAGACTATTTACCAATGTTAATATAAATAAATTTAAGGAATCACTAAATAAAATAAAATGGGAGAATATAATAAACAGTAATAAAGGATTAAATGAAAACTACTCGCATTTCTTAGCCAGTTTAACAAAAATACTGAATAATCATATACCACTAAAAAAAATTAAAATTAAAAACTACAGTACTAAAAAAAATTGGCTTTCGATGGGATTAAAAAAATCGTGCAGACATAAAAGAATATTAAAAATAATGCAAAATGAAACTAAAAACGAAGTTATACGAACACATTACAATATTTACAGTAAAATATTAAAAAAAATGTATAAAAATATCCAAAAGAATAGATTACATTAAACAAATGGAAAAATCTGACAATAAAACTAAAACGATGTGGAAAATTATTAATAATAAAACCGGTAAAAATAAAACGAAATTACTTCAAAATATAATTTTAAAAGAAAATAATACATTAATTTCTTCCCCCCACATCATAACAAATATGTTCAACGAGTACTTTGCCACTGTAGGCCAATGTTCTAACTCCAATAATATGGTAAATAGACATCCCGTTATAAATCCACCAACAAACTCTTTCTTTTTAACCCCTGTTGATCCAAGAGAAATAATGAATATAATTAAAAATATTAAAAATAAACATAGCTGTGGCATTGATGATATACCACCAATCCTGGTAAAGAAATGTGCAGAAATATTAGCTATCCCTTTACCTTCACTTATAAACCAAAGTTTTGAAAATTCTCAGTTTCCGGATGCACTAAAAATTTCACTAATAAAACCAATATTTAAAAAAAGACGACCCCCTAACGCTCAGTAACTATCGACCCATAGCCCTGCTTCCCACGTTTGCTAAAATATTTGAGAAAGCCATGTGTAACCGACTCTATCATTATTTAGAAAAATACAATATATTAGACGAATCACAGAACGGTTTTAGAAAAAAGTAGATCAACAACTCTGGCAGTATACCAATATATCCAAACGGCAGCGCAAAATATTGATAAAAAAAGAGCCGCCATAGGCCTCCTTTTTGGATATGACGAAAGCATACGATAAAGTTCAATTCAATATACTTTTAAATAAATTAAAGGGTTCGGGAATTCGTGGCACGGCCTGTAAATGGTTCCAATCATATCTGACAAACAGGAAGCAGATAGTTCAAATCGAACACCGCAACGATGAAAAACGGGAAATCGTTGTAGTACAGTCTCAAATCCGGGACCTCACATGTTCAATCCCTCAAGGTAGTGTCTTAGGATGCCTATTGTTTTTAATATATATAAACGATTTACCCAAGATAATAAATAACGAAAACACATTAAGCGTACTCTTTGCCGATGATGTGTCAGTGTTAGTGAACTGCGATAAAAACACAAATTATAACTATATTGTCTACAACACTCTACAAACTATAACAAATTGGCTTGAAGATCACAACTTAGAAATTAACTTTAAAAAGACCAAAATTATGCAATTTAAAACATATAAAAGCAGCCCATTAACTTTAAACATAAACTTTAATAATATACAACTAGAAGAAGTTGATACTTTTAATCTTTTAGGTTTGAAAGTAGATTCAAACATCAATTGGAAAACGCACATTAATTATATAAAGTCTAAAATTTCAAAATTTACGTACGCTTTATTTCAAATTAAATACACCACTGACACAGCCACGGCATTGTCAGCTTACTATGCCTATGCTCATTCGTGGCTTAAGTACGGAGTTATGCTGTGGGGAAGTAGCGTCGATATGCAGCAGCTTTTTATTACCCAGAAAAAGTGCGTTAGAATACTAGCCCAGATAGATAACACTACTAGCTGTAGACCGTATTTCAAACAACTAAATATTCTTACCTTACCCTGTATGTACATTTATGATCTATGCCTGTATGTCCACAAAAATAATAATAGTTTTAAGAAAATTAAAGATACGCATAACTTAAATACACGTAACAAAAATAAATTATACCTACCACAGTCGCGAACAAAAATGTTAAATACAAGCCCCTACTATATGGCAATAAAAGTATATAATAAATTACCACAGGAAATAAAAAATATATCAGAATTAACCAAATTTAAATCAAGCCTCGGTAAATATTTAAAACAAAACCCCTTCTACTCAGTAGAAGAGTATTTAGATAAAATATAACATTATTATATATTTTTATATCTTTTATAGCTTTTAATTTTATTTTATGTATGTTAATAGTACATAAGCAGTGCCCTTGTCAAATTTGCAGTGCCTGAAAAGGGCGTCTAAGTTGTAAGCACATTTTTAATTTAATATCAATTATGTACACTTAGATTGCAAATAAATGATTTGATTTGATTTGATTTGATTTGATTATCCGGACTATTACCACCTACGCTGCTCCGGCCTGGTACGCGCTTCTGAGCGACACCCAGAGGCGGCGATTACAGGCTCAGCAGAACCTGTCATTAAGGACGATTGTCGGAGCAGGTCGTTACGTCCGGAATGACGTTATAGCGGCCGATCTGAAAGTCGAGACCATCACCGACTTCGTGGCCCGGTTAGCGCGCGGCATGTTTGACCGTGCCGACAACGGGCCACATGAACACCTGAACGGCTTTGCGCCGTTACACACCCGGCCACCGGACGGGCGACCTCTTCCAAGAGAACTCCTCTCTATATGTGATTAGAGAGTCGAGTAACAACCCACAATGCCGCAGAAAGGCCAACTTAGACTTAAATAGATTACCTCTACAGATTACCTCCCTTTCCGTAGTCGGTGAACTACGGAAAGAAATTTCTTAACCGGCTACATTATAAATGTAGTTATAGCCATGCCAAGATAGGCAAAAAGTGACTGCCCCATAGTTATGGGGTATGAGGATATCCGGGCAATGGGGTATACCCCGAGGCCCGATACCTGCACGTACCTAGGTGCGTGTAGATGACATCAACTTAACTTAACTTAACTTGCAAATCGTTCGGGAAAAGTGCAAGACCAGCAGTCAATAAGAAGAAGAAAGAAAAAGTATAGGGAAGTGATAGGGAAAAGTAATTACTCTCTCACGGAACAGTTTGAAGATAATTGCTGTTTTATTCCCAAGGAATTCTCCCCTTAAAGTGATACAGTCCATATCGAAGAATTAAGGCGTTGGGACCGGGACGACTTCGGAAGACCCGTAATCCCCGCCTGAACCTATTTTATGAAAAGGAAGAGGTTATCGCCCTTGTGTGTTACTCCGTTGCGGAGATCACATACGTTGTTTCCGAACCCAACGTAGGCGTTATAGGAGGCCGGATCGAGAGAAGCCTCGATTCCTCCCTTCTGTTTCTTAGTTAACGTTTGTCTGGTTCCTTTTCACCTATGTACATAATTAATTATAAATTCGTCAAATTTATTATTTTAATATAAAATTTAGTTAAGTTTAAGGAATTAATGAACATTGACATTATATTTCTAAAAACGATTAGTAACTCATATTGATTATTTATTTATTAAAAGGTAAAATAAGTTAAATGGTAATATTTGCATAATAACCTGAGATTTTTAAATTATAGTGTAATTATAAAAATAATAATAGCTTAACTAATCTCATATAATATTTAATATTATTTATGTAACAATAATGTAATAATTCAATTAATAATTTATGAACAATTTACTGTATATGAATTCAAATAGAGTGGATCTGTATATGTATTTAATTTTACATAATATTTGAATTCAAAAAGAATGTTTGGAACTAACTTTTAAGCAATGCAATAATTTTAAAATGTAACATTGGGTTTGTGTAATTAGCTGTATTTCATATCATTTTTGCATGCTAATTATGGCAAAACATGTCAGTTCCACGTCATTGATGATCTTAAAAAGATATTAAGTTCAAAAGAAGATAGATAGATTTTATTTGATAGATAGAATTTATTTGCTTAAAAACATGGTACATACGCTCCCACGGATCCACGCTCTCACATAATACCAGCGTGATATGGTTGCTTAATGCTGCTGTATTTCGTATGGTGAGTGTAGAGAATCGGAAAACCTTTTTACTGGAAACGAGGCATCCATTTTAGTCCTCACGGGTGACAACGCATCTGCATTTTGATTTGTAATCGAGGATAGATGTAGATGTCTACAGGCCACAGCAACCACTTACCATCAGGTGGACTGTGTGCTCGTTTGTCTCCCTATACTATAAAAAAATATTATGTGTATTGGGGTTGAAATAATAACCATTTCATTATAATTTCTATTATTTTGAAATTAAAATTTTCTGAGAATAACTGAGTCTAGATAGATATAAAGATTTGGGGAAGCACGCGCCGCTTAGCCAAAGAATATATACACTACGCTTACGCTTAGCGGCTTGCTTTGAGTCGGTCATGTCAGTGACCTCATATCGGCCGTAGACTATTATTTATTCTGTGACGTAGATAATATTATTTCGGCACGTGTCGGTAAGTTCAGAAGCAAATAACATTTTTAGAAATTTAATATTTCTTAAGTTATCTTATTAGAAACCTAAAAACCCCATTTAAAACAACCAAAAAAAATTTTCATTATCATAATTACTATGCCTGTGTGTACACCTATACGTCCCTGAAACGACCAACAGGGTTTTTGTTACATACTGTATATATATATATATATATATATATATATATATATATATATATATATATATATTAAAAGGATTGTTACATTATGCCGAACTTGTAGTTTAAATTATAACATTTGCTGTAAAGTATTTCTATTTTATATTTCATAACATTTGAAGGTTTCACTTCTACCGCGTAGCCCGAGGACAAAGATGAGGTCTACGATGGAGCGAGTTTGCCTGTTCACACGCACCTTGAAGAGGTTCAGGTTATATGCAACCGAAAAACAGACGCCAGCAGGATATTCCACTCCTTGACTGTGCGCACTATAAAAGATGATTTCTAGCGCTTAGTGCGAATATTCTGAATACCAACCAAGTGTGGATGGTAACTTGCAGTATGTCTGATACTCCGATAGGATAATGGAGATTGCGGTATGAGCTTATGAAGCTATGGGCGCACTCTCTGAAGTATAATCTGTGGAAGACCGACAGACGGACATACAAACAGACCCCATTGCGCCGTTTGAACTTATGTTTAAGCATGTAACCTGAAAGCCATATATATATATATATATATATATATATATATATATATATATATATATATATAAAATACGGCACTAAGTTTTAATACTACCGCTTAAATTGTTTGTCTTCAAAACTAATAATAATAATCGGTGTACGACATAGGTATTTCATTTCGTAGCTACTTTCGTTCAAGGACAAAAATGCGAAAAAGAAACTAGTGTCTGTGAAAACTTTTAAACCGGTTTTAAATTAGTTTTATTAGTCTAGTAAAAACTGAGTCAATTTGAAGACAAAAGCGAAAGTCGATCTGTAGCCACTCTAGTCGGTTGTACTCGCAAGCTTTGTGGTGAAGCACGAAGAACCTTGCCTTCTGCGGGGCTTTTAATATGTTATTGGCCTGTGGTACAAGTTGTAAGAAAATATTCTATGTGTTTATCTCTTTTTAAATGTATGAGTAATAACATTTTTACTTTAAGTCTAAGTCTAGTTAATAACAATTCACTATTAATTTTAGAATTTTTAAGAATCTCCACCGGAGATAAGTAGTTTTGATTTAAAAAAAAACGCTGATATATTCACGTATATATTTCAGTTTTTAGTGTAAGGGTGAGAAGAGGGACAGATCCTGTTATTTAAGAATCAATACGCAAGCGGGTGTCACCACTAAGGACTAAGGTGGAATGAATAGTTACCGAAAAGAGTAATAAAAATGGTGTCTATTTTAGGAATCAAACTAGACACTAGTTCTTCTTAACCACACGATTATTACATTATATTTTTGTTTCATTTCATTATTTAAAATACTTTTTATTAAGTGTCTATGGGGGTATGTCATCACCTTGGTCATTAAAAGTAACAACGTGCTTGCACTTTTGTTCTTAATTGATAGCAGATGTAGGTTTTAAATATTTATATTCGCCGTTGTATCTCAGGAGTTAAATAACTCGGGTTCGACCCCCACCGGTAACATTGAAATCGTTAATTGCAACTTTTAAGTGCTGGTTTATGATGTGCTTGGTGGTAAAGGAAAACATCTTGAGGGAACCTGCATGTCTGAGGTATAGATATTTATTTTTTTTGAACCTTACCAACAACATACTAGGCTATTTCTCCTGTAACGGGGGGCCATTTACATACATATATTTCACGAGGACAAACATCCAAATCAAGAAACCGCGACCCGTAGCACTGTAACTTAAATGGAGCAGTATTTCGCATCAGTTGCTTCTCAGAATACTGTTTTTCTGTATTCTGAAAGTTGCTTATTGCAGATCAGTTGCTTAATGCAGAAGAAACCTGTGGCTTGCAGTAGGACATATGTAGCGGCTTTAATTGTTTTCCTTTTTGTCTGATTCCATTATTTAATAATTATTTTATTAAATGTTAACAAGTATTTAGGGTGGCATATATCAACATAATTTTTCCCAGAGCCAACAAAAAGGCTAAAAAAAGATCAAATAAAGAAGTCATTCTCGCTTTGCGCTTAGTACTTGTGCCGCATCACAAGAATGCCGTCGTGTATTCATCTCGATCGATGGACTTTCACTTATTAGCAGATGTGGGATACGCATAGGGTTACCAAAACTTTACTTTATAATAAAGTACTCTAACTCTAATAGGCTATATTATATTCGAAAAACTTAAAGATATATTTTTGTAACAAGTGGTAAAATTAAAAATTTTGTGCAACCGAATTCAATATACTGAATAAAATGAGAACATCATCAATGTAATCGAAGTCAATTAAATACGCACTATTAAAGATAACTCAAAAACTCCTGGTCAGATCTTGATTAAATTTATATGGTACCACACTAATGGCACCAGCTTTAAAAAAAATAATATGTTCTATCCTCCTCCAGACCGAATTTCGGTCACGGCGACCAGTCTTAACGGAGACTAGCCATCGGCGGAGGACAGATTAAGTCAGTGCCCAAGTGTATACGCAGTCACAGGTGCACTCTAGTCACTTATTCTCATGGTCCGATGGGACAGTAAACTATAGGAGAGAGATCAGGCGCAGGACCAACGGCTTCACATGCTTTCTAGGGCACGGGGATGAGACACACCGAGGTAATATATTCATAAATGTTGACTGCTTAGGGCTTATCGGAACTTTTTAGCAAGTGGGCTGTATTAACAATAGGTTTAATACCGTTGAACATCTAAACAAACGTTTTTTTCAAATAGAAAAGTCAAATGCCCGTCTGCAACCGCGTCTCACAGCTGAGTGCAGAACGAAGGAGCTCGCCCTGCTACGCGGTCAGCCACCGGTCCGAGTGCTTCTGCAAGGTGCGCCGATATCGACTATGGCGTGAGGCTGACGCCGTAGTCAAGTAATAAAGAACCAAGCTAGCAAAAAGTAATCTTATATTATATTTTTTTTAGATATTTAGTATCCATAGTTACAAACACAACAATAACAGAAGAAAACAAGACAATTTTTTTAGTGTTGTATTTAAATTAAATACTTAAGAAGCGTCAGAGGGATATGGAAAAGAACATGGGCAGTAGCATCTACTTGATCACTACAGAAAACACACTAAGAAAACTGCAGTTTTATGCCTGCCTAGCGTTGCATCTATAGCTGAAATAAAAGAAAAACTGACTTAATTTTTTTCGTAATCAATCTCATTTTACAGATAATAAATACCCTTGCAATGTTCTGGGATATTAGGTCAAAAATAAAATATAAAATTTGATATAAAAAGTTGACAACCCTAGGCATGCACCGATTATTTAAATTTTATTGCAACGTCCACTACTCGTGGCACACTTTGTTGCAGTTCAAGTTGTTGTTTTTAACGTAATATGGTTAATGACTAACTCAACTCATTATTGAATGTTTTGAATTGGATTCTAAACGTTAGAACAATTTTTTTAATACATAGGTCCTCCACAACCAGTATCGAAATCCTTGGCGTCAACATATCGAGTGACGTGCAGTTTCGTGGTCACTTGGAAGAGAAGGCCAAATTGGTCTCTAAAAAGCTTGTCGTGCTCAGAAGAGTGGTACAGTACTGCCTGCAACTTTACAAGCCGCAGGTTCAGCTT
The DNA here is from genome assembly GCA_907164705.1 of Parnassius apollo. Lineage (NCBI taxonomy): Eukaryota > Metazoa > Arthropoda > Insecta > Lepidoptera > Papilionidae > Parnassius > Parnassius apollo. The sequence continues at coordinate 1,432,853 of CAJQZP010000200.1, forward strand.
CACATGGAATACCATTGCTTTCTCTGCGCTGGGGCTCCCCAGTGCCAGCTCCTTCCACTTAACCGAATCCAGCGCAACGCGGCTCAAATCGTCGACGACCGAGTGCTTTCCGATCGGCTCGATTTACTGGTATTGCGAAGAGATGTTGCATCTCTTTTCATTTTCTTTCGCATCTACCAAACTAAAACTAAAAAGCTAAAAAAAAGTAAAACTCCCGATACCATCCACACTACCTGGATGCTTGGTGATCCACCACTACGTTTCACTAGGAGTTTTCTTCCGCGTACGACTTCTCTGTGGAATAGTTTACCACTGGCGACTTTTCCGGACCGATACCACTTAGGGACCTTCAAAAAAGAGCTTACTTCTTTTTAAAAGGCTGGCAACGCACCTGCAAATTCTCTGGTGTTGCAGTTGTTCATGGGAGGCGGTAGTCATTTAAAATCAGGTGAACCGTATGTTCGTTTGCCCCCTCTCTTATAAAAAAGTCCTATATTAAACTCCCTTCAGAAAAGAAGGTGCTTTGTACCTTGTACATGCACGTTTATTTTAGTAAACTACATTTTATATTATTCTTTTCCTGGAGTAATCTTTTATACACTTACCATTGCTTGACCACAATCGTACCTGGTAGTAAGCGGTGATGAAGTAATGAAAGATAGTAAATTGCAATATTTTAGCGTAACAAAAGCCTGTTCATTCTTAGGCAAGAATATATATAATATAAAATATAAAAAATATAGACAAGAAAGGTGTCTTCACGGCTGAAGACACCCAGATTGTATTCGGATGGAAAGATCTAGACGCCGGCAAATTATTTCACTAATTTGCTGTATGCATTTACAAAAGACGAAGCAGACTTAGAGGAAGGTTCTAGTATATTGAACATAAAAGATTAAGTTTTTCTTCTTGGGTCTCCTACGTCACTTGTGGGATGATATGGGTTGTTGGTATCAGTTAGCCTGATACTAGATGGCTATCACCTATTTGTTTTATGATACCGGTTCCAAAATATAGACAGTTTTCAAGGTTTTAGAAGGAAGTATTTGTGGCGTTATTGGCAGAGATTATTAATACGTTAATAAATTTGAATCATTAATAAATTTCATTCAACGATGTTACAATACTATTTTAACCAAAGACTGTTGATTAACATTTGCTATAATAATCCTACTTCAAATTGTCATCGATTCTGAAGCTTCGATATTTTTTTTATAACAAAGGTGACAAAAGAACACACAGTCCATCTAATAGTAAGTGGGTGCTGTGGCTCATAGACATCTACAATAATCATCGATTAAGAATCAAAATGCTGATGCGTTGTCACCCCTGATGACTAAGATGGAATGCCTCGTTTCCTGTAAAAAAAGGTCTCCGGATTTCTACACTTACCATACGACACACAGCGGCATTAAGCTGCTATTTTACGCCGGTATTCTGTGAGAGCCTGGTCATTCCCCGGTTGAGCCGACCCATTCGTGCTACAACCATAATTGTCGTCTGTGATACAGGCTCGGCCTTAGTACAGCCGGCAGTAACCGAAGTAAGCAACTTAAAAAAAATACGTGTGGCACTCGGTGACTGCCGCGGTAAAGCTATTGCATAGCATTTTTTATCAACTTATGCAATTATAATTATTTATTTATTTTATTTATGCAGTTAAGTCTTTGATATTAAATCAAGTCACACTTTTTGAATAAATGAGAAGTTAATATTGTTTAAAACATTTTTAATATTTTACAATACATGTAGGTTATTCAGGAATTTTTATCATTGAGTTAGCAGCTAGTGTACACGCATACGTCTAGTCGCACGCACACAAACACCGTGCCGAACTCTGCCGAGTGCCGAAGTCTGCCGAACTAAAACGACGTTAACTCAGCCATCATGCCCGTCGGAGTGGGGAGCGTGAGGTTTTTTTCGTTACGGAATTTCTGGATTCGGTCCCCGCGCTCAAGGCTCGCGATAGAAGCTATGCAATAGCTTAAAATTTGTACATAGCTCATTTTAAACATATTGTAAAAAGCTTATTGTAAAGGAAAGGAATGTAATTATGCTAATAAAGTTTATTATTACCTATTAATATTATTATTATAATATAGATATCCGCAGCTTGGCTCTACAACGTATAAATATGCTGTCTGTAACTTTTTTTTGATAAAATTAAAATCTGTAATAACGATTATCTATGTCAGTGATATTGAGATGTAATTACTATTATCATCATTTTCACAAGCCCACTGCTGAACATAGGCCACTCCCAACAAATGTCACAAAAGACCATGCGACAAAAATACAACCTTAAAATTAAAAAAAAACTTCCTTTATTGTTTTAAAAGTGTGTAACCATATAAAACACAGAAGGTTTGTGTTGGTGTTTTCCGACTCACCTGTAGCTATAACATACGTCTAGCGTGGTTCTAACAAGTTTTTATTTAGTCCATAAAAATAAGTTTTCCTTTTCTGGGTAACACGCACTTGTACAATTTATGCGTGTAAAAGGATTCCCCATTAGAAGAGAAATTCCCACAGTAGGGGGTCACGGTGTTTTTTAATGAACAAAAAGTTGAAAAGAGTGCCCAGTTATCAATAAGACGCCTGGAAGTAACAAAGTGATATTTAAATCGTCAACCCAAAAAAAACACAATACGAAATGGCAACATTCAAGGTTGTTCTAAAATAGAGGGTCTTAATTAAAATAATTGGAACTGTCATGACTATACAAAATATCATGTGGGTTACAATTCTATATGGAGTAGTTAGAGGCTTATTCTTTATTAGTTATCTTAATAGATCGCCATGACTTGGGGTACTTGCCGACATTTTTGTGAAATTGGGTTATAGGCTTATAGGGTAGGCTTCGGTTAGAGTCTTTTGGCGAAGAAAAATTTTCGAGTGGCAGCTTTGTACCGATAAACGAACTGTGAGGTGAGACAACCTTAATTTTCTGGCACCGAAGCCTTAATCACGCTATCAAAGTACCGAAACACTCCGGTATATATACTGCATGACCTTTTTTACCATCTGGCAGGCAAAAAATAGAGTGTAACATGTGAACGGAGTAGAAGTCTCAGTAGAAGAAATTTTTGTTTTTACAAAAAAATAAAAACAAAAATTTTGAAAATAAATAAATAAATTAAAATCAATCGAAATTCATATCATATCCACCCTACTTTACAAACGGCAATAAAACAAAGTAGGCATCTTTGACCTTGTCACTTCGCAGGGTCACAGGCTCAAGGGCAAAGAAAACTTTTTTTTTAAAAAACTTTTCAACCGTTTAATTCAATTTTTGTGTTGTTTTTATTTTTTTGTAAAATATTAGTGCCATAGGCTTCTACTCCGTTCACATGTTACACCCTGTTATTTACCACACGATAATAAAGGTCAACCAGTTCACCGGGCTGATCACCTATCTATTACTACACCCATGGGATGAAATAGGGTGACGAATTCTCTTACGCGACCACCACATGGGCACAAACATATATCCATACTTCTTACATAAAAAAATTATTAAATAAATGCACATTAAAAATGTGGTGTGCAAGACGATGCTGTGACAAGGATTAAGAAGGAATGTTTCGGTGGTTTGGTCATGTAGAAAGAATGAACGAGGGAAGAGTGAAAAAGCAAATGTCAGCCTGGGCTGACGCATCAGCGTCCCGGGATGTAAACACCAGCGCTCTAAAAAAAGAAGCATAATTCCGCCTCTAGGTCCTTCAAAAGAGTCATTGCCAAGGCAAAGTCAGAGCACATAGGCAGAATTGGCGAGAAACTAGATCGCCTTCCTTCTGGAACCCGTGCATTCTGGTCTCTCGCCAAGGCTGTCCAGGGGAATTTCTGTCAGCCATCTCTTCCATCTCTGCACAGGAAGGACGACTCACTGGCCCATACCGCAAAGGAGAAAGCCGATCTTCTAGGCTCTTTCTTTGCGTCCAACTCGACTCTCGATGACGGGGGGAGTACGCCGCCGACCATCCCGCGGTGTGAGTGCTCCATGCCGGAAGTGCAGTTCACACAGCGCTCGGTTCGCAAAGCAGTCCTCTCCCTGGACATTAACAAGTCGAGTGGGCCTGACGGAATCCCCCCAATTGAGCACGTGTGCTTCAGAGTTGGCACCGGTTTTAACGCGTCTTTTCCGGTACTTCTACTCCCTAGGCGTAGTCCCAAAATCATGGAAGACGGCTTTCGTCCACCCGATCCCTAAAAAAGGCGACCGCTTAGACCCGTCCAAATATCAGCCTATCGCCATCACCTCCTTGTTCTCCAAAACAATGGAGTCCATTGTAAACTGCCAGCTCATGAGGTACCTTGAGGATCACCAGCTGATTAGTGACCGCCAATACGGTTTTCGCAGTGGGCGGTCAGCTGGTCATCTTCTGGTCTACCTAACTCACAGATGGGCGGAGGCAGTAGAGTCCAAGGGGGAGGCATTGGCCGTTAGTTTGGACATTGCGAAGGCCTTGGATCGGGTTTGGCACAAAGCGCTTATTTCGAAGCTCTCTTCCTATGGGCTTCCCGAGAAATTGTGCGATTGGATCACCAGCTTTCTTACAGATCGGAGCATCAAGGTTGTTTTAGACGGTGCAAGCTCCGATTGCAAGCCTATTAATGCTGGTGTTCCACAAGGCTGCGTGCTATCGCCAACGCTGTTTCTTCTGCATATCAATGATATGTTGCAAACCCGTAACATTCATTGCTATGCAGATGACAGCACTGGTGATGCTCTTTACACCGGCCGAGCCAATATTTCTCGGGAAAACGTCTCCGAGTGCCGGGACAAACTTGTGTCTGAAGTCGAGTCTTTGCTGAACAGTCTCGGATTGGGGGCGACTAAATCTAGTCAAGTTTAACCCCCAGCAAGTCTTAACCGCTAAAAAGAACGCCTTTGTCGTATCTCCTCAGTTTCAAGGCACTCCCGTTGTTGCCTCAGCCAGTATCGGAATCCTCGGCGTCGACATATCGAGTGACGTGCAGTTTCGTGGTCACTTGGAAGAGAAGGCCAAATTGGCCTCTAAAAAGCTTGGCGTGCTCAGCAGAGCGGGACAGTATTTCATGCCGGCACACCGCCTGCAACTTTACAACACGCAGGTTCGGCCACACATGGAATACTGTTCCCATCTCTGGGCTGGGGTTCCCCAGTACCAGCTCCTTACACTTGACCGCATCCAGCGCAGAGCGGCTCGAATCGTCGACGACCGAGCGCTTTCCGATCGGCTCGATTCACTGGTACTGCGAAGAGATGTTGCATCTCTTTGCATTTTCTTTCGCATATAAGATGGAGAGTGCTCCGAGGAATTGTTCGGATTAATCCCAGCCGCCAAATTTCGTGAACGCACTACGCGGCAAACGTCCCGATACCATCCACACCATCTGGATGCTTGGCGGTCCACCACTGTACGTTTCAAAAGGAGTTTTCTTCCGCGTACAACCTCTTTGTGGAATAGTTTACCACCGGCGATTTTTCCGGACCGATACGACCTGGGGACCTTCAAAGAGCTTACTCCTTTCTAAAGGGCCGGCAACGCACCTACAATTCCCCTGGTGTTGCGGTTGATCACTGGCGGCGGTAGTCACTTAACATCAGGTGAGCCGCATGCCCGTTTGCCCCCTCTTCTATAAAAAAAATATTGGAGATTTGACCGGAAGAGTTGGGAAGGGCGCCCTAAAAGAAGGTTCATCGACCAAATTGGCGATGTTTTGAAAATGCGCCAAATTAGGAGTACCCTTAACCGACTAGCGTGTAAGCGGAGATGTATGGATGTAAAGGAGGCGAGAGAGTTTTGTCAGGATCGTACCAAATGGAAGTCCGTAGTCTCTGCCAACCCCTCTGGGCGCCAGGCGTGAGTGTTTATAGATTTACAGATTCACTTTACACATATACAATTAAGAAATAAGTAACCTTCTTGAAAAAGGGGAGTGGTTTTGACTTTTATCGTCCTAAAAATTAATATTAAAGGTTTCTGTCATTTATTAACTCATCACAGCCTATTAAATCCACTACTGAACATAGGCCTCCCCCATTAATTGCCTCATTGGGGATATTTGCCGTAGTTGCCACGCTTGACAGGTGGGTGGGATGGTAGAACACGCTGCAGCTATGTTATGGTGGTAGCACCCTCACAGAATACCAGCGTAAAATACCAGGTTAATGCTGCTGTGTTTCGTATGGTGAGTGTAGAGAACCGGAGACCCTTTTTACTGGAAATGAGACATTCCATCTTAGTCTTCATGAGTGACAACGCATCGGCAATTTGATACTTAATTAGGGAGAAATATAAATGTCTATGGGCCACAGCATCCATTTACCATCAAGTGGACTATGTGCTCGTTTGTCACGCTTATGCTATAAAACAAATCGCAGTTTTTTTTATTATTTTTATTTATATTATTACTAAGTGTTAACCACAATAACATAATATTACTGGCATATTATAAATCATCGTGTCGTTTTAGAAAATATATTCTTAATTCAAATTATGTGATGGATTCCTTGACGCCGTCAACGCACATTAATTTGAATTGAAATATTAATTTAATTTTGAATTGAAATTTAGTTTTAGTTGAACATACAGCGGTGAGGATATTTATTTTTAATATACTCGTATGTAATATATTATGTGATTCTACTATACAGTTGGCATTTACTATTTATTTTAAATCGCACAGTTGTAGAGAATGCATGTTTGCAAATTGTAGAGCATCTAAAAATACAGAAAAGCTAAAATAAAAATAATATATCTCCCAAATAAAAAATAGTTTTACGATAATAAATCAGAAGCATTAGTCAATCGGAGTCGTCCCCTTTCACCCGCGTCTCCATTTGAAGATTAATTATTATAATTAATTGTCACGAGCGTTCACTTTCACTTTAGCCGTTTGTCTGTGTTCCGTAAAGTGTTTACCGTAAAGCAAAAAAAAACAAACGTATATTTATTTATATTTGTTAGAATTTTAGTAGTGGCCGCTCTACACTTCGCCTACTGGTACGAGGCTGCCACTCCATAATCTTCCCCATCGGTTGTCAGTTCTTGAAGCTATATGGCCACTTCATCTTACTTATCCGTTGGGCTATGTCTTGGTACTCCGCTACCTCATTTTCAATTCTATCACATAAAGAAACCCTAAGTATAGCATAATCATTCCATCTAGCCTTCCCTTGCATGGAGTGACGATCTAGTAAGACATGCAGTAAGTCGATGGATGCAGGTGGCTCAGGACCGTGCTTTATAGCGTTCCTTGTGGGAGGCCTACGTTCAGCAGTGGACTTATTGGCTACTTGGCTGTACGAATGAATGACGAATGAATCAGATTTTAACTTTTCCTACGAGTTTTCGCGGCAACTTGACCGCCGGCGAATTATTGCTCCTGTTTTTTTTTTTAATTCGTGAAAGTGAGGAGATTTTCATTATTAAGTCTCTGTGCATGTGAACTATGAGTCAGAAACGACGATACAAGTGTTTTGATGTTTACGCGAACACTACACATTGAAATAATACTAGTTTTTACGGAATTTATCGCGTATATTTAACTTTTTAATTACCCGACGTTTCGAGAGCTTTACAGCACCCATGGTCACGGGAAGGACTGAGATGTTCAACGTCCAGCTGTCATAGTTAACCGCGGTTACCATAGATTAAAATTTAACTTTTGTTCCGATCTACACAGTATGAACTTATGGTATCATGGAGTCTTGCAGTTGTATGCTTGGGTTGGGATTTAATTTTATTTATCATAGGATCCCAAGCAGATGGTAGCACCCAGCCATCTTCTCTATTGAAATTAGGATGTTTTTTGATTTCAATAGCCTCGCGAATCATCCTTGGAAGGAATCGGTGTTCTTTAGCGAGGATTTGCGGTCTATCAAATCTGATGTAGTGACGGGGGGCGATCCTGTACGTGTTCACAGACTGCAGACTTCCCTGTGGGTAATTAAAAAGTTAAATATACGTGATAAATTCCGTAAAAACTAGTATTATTTCAATGTTTTGATGTTAATATAAACCTCAAGTTATTTTGTCCACTTAGGCGTCTTACAAACTTGAGACACTGTAGTCATCGGCTCTTCGTTGGGTTTTGCTGTCGTCAAAATCTCCCGAGAAGAAACAATGATGTTTTCTTTTTACTTGACACTGGCAAGTGGTGCTTTGTGACATTGCTTGAGGGAGGCCTATGTTCAGTAGTTGACTTGTAAACAGCCATAATGATGATGATGATAATGATGATGACACTGGCAAAAGTATAATCGTACAAGTCCGTAACCAAGGAAATAAATCATAACAAGTTAGTTACGAGCTAACATGAATTACGGCGCCTACCCTGATGAAGGTAGGAAGGAAGGAAGAACGTATGCTCTTTCTTACTGTATCACGTTGCAGTAAGAATAATCAATAGCAATATTAACCAATTCTTTATTAAGAGCTAATGGAACAACTTACCTTGGTAATTGTGCTTCAGACTTCCAAAACAAATTATCGTACGACTTATATCTGTCACCAGCTGTATCCTTAATTACACGACGCCCGATTACTGACAGGTTTCTGTCTGGACGTTTGACGTATGTACTTTCGAATTGCACTTGTCCCAAGACCTGTCCGTTATGATAGCGAACTTAAAAGGATTTATGTTGACATTTATTTAAATTGTATGCCACGTAAAAAGTGTTTAGAATACAATATTTTTTACTAACAATAATACAAAATATAAATGAATTTTTTTTTAGTATTTATAGAATATATATATATATATATATATATATAAAATATATATATATATATATATATATATATATATATATATATCATTATAGAAATCACATGTATTTCTGTAATTCTTATTAAAAGTCATTTTTTACTTTACCACTGGTTCGAAAATAAAACCTCTGTTCTGGGAAGAACCAAGAAGAAGCCGAGCAGAACTTTTTTTAAAGTAAATTTTACGATATGGAAAGTTGTATAAACTGTTTACAAAATTAATTTCAGAAACAGCTTGGAAGCGACCACCTCATTCTCAGAGGTTATCATCAACTCTTTTTATACAGTTTTTATTTAATTAAATATTTAAGCTTGGTAATAGAAAGACCTTGTATGTTTTTTGGACTTTGTTTTAATAGCATATACAGTGCCCCAAGAAGTCAAAAATCTGGTATCGCTAGCTTGTGATTGTTCTTAGTGTTTAGATAGTGTATCATTTTTTTTAACTAAAACTACCTTTGTTTTTGTGAACTTACATTAAATTTTCATAAATATATTGAGAGTCCAAAGTTAATATATGTTTTTTAATTATTTTCTAAAGGACTCTCTCGGTTTTAGGTTGTAAATAGCTTTTATGGTCCTATTCTGCAAACCAAAAATAGTTTCGAAATCAGCCGCATTTCCCTACAGCAAAACTCCATAAGTCATTTTTATATGGAAATAACTTGAAATAAATTCATCTAGCTGTCTCAACACTAGTGAGACCTCTTCTCTTCTTCTATTTTTAAAGCATAAGCTGCAGGGCTTAGTCTGCTTGCTAGTTTGGATATGTGGAACTATGATAATACTACGACTATAAGAAACTTATATCATCCGATGGGTACTGTGCATGTCCCGATGAAAATCCATTACGCAAAAAAGAAAATCACTTTTGTATCTTGCCGCTAAGGTTACAAATAACGTAAATTAAAGTAACATCCACACATTAATTTTTATACAAAATGCTTTACCCAATAAAATGAAATCATTTGCATGATGAAGTTCATGGCTGTCTGAGTTAAGATACCTTGGCCTTTCCTGTTGCTTAACGGTAACGATACTTAGTGCATTTTCTTACGCCATTATTCATTTAAAGCCTATCAAGTTTACAGGTGATCATAGGCCTCGCCATATATGACGAACGATAGGGATAAGTGATAGGAATTGGGTTAGTAGGTGCTAATTAGCTAAGGGATAGGCCATTTTCAACAGTGAACTTTTAATAACTTTTTATTGCCGCATCAAAAAACCGCTGCAATAAATGGGCTGAAAATCTATACAATTCTGGCTTGACATTAATAAACTAGCGCAGTATTGGTTAATCAGATATTCGCAAAAGAAAGTTCAATATTTTATATTCAAACATTTGAACTTTCTATAACAAAAAGATCTAATTTCTTGTTTTAGAAGAAACACGAGCTTAAAATTTCTTCTTGTGGCAATTAATTAGCATTCAATTAGCACTAAATTAAAAACGGAATAACTTTTCAAGGAAAGTTGTGATTAAAAAAATGCTAAAAGGATTATTAGAAGTTTTACGAGCAAAAATTGTAACTTTGAAGAAGGATATTCCACGAGAAAAATAGCACGCATAGTTGTGTCTTCCGTTTTGGAATCAACAATTTCAACAAATTCAACAATCAACACCGCTACAATAAAAGCAGAAGTGCTGTGCGCCTCTGGACTTGAAGTTAGTACTCATACTATACGGAATTGCTTACAGCAGGCTGAACAATGAGCACGGAGGTCTGGGTGAGCACCTCTGAATACACGGCAACGTCAGTGACGGAGATTGCAATGGTCTAGGCACCGACAAAGTGAAGAAGATGAGGAGAAAAATATTTGGCAAAACTGTCTCTTTGTTGACGAATCGGGAATCAGTACTATAACCGACGTGTCCGTGCCTGGTGAAGGCCTGGAGACTCTTTAAAGGAGAGACCTGAAGGACCTAGAGCTGGGACTGTTCAGTAAGGTGGGAAATCTGGGATTTTTGGGGTGGAATTATGATTGGAGCTAGAACGCCTTTGATTCCATAACGGCAGATGGGTACAATACAGTCGCTATTTATGGACTTGTCAGACCAAATCGAGTATACCATGAGTCCAATTCATAATGGTTAATGACAACGCGCATATCGAGCTCAACGAGACAATGCTGCTCTTTGAGAGTACAATATCACAAGGTTAGACTGACCTGCCGGCTTGCCTGACGTAAACCTAATAGAGCACGAGTGGGATGCTCTTAAGCGAGCTGTTTGGAACCGTCAGCCATCTCCCCAAACAGTGCGAGAGATCAGGGAAGCCGCTATTCAAGAATGGGACAGGTTACTGCAAGAAATGCTGGATAACTTGATCCTAAGCATGCCCAGGAGGATCAGGAGGTAATATTGTATTAAATAAAAACCTACTATCAATAAATTCTTGTATAAGTTTGGTTAAACAATCTTTCTCTTTCCATCAAGTTTCTTTTACAATTAAATTAGGATTGAAATACTCAATTTTGTATAAATTTTTTTGATGTGCCTTCTTGTTGTCACTTGTTCTACACTAGCACATGGCGCCCCGTGGTTCGTACTTTATATATAACTTTAAGAGGATAGAGTAAGTCAGCTCAAATTCTAATTTCGCCCCCCACTTCCCTGCGCGTCGTATGCTATGTACCGACATGTTTGTAATCACTAATACTGTAAGTAGAAAGGTCGTTAGATACTTATTTCATTAGGTTTATCATATTTATCATATTATATATCATAATCCTTAACATTAATCCTCAACTTTACCATATATTTATTTCAAAATTAATGCTGCAATATTTTTGGCATAACGAAGGATCTTGCTAAGCCATTTGACATTATATTTCCCCTTAAGTGATATTCCCGTGAATTTATTTAATTTTATTGTTAACACTACTGTACGTGTGAATACCTACCATCTTTTATTTACACCCGGCTAAAACAGAGGGGTGAAATGTTTGTACTGTGTATATATGTATATGTCCTTGGCACCATGGCTTTTAAATGGATGAACCGATTTCGATTAAGTTTTTTTTTCATTTGAAAGATGTCCTAATTGAGAGTGTTCTTAGCTATGTTTTAAGAAAATTTGTTCAGCTGTTTGAAGATAATTAGCTCTTTTCGTTTTGGTTATTTTTAAATTTAACTAATTTAAAAAAAATAGTAAATGTTAATTATATTAGTTGGTTTGACCCATTTCCTATCAACCTGAGATCAATTTTCATATTATGAAGATGATTCGCGTAAAACCTTTCACTTGTAACACCTGCCCACATTAGGAAGGCGGTCATTTGACCCGAAATTTGAATTTGCAGGGTTGATTATTTTGTCACTATTTCTTTACACAGTTTTGTACATCGTGACTTTTAACGAATTACGATTGGTTTAAAAACAAAAGTACTTACATGAAAATATGTTCATACAAATATGAATAAAAATAGTATTCACGTACAATGACGACTAGGCAGTATTTGACCTATCCAATAAATTAATGAATTGTTGTTGTTGGTTGGAAAATTATATTTACTTTAATTTTGTTGACTGATCTTGTTTCACATACCTACATGTTTGAGTTCACACGTACTTAACTTTACGCGTTATCATAAAGTCAACTTCATTATATTTCTTTGATATTTCGTGAAAAATCTCTCAGTGTATCCGTGAAGCAGAAAAACTGACATTATTGCAATTTTTGCTAAGAAGATCAATCGGATAAGGAAGATGACGGTGTGGCATTATCACCAGAAGTTGAAAATACACCCCTGTCATCTCACTGCATGTTCTATCGTCTTATAAATGTCAGCAGATGAGTTGATAAAGAGGCGTAATTGCCATTGATTTATATATTACACTAGATCAGTAATAACCGCGCCAAAGCGTTGCCACTGCACATATGGCCACAGCTATATCACGGTAATTTTATCTATACAGTATTCCAACTCCATACAAACGGACGAAACTAGAGCTATGCCTACGCGCCTCGATCTCGGCATGCGCTCGGCATGCAGACAGTCGAGACTGTGCCGCAGTGATGATTTTGTGAAATATATATAAAAAATGGAGGAAATAAATTAATAGAAATAAAGAAATAATAAATCCGAACTTCATTTAAAACCAAACATATAAATTGTAAAATAGCTGCAGGGATCTATAACTAAGTAAAAATATTCCTTTTCTCCACCTTGTCCATGTTTCCCAAAACATAAACAAGGACAAGGGACACGGACTTTTATACTTAAAATTTTAATGATAAAGCATTTCGTACGTCTCAGCCGAGGTCAAATATTTTTTGGTCGCAAAACCGCAAAACCGAGACACGCATTTTTATTGTTATTCAAATATAAACATGGTTTTTTAATTAAATCTACCGATCAAAAAACGACACGCATTTTTATTGGACACTTCATATTCAATTCACAAAGTACCTATTACATTTGTTTATATAAAAAAGTATATTTACAATCATAAAACTAAATGGAAACACAAAGTAGGCAAATGTAAAAATGCTGGAGGCAGGCAGCCCCATCGCATGTTTACGTACCGCGCGACTATAGGCATTTATTTCAAAGATACGGCCGAGTTACAATATTTTTTTTTTTGCGCCCGAAGCAAATATGGGCAACCCTCCGGAAAGCGGGGGGAGGGAGGTTGGGAATGCTCATAGCATACCACGCAGCCGGCTGCGTGGTTATGTGGTGACTTTTACCCACTAAACCCAACCTTTTAGGAACTGGCTTAACGATCTGACTAGAGATCTCTAAGCCGTATACGAACGCGACCCTCCTTGGCAGAAAGGAGGGCGCAAGCGGCGAAAAGCCGCTTAGAAGAGTGCCTAACTAAGGCAGATTAAGGGATGTGTTATGTAGGCTCAGCCTGAGCCGCCAGGAGGCAGTTCAGGTCAGCCGAAAGCATGTTGGGGGGGGGGTTCGAGAGAGAGTTTCTCGGTCTGCGCATACTATAGCGAGTGTGGATAGGGGCTGCACAGGCAGCTGTCTCACGAATGAGATGATTTGGGTGGGACTCTGAGGCTTTGAAAAATCTCCCAGAGAGTGATTTAAGGAACTGCTGGATTGTTGGGAGCTCTAAGTCTCGATGTAGGTCGGCATTACAGACATAATAGGGTGAGTTAGTGGCCCTACGACAGAATAGATTTTGGACTATTTGAAGTTCATTTATGGCTTTGGGCTTAGCATGTGCGAAAATGGGGGCCGCGTAGGTCATGACAGGTCGTATGCAGACCTTATATAGGGTTCGCTTATTGCGGAGGAACATTTTACTGTGTCTGCCCAACATGCTGTTGAGCCTACCCACGTAAAATCGTATAATCGGTGCGAGTAACCTTCTTGATATGGGGCTCGAAAGTGAGCCTTGCATCAAGGATAACGCCTAAGTATTTGGCTTTAGTTTGCCATGGGACAGGGGTTCCTAACATCCTGATTGGCGGAGTGGTGGTGAGACGACGTCGTTTATATTCGAAGAAACGGCGGAGCTTTTCTCCGGGTTTACGTCGATACGCCATTTTTGGAACCAAGCTTCTAAGTCGCCCAGTGACTTTTGGATCTTGTTCCGAATCTGTGGTAGTGAGTTGCCTTTAGAGTAAAGGGCTGTGTCATCTGAAAAGAGGGCTAGTTTAACACCATTCGACGGGATAGGGATGTCGTTGGTGAATAGTATATATAGGAGGGGAGCAAGCACAGAGCCTTGAGGGACACCGGCTTTTATTTGACGAGTAGAGGATAGCGTGCCTTCGTGTCTAAAGCGAAAGGTACGATCCTTCAGATAGGAGGCTACAAGGCGAACGAGACGGTCCGGGAGGCCTAAGTCGTACAGTTTGTAGATAAGACTCTGTCGAATGCCTTGGCAATGTCAAAGAAGACCGTGATGGTTTTTTGACGACGAGGATAAAAACCGCTGAGGATGTATTCCACTATGCGGTGAACTTGCTGGGGGCACGAGTGTTTGGCTCGAAACCCGAATTGTTGTGGGATGACAAGAGGGTCGCCGTCTGTGGGAAACAAATGGCGCCTCAAGCGCACGAGAATAACTCGTTCGAAAAGTTTGCCCATGGTCTTAAGGAGGCTGATGGGACGGTGATTGGAGGGGGAGGTGGTGAAGTTTGCCTGGCTTGGGAATGCCAATGACAGTTGCCTCTTTCCAAGAGGTGGGAAAGTAACTGAATTCGAAGCAGGCGTTAAAGACAATGGCCAGTAAGGCGATTACCTGCTCCGGGAAGTGTTTGAGGGCAGAGTTACAATACTGTATAGATAATATTACCGTGGCCATATGTCTAGCTAATGTCAGTTCGGTTTTCAATGTGACGCCGACAGAGTTGAGCCGCGACAAAAAATAGGTAAATGCGTAGTGAAAGAATGCTATTCAAGGTCACAAAAATGTAATAAATCAAGCGGAATCACTTTCAACACATAATTTTTGGTTCTTGTTTTCATGTAACCGTAAAAAACCTCAAATAATTAAATAAAATTATGGAATATTGCCATTTAGGTTCAATGTTGCCACTTTTCCGTATTTGTGATTATCCTACATTAATGGGAGACTATATAATTAATGGAGTAAGTTAATTTGTTACCTCTGATTTTAAATATTTTGGAAATTATAATAAAAACTACGTTTTAACTTTCATACAAAATAATTTATTACTTTTATTTTAGAGTATTCATGAATTATCTATTAAATATATTTTATTACCGAATTTTTTTAATAACAAATTTATATTAATTATAATTTCATATAAATTTTATATCAATTATATTTTATTACCTATTTTATATTGTTTGATTTACTAATACAATAAAAATATTTACAAAAATATGTTTTATTTCATCAATATGTTTACTTCTATTCATCTTATAAGCTATGTATCCTTTTTTTCTAAGGGGACGCAATAAAGATTTTAAATTAAAATATACTTTTTTAATATAAAACATTTAACTGCAGCTTAAAAAAAACTCATTTTTATTGCGTATTCTAGGTAAAATTTCATATAGTAAGCCACACCAACCTGCCATTGCATGTTATGTTTAGTTGCAGATAGATATATGTTTATTTACAATTGTTATTAGTTTCAAAGCTACGTCGTCGCGTTTGTATAGTGGTTATACTTTTTTCGACACGCGACAATGTGATTTGCTCCTCTAGTGTTGTATTAACTCAAAGGTAAGCAATCAAATTCATTGTAAAAATAAAACTAATAAAGCGTATGCTTGTGCAAAGAACGCTATGTTTTTGCATATGGGAGTGCTCTGAGGATTTGTTTGGATTAATCTCAGCCGCCAAATTTCGTGAACATACTACGCGGCAAACGTCCCGATACTTTCCAAACCATTCGGATGCTTGGCGGTTCACCACTGTACGTTTCACGGCGCATCTACACGTTGGCCAACACAGTGGCGAATGTAGTGGCCAATAGCATTGGCGAACGTGTAGACGGGGTGTTTGGGCTTCATTGGTATGCATTGGAACGATGGCCAGCAAGTTGGCGCGAGATCCGTGTGGTGTCGGTTTTTTTACAAAAGATCAAAGGATTGTTGGCAGAGTTTGGTCGCCGCGTCCACACGTTGGCCGCGAGTTTAGTTTGCTACAAGCTCCCAGAGTGATTACACGCATTTGATTAAAATTTTATATTCACGCTTTGTAGGGTGGTTGACCCAATTACCAGCCTTTTAGTGCCAATTTCCACTTTAAACATTCCTACTACTTTAATTCGCGCGATTTAATTATTTTTAAACATTTGTTTTAATCGATAAGCTATTTATAAAAAAAAAATAATGAACATTTATTTGCAATCAGATTATTACGAGAACAATTTTAAAATCAAAAAAAAAAAATGAAGCACGTCGTTTATACGTGGTAGAACCATGCAGTTATATTAGAAGTATAGTTGTAGCACGAATGGGTCGGTTCGACCGGAGAAGGACCACGCTCTCACAGAATATCAATGTAAAATAGTAGCTTAATGATGCTGTGTTTCGTATAGTGAGTGTAGAGAACCAGAGACAATTTTTAAAGAAAACGAGGCATTTCATCTTAGTCCTCACGGGTGACAACGCATCTGCATTTTGATTCATAATCGAAGATAGATGTAGATGTCTGTAGGCCACAGCAACCACTTACCATCAGGTGAACTGTGTGCTCGTTTGTCACCCTATCCTATATAAAAGAGCATCGATTTCTTATAATTTAATCGTGCAAGTTTTCGAATCATCATCATCATTACAGCTCTTCACAAGTCCACTACTGAACATCTTCCTCCACAGACTGTCGCAAAGCATGGTCCCGAGCCACTTTGCTCGTCATGAGTTTTTCATTTATGTTCTAAGTTATAATTTATAGTACCTATTATTAAGTCAGTGTTAATTATATTTATTGCTATTGTTTTTGTCTTTCTCAAAAAATAATTAAATTACCAAATAAATTATAAGGTGTTTTAATACATCAAATGTATGATAGAAATACAAGTACATATTTTGCTAAACGAAGAATCAAAACCCAATTTTAAAACATAGACTAATCGATTATAACTCCTTTAACTTTAAAATAAGTTAAGTTCTTATTAATGGTATTTATTCCAGTTTATGATGCATGTAAAGAATAAATAAAGCTAATCGTATATCGTATATCTATTTACAACCCCATTAATATCCACTATTATTTTATAATTCTTTTATAAAAACGTTAACCCCACACTAGAATTTTCTCCCGTATCGCGCTGGCAGTTTACAAACATAACTTGCAGAAGGACACACATCCAGACCCGAAACAATTATTTTTAGGACATACAAATACTAGTTCCGTGCGGGATCAAACCCGCGGCGCCCGGTGCAGCCACTCATTGCTGAGCCACTGCGCCACGGTGCTTATAAATTCGTCCGCACATTGGCCCGAACCGAAGTAAACTGAACGTCCTACCAACGTGTGGACGCCGTCACCAACTCTCGGCCAATATATTCGCCACTCCATTCGCCACTGTGTTGGCCAACGTGTAGAGGCGACATCAGAAGAAGTTTTCTTCCGCGTACGACCTCTCTGTGGAATAGTTTACCACCGGAAATTTTTCCGGACCGATACGACCTAGGTGCCTTCAAGAAAAGAGCTTACTCATTTCTAAAGGAGCGGTTGATATTTACACTAAAAACTAAAATATTTCATTTGCCTGATGAATATTGGCTATTATTTCTACAATTATACTATACATATATATGACTGCCTCGTTGGTCTAGTGGTTGTAGTAGTGCGACTGCTGATCATGAGGTCCTGGGTTCGAATCCCGGGTCGGGCCAAAAAAATAATTAAAGAGTTTTTCCGTCAAGAAATTCTCAGTAGTTGCTCGGAGTCAGTAAATTGGCGGTGTGTCACCCCCGTGCCTCGGAAAGCACGTAAAGCCGTTGGTCCTGCACCTGATCTCTCTCCGGTCGTCTCGGTTTACCGTCCCATCGGATTATGAGAGTGAGGGAATAGAGAGTGCACCTGTGCTTGCGCACGCACTTGGGCACTATAATCTTGTCCTGCGCCGATGGCTAGCCTCCGTTGAGGCTGGCCGCCGTGGCCGGAATTCGTTCTGGAGGACATTATTATTATACATATATGCCCAATTGGAGACTAAGTAACAGTGATGGGTCAAATGACCCTTAACCTCTTTTGTAGGTTAGCTGTTTTTCCCGTTTTGCTAGTGTAAAGTTTAACTGTTTTCTTGTTTTTGCTTCAGTCACAGATTAAATAATGTTACTATTGGACTTCAGTTGAGAAATATTTGTATATGTATGATAGTGATAGTATTGTAAGCGGCGACACAGAAAATCTAAAACAGGAGACGGGCAGCAGCATCTTCTTGATAACAACTTAAAATTTAAAAAAAACTGCGGCTGCTGACTTGCTATCTAAGCGTGGCAACTATGGTCAACAACTATTAAATCCTAATTATAACAATAAGATGTTACTTCGCGGAAGTTCATTATATTAAATTATATGTATTATGTATAAACACTATATATATATATATATATATATATATATATATATATATATATATATATATATATATATATATTACATATATAAATAATAAATATTAAAAAAGAATACTCCCGCTGGGTTTATTGCTGGTTCTTCCCAGGACAGGTTTTTTTGGGAACCAATTGTAAATGAAAAAAAAAAGTGACTTTCAATAAGTATTATATATAACCCATATTGAATAAAAAAGGTTTCTGTTTCTGTTTCTGTTTCTATAAGTATGTGAATATTGTAACAACATACTTCTCTAAAGCAACAACTTATTATAATTATTATATATATATATATATATATACAAGTACATATTGTATGTATTAAATTCGGGGCATATATAGTACTCATCTATATCATATAGATGAGTACTATATATGCCCCGAATTTTTCTGAAAATATAAATATTTATGTTGAATATGATAAATTGATAATATATATACACATACGTGGTAGAGCCATGCTCCAGCTATATTAACAGTATAGTTGTAGCACGAATGGGTCGGTTTGACCGGGGAAGAACCAAGCTCTCACAGTACACCAGTGTAAAATAACAGCTTAATGCTGCTGTTTCGTATGGTGAGTGTAGAGAACCGGAGACCCTTTTTAATGGAAACGAGGCATTCAATCTTTGTCCTCACGGCTGACAACGCATCTGCATTTTGATCCGTAAACGAGGATAGATGTAGACAAAGAAGAGAGTGTGTGTTTGTGAGAGAAAGAGAGAGAGAGAGAGAGAGAGAGAGAGATATGTAAATTTCATGCATATGAAACATTAACATATAAACATAAATTATACAGTCCATAAAATTCAATGACCCTCCACACATATACATAATAATAATTTCGTTGTAGGTAATTTACCACCTATCAATCAGTTATCACGACATCAATTACGTCACGTCGTCGGCGAGATGAGAGCTCTCTGAACTCTGAAGTCCTCTCTCTCCCAATAAACCGGAGAAAGTCGGACCTCTACAGGTCACTCCATACTGCTTCCCAAACGCGACGGCTACTTGTTTTATACAGTGACGAATCTTAGGGTTCTGTGTCTGAGACAAAAATATTATTTTTTTACACAGCAACATTAGCTAAAAGCTATTATGATGTACAATTCATTTTATTCTTTTTATTTTCATTAAAACTTTAATTTTTTGACCTGAGTATTAGTTGGACTTAAGAATACCTAAACTTTAAGGCAAAAACTTTAAAGTAAATGTAACATTAATTATTTACATTAAAAACTTCACTCCTATTTTTCATCCTTAGTGGTGTTCACCAGACCTGTTGTCACCAGAGGGGAACGACCAGTCGAGAATGCAGTTTTTTTAGATATTATACCGCTCCTGGATATGAACTGTTCTTATTCTCTGCATCTATCTTTCCATCCGATCACAATGTGCGTGAGTGTCTTCAAGGTCGAATTAAACTTTTAATAAAAAGTAAATGACATTTTCAAAAAAATTAAAAGAATTAAATAATTTCATATTCTGTAAACCAAATAGAATTAAAAACTTTATCTCCTGTTTAATAATAAAAAAAGAATAGTCGAAATCGGTTCACAATTGAAGAAGACATCGCGTAACATCGTACAAAAAACCTCTCCTTTTTTGAAATAGGATTTTATTAGGCTAAGTATTTTACCATTAGGTGGGGTGGTAGCCAAAAACTAGCATATAATAGTTTAAAAACACTAGTAAAAAAACTAATTTACTATTATTCTTAGTTTAATAGCTACGGAATCAAATATTAATTTTATTTAATTAAATAATCCCGCGCCCATTTGTTTTTTGGTTTTAAAAATAAGTTACGCAACACGCGCACTCTGAATCTGCCTTTTGGGCGCTTTTGATTGGAAACGAAAGTAATTTCAGTCCGTTATGTAATAAGTAGTTCTTAAATTATTATTTAGATAAACTGTTAATATTTCTCACTTAAAGTGTCCGTCTTTGAGTCGTTCTACAGCTTTGAAATTATTATCAGATTCTGTTATTACTTATTATTAAACTCTTTAATTTAATGTCTTTCGGAAGTAATTCTAAGTAATTAATACCTTGAAGTGGTAGGTAGCTTTTATAGATGCAATTATTTTGTTTTGAATGGATTTTACGGAGATTTTTTTATCATTACTAGACTGCATGACGCTAAAGAGGGTAATGTGTTTATCAGCCTATATATGTATATATATGCTCTAGAGGTCAAATGTAAGAACCGATTTTGATGATTTTTACGTCAATCGTTTAGTGCATGTGTGAGTGTCACTAAAGTTGACAGTAAATTTTTATGGCAACAACCGGACGCCCTATTGCCGAAAAGAAAAAAAATGAAAGTCGACGTTCTGTGTCAAGTGAGCTATCATTGTATAGATTTTTAAAAATCATTTTTTATTTTGAATGACCGTTTAGGATCTATAAAGATTTAAAGTTGGTTAGCAACCATTCTCACATAAATTTTCGTAGATGATTATATGGCTGTAGTAAAGTAAAAACTTTATCTCAGCTATAACTAAGTTTAGTATACAGTTATATAAGAATATATTCATATAGGTCTCATTAATGAAGTATAAGTATTCAATTGTCAGTAAACTAAAACAGTTTAAGCAGTCAGCTTTTTAGTTACTGTTTAAAACAGTAACTAAAATTAGCAATTTCCCCTTTTCGCGATATTTAGACAATCACAATAGTTAGACAATCGAAATGTTCATATGTGATTCATGGGTCAGGGAGAGGGTTAAGCATGTTTACTCATCGTCTTTAGTAATATGGTGGCGGTGTAAGAGAATCCAATCTTCTTTTCGTTCCGTGGTAGTAGCATAGTTGTAACACGAATGGATCAACTCGACCGGGGAACGATCACGCTCTCACAGAATACCAGCGTAAAATAGCAGCTTAACGCTGCTGTGTTTCGTATGGTGAGTGTAGAAAACCGGAGACCCTTTTTTACTGGAAAGAAGGCATTCCACCTTAGTCATCACGGGTGACAACGCATTAGCATTTTGATTCGTAATCGAGGATAGATGTAGATGTTTATGGGCCACAGCAACCACTTACCATCAGGTGGACTGTGTGCACGTTTGTCACTCTTCTTATCTAAAAAAATAAGAGGTGACTTTATGATATGTCAAAAAGGTTAATGGATTTTGATAGATGGCGGTGTAGTCATCTCGTGTAGGCCGTGTGTAAAATACCCAGACTGGTGACGAGCAGCAGCGTCAGAGTTACGAGACGTCTGGTGCTACGATTGTCAATCTGTCTGCCAAGAGTTACGATTAAGGCTTATGCTTTTAAAACCTTAGAGCCACTGTCCAGCGGTGGAGTTTTATGGGCTAGTTAGGAGTAAATTAGAAGTAACATGATTAATGATTAAAACAGTAGGTAATTAAAAATTCAACTGCGTTAAAAATTCTGATAAAAGGAAGGGAAGGTCTCTTTTTATGTTTGCAGATATATCATCACCATCATTACAGCCTTTCACAAGTCCACTGTTGAACATAGGCCTCCAACTAAGCACGGTGCTGAGCTACCTGCACCCGTCGACTTCCTGTATGTCTCACCAGGTCGTCACTCCATCTAGTAGGGGGTTGCCCTACATACGCCTACCTGTACGAGGCTGCCACTCGACAACCTTTTGTCCCCATCGGTTTTGTCGGTTCTTCGAGCTACATGGCCGGCCTATTGTAACTTCAGATTACTAATTCGTTGGGCCATGTCGGTTACTCTGGCTCTATTGCAGATAACTTCATTTTTAAGTTTATTACACAGAGGAACCACGAGCATAGCCCTCTCCATAGCTCGCTGAGCGACCTTGTGCGTCCTCATAAGGCCAGCAGTGAAGGACCACGTCTTATCTATAAGTCATCACTGGCAACACGCACTGATTGAACAATCTAGTATACAGGTTTTGAGGTATACCTGACTACCCAGCCGAGTTGAATCCGTACAGATACAATATAGTTTCCGTGCAGATACAACATAAAAATATTATTTAGCCTATGTCACTTCCACAATTGAGACAAACGTAACAGCACCTCATATGTTAAAATCTGTTAAGCCGTTTGGACTACAGAGCGTGCTGCAGAAACAGACATACATACTCTAGAAAATCATTAACTTCTGTGGCAGTCGAGTAATAACGTAAATAATGAAAAAAGAAATACCAAAAGGGCTTAAGGTGGAATTTGGTAACAGGACAACTGATGGTGAAACAAACCATCCGAAAGCGTTAACCCGTATTTCACAAACAAGTAGTGATAAGCATCACCGGTGCGAGGATCTCTGTTTTACGTTCACAAACTCGCCTGCCTAGAGTGGTGAGCTTAGCTGACATTGCACTGACTCCATTGGCTCTACTTAGGAATGCCAGATCGAAAGACCAAAATATCTGGACAAAATTTGAAAATGTCGGGATTTTGGAGTTGTTTTCGGGGGAAATAAATATTAATAATGAAAAAAAAATAATTAAAAAAATATTTCTTAAATTCCTACGCTACAAAAATAATAAAAGTTGTTGCCACATAATTAGGTACACTTAATTTTTAGGTTGCCACATGTATTTGGTATTGGAGGATGACTTTATCAGAAAAGATTTAAAATTCAAATAATTTACTTCAAAGTACAGTCTAGTTACTAAATCTTATATTAAATCAAAGGCAGTTGTGATGTGAAGAAAAACTGTTTGTATGGAGATTTTAAGTTTTGTCGGGAGTCTGGAGATCTTTAAAAGTATCGGGAGAATCCAGACGAATCCCGACTATCTGGCAACCCTAGCTCTACAATAACACCACAATACGGCACTATAATATTATACACACAGTTCATGACTTATTAATTACTGACTATTAGTATTTCACTGGTCAGTTCTACGTCTTTGACATATAGGTATTTGTGTAAAAACTCGCGTCAGTGACCAGGTAAAAGGGTCATCGACTCCATCTTAAGTGACAGTCAACTGTTGCCTAAAGTGCTTGCTGTATATAGTTTGACGTAAGTTTATTTGATCGCTTTCTAACATATAGGTATGTTTACGACGAGATGGATAAGAAAAATTACCACCAGATGTTGCTAGTTGCACTGTGATGATCATAATTTTCACACAAATGATGACACAGTATCATTATCGTTGAAAATTTGCGTCTTAATTTAAGTTTTTTTGGTTTTTAATGTATGCAATCGTATATACTCGAAAATACCGAATTTTAATCAATTACGTGAAACACAAAGAAAAAACCTCTATGTCAGATAGACAACGAGATAATTCCATAAGTGTTGGAACATTAAAAATATGTAAGAATACATTATCATTATAAGTACAACGTCGGAAGTGATGCGTTAGTATTATGAAATAATTTAGACTTCCCTCGCCGCACTAATTAACCTCGTAACGAGGTTACATATATTTATGATACAATTAAAATATATAATAACGAGTTATTTCCCTGATTTTAGTAAACAAAGAAAAATGATTTACCAACGCAAAGCCTTGACTATAATTACCCATATACTTAGGCTATGTGTAATTGTAAAAATAACTATTGACCATTGATGTTAGTAAATAAGTTACCATAGTAGTTTAAGTCTGTATACATGGTAACTTACTATATACACCAAAATAGTAGTTGAGGCGAAACAACTCTACTTTTTATTCTTAAATTCTAACTGTTCCCTTCTCCTGTTTTTATTTCAAATATGTTATTGGTGTTTGAATCAGGAACAGCTATATTTAATTATGTATATATAATATGTAAGAAAAATCCTGTGGTTCCCGTTAAGTGTGTTATCAGAATCAGTATCCAAGCATACAGAAATATTTTTTTTTTCAAAAAATCACATTAAAAATATTTAATGCAAAAAAAATTAATTTGCCAATTGTATGTGGTTTTATTTCCTCTAACTCACACGAGTATCGGTAACGCGGGGCCTTTGACAACCCTCTTACTCCTCGGCCAATGCAGAGATAATAAAACCACATACAATTCGCAAATTAATTTTTTTTTCATTAAAATTATATTTTTTAAATGTTTTTTTTTAAAAAAAAATTATTTGGACTGGTATTTTAAATAAAAAAAAGTGGAGGAGGAAATAAAGTTTTTTAAGTAAAAACAACCTAAAAGAAAAAAGGGGGGTTTATTTTTTTTATTTTTTTTTATTTTTTTTTTTTATTATATTAATAAAATAAAAATATATAAAAAAAATTAGGGGGGAATAAGATATAAATTAAAAAAAAGGAGGAAAGAAAAAAAAATAAAAAAATGAGAATGCCTTGTTGCATTAAGTCAGCCTTTTTGTACTTGGTGTCTTTATTTGCACATAAATAAATAAACAAATAAAACTCGAGTTTATTGTGAATACATGCAAATTTAATGTCCTCTAAACCGATTTTTGATCACGGCGGCCAGTCTCAACGGAGTGCTCAAGTGCAAACACAAGTGCACTCTCTATTCCCTTAATCTCATAGTGCGTTGAGACGGTTATTAGATAACTTGATTGACGTGCTGGGCCAGTCCAAAATAGATTCATTCGCATAGCCACCGGAGCTCAGTGGTAGGGCGAAAAACTGACTTGCACAGAGATTGTCAACTTCCGACGATCTCTGAATATTTCAAGAAACTGTTCAGCGCTGCTTTGAGAGGGCCGACACACATTCCAACCCGCTAATGGTAAACGTAGCCACCTACGCTCCGACTTCAAACGTTAAGGAAAGTCTTTGGAGACCCCGTAACGTTCTAATCAAAACCCCAGTTCTGCTAGATTCCGATGACTCAAATGTCGCCGACCCATCACACACAGACACTACAAGTACACATTCCCCGCTAGCTCAACCCCGCTAGCTCCCATGAAATTATTAATTGCAATTTTAAGCACTGATTTATTATCATGTGCTTAGTGATAAAGGAAAAATCCTGCGCATACCATCTTGTCTGAGAAACATAAATACTCACGCTTGTCACCTCATAGTAACGAGGGGAGACCAGTGCCCAGGAGTGGGACGTATATAGGTTTACTTTACTATTATTTTAAGTCTGTAAATATAGGAGTTAAGCTTTTATTGTATTATGGTCCACTTAAATGGGTCAAACTTAGAGTATACATAAGCCAGCTCAAATTCTAATCAAAGGTTCTGGCAACTGTCGCACGAGCAAATGATTGCTCGATTTCGGTCGCACGACGAGATTAAGCACTCACATTCCATTAGAGTCTCTTAATTGAAGCTTGCAAGTGATCGCGAGAGCACAAGAAATGCTTTGCAATAACGATCGTACGATTGTGCAATCAAAGTTACAAATCTCTTGTGAGTGTCCTCATTGATCACGCGTCATCGCGCGAATAATGCAAGGGCACCATTGAGTCGATTTAGAGACGAGTAGAGATTTAAGAGAGCTAAGAGAGTAAAAAGACTGAGTACCTCAGTAAACAGCCATTCTTTAAATGTCGTTTTTGCTATGTCGGCGCGGCGCCATCGCCCGAGCTATTAGGACACCTGTTGTACTATTACACCATCTTTTTCATCGTGCGATGAAATCGCATCGTTTAATCGTACGACCGATAGCTAATTAGGACGGCGTCTACGGGGACAAATATTTTAATTAGAAACAAGTTAAATATTTAAAATATATTTAAAAAAATAATATAACAAATTTATCTGTTCATATTCTTAAATTGTCATGCGATTATGACCTGTGTTAAAAATTTCAATTCTCTGGTTCATCGGGAAGTTAGTTTTAAATTAGTTATTCAATTCGACCCGAATAGACATTCGCGAAAGCGAGTTAATAAAAAAAGCGGCAAAAAGGTAACCATCGACTTGACAAAACTGAAAATAACTGAATATTTAATATTATTTTATTATACTCAAACTTAAAAGATGATATGTGGTAGGCTAGTGAATATCAGTCGACTCGTGACATCGTAACGAAAGGTCGCACTGTTTGCTAACGGAAATCTTAGTTCTACCCACGATGGTGTTAAAAAAATGTTCTAAAATAAAATATCACGAAGAAAGCCCCAGGCCTAGAGTGTAGCAGATGTGACAAGATAGTTCACGCTGATGCCACCTGTTCCAAACTACCTAACAAGCAGCTGAATACGCTTCGCAACTCTCCGGGTGTCGAGTGGAGCTGTGAAGACTGCTTAAAAATATTTCCAGAAGATCTCTTTCATGATTCCAGAGGACGACGATGTAGATGATGAATCCGATGTAGGGTTCAACCTACAACCAATTGACACACGCAAGCTAGTACCAGATATAAGTCGCGAGATGAAAAAAACCTTTAAGGAGGAGATACGCAACCTCGAGGCCTCCCTGGAGTTCTTGAGTGATCAAATCTCTACTATGGAGCAGTCTATCAAAAAACAGGATGGTGCCATCAGGGATTTGGAGACCAAAAACCAAGACCTAGTTAACAAAAATAAAAATCTAGAACTGAGAGTATCTGCGATGGAACAAGCGATAAATAATTACGAACAAAAGAGTCTAGCATCTACTCTAGAAATAGCTGGTTTACCTGATACACCTCCAAAAGATATACCAGAAGTACTTGAAATGATAGCTGTTAAACTCGAATTAAACAAAGATGACATCCAATCCTCGTCACGATTACCCGGATCAAAAAATAAACCTGGCCCGATTCTCGTCGAAATGAAGAGTAAAGTTATTCGTAGCCGATGGATTGAAGTCAGCAAAGGAAGAACGCTCACAGCTGGAGCTCTAGTACCCAACATTCCCCACGATGCCGTCGAAAACCGTGTATACTTCAGATAAGCACTTACGAAATTGAATAAAACACTATTGTATACAGCAAAATCCCAACTAGGTAAATCTTTTCAATTCATATGGTGTAAAGATGGGAAAGTATGTGTTCGAAAAACTAGCAATAGTAGAATCTTATATATCCAATCTATTTATGACATTAACCGCTTAAAAACAACCGGAAAGCTCCGTGATTCTAAATTAGTCACTAACTTTCAAATCACAGCTTTCGTAATTAAAAACAGTTGTAATAGAATGTCAGAACAAATAAATCAATTAACAAATTGTACTTTAACAAACTCGTTTTTCGAACAGCTACCAAGCAACTGTCATTGAAATATTTCTTGTTTGCACGTTAATATAAGATCTATGATAAAAAACTTTACGAAATTACAACAAGTCATTCATAACTGCACGTTCCCTGTAGACATAATAGTCGTAACAGAGGCTGGTATTTCCAATAATATTGTCAATCTATATAACTTGACGGGCTATAACATGTATACACTACTACGGTGTAATAAAAGAGGGGGCGGCATTATTATATACATTTAAAATTACCTTAAATTCACCTTAATACAACAACAAACCAAAACATTTGAAAACATAATAGGAACTATAAAAATTAACTCAAACCAAGATATAGTTTTGTGTGCAGTATATAGACCGCCAAAAACAAATAGTTTAACGAAAAAAGAAATCTAATCTTGATAGGTGATACAAATATTGACCTGAAAAGTGCCTCATCACTTAAAGACTCATACCTAGAAATGCTCAGCGAGTACGGATTAATGTGATGAATATCTGACTATACCAGGATAGAAAAAAAAACTAAATCTTATCACAAAGTCCTGCATTGACCATATATTTGCACGTCTCCCTACATTTAATCCGTACGCCGCGGCGTTAGATATTACACTGGCAGATCACCGAGCAATCATGCTCGCTTTCTTCATCAGTCGATCGATTCAGTTGACACACGGGAGGTTTTTAAACAAGTCATTGATTATGATATACTTTACAAAGAATTAAAAAACGTTAAATGGCTTCAAACAAACTCTACGAAAGATCTCAACAGGTGATCTTTAACTTCATTAAACGATCTTTTCAAAGTGCTAAAAAAGCAGCTACAAATATTATTAAACATAAGTTTAACAAACATAATATTATTAATCAACATAAACTACCATGGATCGATGATAACGTCAATCATATGCGAAAAACGTAACAAACTGTTCCGTTCTTGGAAACGGAATCCAATCGATTCAAAGTTAAGATTAGAATACAATACAATAAGAAATAAAGTTTATAAAGTATTAGAGAATAAACGAAATAGATACTATATTAAAAACATTCAACAGAATTTCAATAATACAAGAAAAGTTTATCAAATTATCAACAAAATGCTTGGGTGTGTAACATCGTCAGTGGATGCGGCAGTTTTAAAAACATTTGAAGGGCAGACGACCAAAGATATTGTAAATAACTTTGCGATAGGATTTGATTAGGCTGTGAAAAACATAATCCAAACCTGTAATTTGAATTTGTTAAGTCCCAGTAAGTATTCTCGGCCAAATAATTCTAGTATATACTTTCAAAAAGCAACCCGTGACAAGGTTAATAAAATAATCAAAAAACTTAGCTCTAATAAGGCACCAGGCTATGATAATATTGGGGTTTCTGATAAATATGGACACAGAAGGGGCCACGGCCATTGCCAACCTAAGCATACTGAATGGACCTGCCGCACTACTACTAGTAGTGGCAGGGTGCTGCTCAATATCACTCAGTCTCTCGACCTGACTGTCTACAGCCCCCCTCGTTGTCACCCACTATCCCGACAACGTTAACTACGCTCCTGACGTGCTAGGCTTTGCTCTAGTTAAAGGAGTCTCCCTTAACCTTAGAGCCATCGAGTCTCGATGATCTAGGATCCGACCACCGTCCAGTATCCCTCCTTCTTGGCCATCAGCCACCACCAACTTCCACTTCCAAAACCTACACCAACTGGAAGGGCTTCAAGAAATCTCTAGCCTCGGCTATAGACTCTCCGGACCCTCCCATAACCCTTTCTTCCGACGTCCTCGACAGTATGGGGAAAATAGACAACGCGGTCGAAAATCTCACCTCTCTTATAACATCCTCTCTTAAAGACAATGAAAAGGTTATACCGGTTGCTAAAACTAGTCTTCCCCTAGATATTAGCAACCTCCTCAAAGCCAAAAAAGCTGCCCTCCGTAGAGCTGCACGCTATCCCACTCCCGAGTATAGACTCGCGGCCCACCGCCTTCAACGCAAACTCCGTTATCACCTCAAAGAGTTCAGAGACCTCGAAAGGGGCAATCTCATGGAGAAAATCTCCCCCTCTCACACAGCGTATTACCAAATGGCGAGAGCCCTCCGGATAGACGCTATCACGCATACTTCCCCTCTGTCTCATCACGACGGTCACCGCCTCTGACCCTATCACTGTGTCCAAAGATGAGATTTCATCTACCATCGGGTGCGGATGGCATCTCCAACCAAGCCCTCAAACACTTTCCGGAGCAGGTGATCGCCTTATTGGCCATAATATTCAACGCCTACTTCGAATTCAGCTACTTTCCCACCTCTTGGAAAGAGGCAACTATCGTTGGCATTCCCAAGCCAGGCAAACCTCACCATCTCCCCTCCAAACACCGTCCCATCAGCCTCCTCAAGGCCATGGGCAAACTTTTCGAATGAGTTCGAACGAGGGGGCAACCCCCTCCTATATATACTATTCACCAACGACATCCCTATCCCGTCGAATGGTGTTAAACTAGCCCTCTTCGCAGATGACACAGCCCTTTACTCTAAAGGCAGCTCACTGCCACAGATTCGGAACAAGATCCAAAAGTCAGTTAACGACTTAGGAGCTTGGTTCCAAAAATGGCGTATCGACGTAAACCCGGAGAAGAGCTCCGCCGTTTGCTTCGAATTAAACGACGCCGTCTCACTGCCACTCCGCCAATCAGGATGTTAGGAACCCTTGTCCCATGGCAAACAAACGCCAAATATTTAGGCGTCACCCTTGATGCAAGGCTCACTTTCGAGCCCCATATCAAGAAGGTAACTCGCACCGCGCGATATTACATTGCTAGGCTCAACAGCATGTTGGGCAGACATAGTAAAATGTCCCTCCGCGACAAGCGAACCCTGTATAAGGTTAACCCTATATACGACCTGTTATGACCTACGCGGCCCGCATTTTCGCACATGCTAAACCCAAAGTTATAAATGAACTTCAAATAGTTCAAAATCTATTCTGTCGTAGGGCCACTAACTCGCCCTATTATGTCCGTAATGCCGACCTACACCGAGACTTAGAGCTCCCAAGAATCCAGCAGTTCCTTAAATCACTCTCTGAGAGATTTTTCAAAGCCTCAGAGTCCCACCCAAATCATCTCATTCGTGTGACAGCTGCCTATGCAGCCCCTATCCACACTCGCTATAGTGTGCGCAGACCGAGAAACTCTCTCTCGGACCCCCCAACAAGCCTTCGGCTGACCTGAACTGCCTCCTGGCGGCTCAGGCCGAGCCTACATAACACATCCTTTAATCTGCCTTAGTTAGGCACACTTCCAAGCGGCTTTTCGCCGCTTGCGCCCTCCTTTCTGCCAAGGAGGGTCGCGTTCGTATACGGCTTAGAGATCTCTCGTCAGATCGGTAAGCCAATACATAAAGGCGGTGTTTAGTGGGTAAAAGTCTCCACATAATCATGCAGCCGGCTGCGTGGCATGCTATGAGCATTCACCGCCTCCCTCCCCCGCTTTCCGGAGGGTTGCCCATATTTGTTTCGGGCGCAAAAAAAAGCTTTTAAATTATGCGGAAATCAATTTGTTGTTTTTGATTTTTGAAGACGGTTTTATTTTTTTTAACTCTTTATATTAAGAATAAGAATAGAGATGACAAAAGAGGATATACTGCATAACAAAAACAGAAACGGAAGCTTTTTTATTCAATATAGATTATAAGTTTATAAGATTATTTGATTTTTTATATTATGGGATTATAGTTTTTTAATAAGTATTACTCAATATAAATAATACTTATTGAAACACTATTTTGTTTAATTGCCACTGGTTCCTAAAGAAACCTCTGTCCTGGGAAGATAGCAAGAAACCCAGCGGGACTTTAAAAAAACAGCTTACAATTATGTATGTTACACAATTAATCAACACAAAACAAAACTAGAAATAGCTTGGCAACTCATTCACCTCATTTGCAGGGGCTATTATCTTTGAATTTATGAAGGTGTATGCCTTAAGGTGAACTGCTTGTCCACCCTGTAGTCGCAAACATCATCCACTGGTCATAGCATAGCCCAGAGACCAGAGTGGATTACTGACTACCACCCTATGGTAAGTGGCCGCTGTGGCACATAGACACATGTATATATCTTCAATTAATAATTAAAATGCACGTGCGTTGTCACATTCTATCGACAAAGATGGAATGCTTTATTACCATTACAAAGGTGTCCGTTTCACGTAATTCACCATTTTTTTTCACCATTTCACCATTTTTCACATAGTAGCATGCCAACCCCTCTGGGTGACAGGCATGTGTTTATGTTTACGGTGGTCTTGTATACCTAAAAAGGTTAAAAATTTAATCAACAACTCAATTCAAACATAATCGAAACTTATAGACTGACCGAATTGAAGTTTCAGCTATGTTATTTCACCGTACAAAGAGATTGAATCACTTGTTACTTCATATAAAGGCCCAACGTACCGAGAAGATCAGTTGTAAATCACTGATAATCCATTGGTCGCGGGAATCGAATCGGCTGCTTTCGGTGTGATCAAGCGGCGCGCGTCCGTGTGGGAGCTGCAAGTGCCACCTGTTGCCGGCATGCAGTAGACAAGATGTGACTATGAAGTTTAAAATTTATATTCGCAGATTAATTCGAACTGGTATAATTGCAATATGCTCTTAACCGTGTAATGGCAATGTAGAATAGTCACTAAGAACTAAGAAGCGACAAATTAGGATGTAGACAGCGGCGTGTACCTAATTACGACTAAAGTAAAAAAACTGCGGTTGCCAACCCGCTTGCCAAGCGTGGCAGCTATGACAAATATCTCCCCTATGAGCCAATCTTTGGCGGAGGCTTGTGTTCAGCAGTGGACTTTAATAGGCTCTTACGGTAATGGTATGCTTTTAACCGACTTCTAAAGGAGGAAGATATTGTTCGCACTTGCCGACTTTTAAATTAAATGAGTGATATGCACCGTAATATATGTACACCAAAGCGTATACATTTGTTCGTTTATAGTACTTTTTAGCGAATTGTGGCACCAGAGTTTCTTAATTATTACGAGGATACATAACTTATAAGCCTTATTTATACTAAGCTAAGTTAATAGATAAATGTTGCCTGCGTGAATAAAACTTTCATAGTATGCATTTTATTTTCCAATCTCCATGTAAAAACTTTGTAATGGTTAATTTGTACATTAATGTATAAGAACAATTGTGAGATAACTGTAAATATTTCTAAAAACAAAACAATATATAAAATATCAATTTAAATGTATGTTTTTTATTTCATATTGACCGTGTAGTGGCAGTGGAAGAATATCCACTACCCTATGTCATTCAGTGGGTATCTGAAGAGATAAGAGAGAGAGAGAGAGAGAGGGGGGGGGAACTAGGCGATGCGGCAACAACGACTTTCTAATAGAAACTAGAAAACAAAAAACTGCGGTTGCCATTCCGCCTGCCTAGCCTGGTAACTATGGCAAGTAGCCCCCCTTGTGAGGCAATCCATGGGAGGGCCTGGGTTCGGCAGTGAACTTTGGTACGACCGTGTAGTGGCGGTGTAAGAATATCTACTACTCCATTTCGTAAGAGGAGATGAACAGTGGAGTCTTCTGGTTACAACAGATAATTATTAAAGACTTCAGGTTGCCAAGCGTGGCAACTATAGCAAAATCCCGTTGATGAGTCAATCTTTAATGAATAAATGGAAAAGATAGAAGACGACCTTTTTAACGGAACGTAATCACAGTAACATATTTATAAATGTTAAAGACCTTTACGACGGGGTTCACTACCAAAGGTTTGTATTATTTAGAACTTCTATCAGAAAGATGGTGTAGACCATCATCTGTTGCATGCCCCAAAGTTGCTCCTTAAATACCCATGGGATAGTATGAAGTATCTTTTACGTCGTCTCTATGCGGCATTTTATTAAAAAAAACACACTACATAATATATTATGTACTAAAAATTTTCTTAAAGATGTAAATAAAATCTTGCTTCCATCTCGCATAATATCATGCAAGCTTTCACGCTACGCTGCTTAATGTTCAAAGTCAAAGCTTACACATTTCATCATTTCATCTCCTCACTCGTCGTTGAGGCTGCATGTGATTAAGTCGTGTGCCGTTCTGTGAACTATATTTTACGCTATTATAAAATAATTCAAGGAGTTTATTAAATTTTTCGCCAATTTCACTATTTATTGAGAACAGTAAATTTAGTGTTGTGTGTTGACGTAGTGTTATTTAATCTGTTGTGTTTATTTTTGTGAGTTCCCGCGTTGTTCCGGATTGGGGTCTGTAAGTATTTTCACGTCAAATCTATGATTAAAATAATTCATTATTTTATTCTGATTACTTAAAATATTTTTCAAAAAGAAAGGCGGAGTAAGAATATCGACCAATCTACCCCTTATCATCCTTCGAGTGTCGTAAGAGACGACAGGGGAAAACTGAACCAGGATACGTGGGCAGCAAACAACTGAATTAAAAAATAGCAAATGTTGTTTTTTAATTCAGTTTGTTGTGTAGTTGGTGGGAGCGGCATATGTTCAACAGTGGGCTTGTAAATGAATATAATGGTGATGATAATGATTCATAAAATTTAAAAAAATTGTTTGTCTATTTTATTATCTTTCGTAGTTGCTCAGGAGATAAGTTCTTTAAAATTTCTTAGCTGGTGTAAAAATGAGTTAGATCTTTTGTGGCCCAAATGAAACTGTAAGTTCCTAAATTTGCAAACTAAGTGGCCTGGCCGTGAAACTTGCATTTTGACAAAATTTAAAAATATTTCCTAGATTAGGATATTCTTCAAGCCTCCAACAGGGCAGCGCGAAAGACTCTGAAATGCGAGTCATAAATTTGAAACAGAAAGATGTCTTTCCAAGAAATTTTTCAAAAATTTTCCCAAGCTTACCACTCTGAGACCGATTACACAGAGATACGAGTACCACCCTGAGACAGACTAACCCAGACCGACTGGCGGATCTTTGTCCCAATTCAGCTATCAGCAAAAAATTTTTATCAGCATCACAATTTTTTATCTTTCTTAACATGCAGTAGACAAGATGTGATCCTATTAAAAGTTGACTGAATGACATCGTTTTTAGTGATAGTCTACTTGACTCATTGGTCTATTGATAATAAATGCGTCTGATAATAACTACCGTCACATCGGACTATGAGAGTGAGGGATAGATATGCGATCATGTGGTCTCAGGTTCGGATTCCGCAGTTATTAGTTAAGTAGTTATTGAGTTTCTTTGTCAAGAAAATCTCAGTAACAGTCCGGAGAAAAACGACAGTGTTTCACTGCTGTGCTTTGGAAAGTCGTTGGTCCTGCACCTGATATCTCTCCAGGCGTATCGGGTTGCCACCCAACGGACTATAAGGGTTAGAGTTAGACTGTACTTTAGCATACACTCGTGCACTATAATCCTGTCCTGCACAGATGGGTCTCCGTTGAGACTGGCCGCCATGGTCGAATTTCAGTCTGGAGGACATTATTATTATTTTAGTGACAACCGTTATACTACAACGAGGACATCCAAGACTTTGACTGTCACCAGGGCAGCGTTACTTAATAACATTATATTAATAAATAATTATTTATAATAAATTATTTAACAGATTTCATAGTGAGCGAAAGTTAATTTGTTAGAAAAGTTAGAGATTAATATTTGTTTCTAAAATATTAGTTATATTTTACATTCATTAGATTATGGATAAACCAAATAGCACACGTGAAAGAGCCATGCTGTAGCTATATTAGTATATTAGTAATGTGGTTGTATCACGAATGAATCGGCTCGACCGGGGAAGGACTACCCTCTCACAGAATACCAGCGTAAAATAGCAGCTTAATGCTGCTGTGTTTCGTATGGTGAGTGTAGAGAACCGGAGACCCTTTTTGCTGTAAACTAGGCATTGCACCTTAGTTCACACGGGTGACAAAGCATCTGCATTTTGATTCGTATTTGAGAATAGATGTAGATGTGTATGGGCCACAGCAACCATTTACCATTAGGTGGATAGTGTGCTCGTTTGTCACTCTATCCTATAAAAAAGTACGGATATTCTTAAAAGTAGAAGAATTAAAAAAATAAGTTATAAACGTCTAAAAGGAATATAAAATAGGTACAGCATTGTTTTGCGTATACGAGTATACATACACAAGAAAGCGGTAACCTTATAATTACATCACAACTTTTCGGTGATGTGTCACTATGTTACAATCTGCGTATCAAATAAGTTCACATCACTACCAACTACTGACACCTGGAGAACCTCAAATGCTTAGCACTCATTAGGTGGCATATCCATAGTTAATGATGATATGAGAGATGGTATAATGCTATCTATCTGCCAGAGACAGTTTTGGCGTTTCCCGAACTTGTCTCTCACGCAATCACGGTGATGATGGGAGATGCATTCAATATATCGCTGCCATACACCGCAAGAGCAAGTGCTAGGTATGTATGAGTGTGTGAGTGAGGTATGAGATTGTAACTATTGACACAAATAGAAAGTTATAATTCGAGATAATTCGATGACATGATCGAGTGCTTTTCGCACGTACTCCAGTAATGAATAATTGATAGCACACATACCAAGACGCGCGTTTTTTTTGCACATGATTATGTTACCTTCTGCGGTATTGTACTACGAGTATGTGTTACACAGCGTGATTCAATTTGTTGCAACAATTTAAAACAAGAAAATAATAATTTTAGTGTTCAAAATAAGAAACAAGGTGTAAGAGAGATAGAAACATTAATTGCAGCATAACCAATAAAACAAGCATAACATAACATAACATAAACACTCACGCCTGTCACCCAGAGGGGTAGGCAGAGACTACGGACTTCCATTTGGCACGATCCTGACATACCTCTCTCGCCTCCTTTACATCCATACATCTACGCATACATGCTCGTCGGTTAAGGGTACTTCTAACGTGGCCCATTTTCAAAATATCGCCAATTTGGTCGATAAACTTTTTTCTAGGTCGTCCCTTCCCGACTCTGCCGTTCACATCTGCCATAAAAATTTGCTTTGTCACTCTTTCCTCATTCATTCTTTCTACATGACCAAACCACCGAAGCATTCCTTTCTTAATCCTGGTCACAAAATCATCTTGCATACCACATTTATCTCTTATCACGCAATTTCTCACCCTGTCATTCAGATTCAACCCTAGCATACTCCTTAAAGACCGCATTTCTACAGCATTTATTCTACTTTCGTGCTTCCTCTCCCACATTCTGGTTCTTCATAATAGAGTGTAGTGCCCCATTCACTCTATTCCCTGCATTTACTCGTCGTTCTATATCCTTATCATATCTACCATTCCTGCTAAATACACATCCCAAATACACAAACTCATCCACTTTCTCAATTAACTCTCCTTCTATTCTTATTTCACATACCGTTTTGCTTTCTTCTCTTTCAAAAACTATCACTTTCGTCTTACTTGCGTTAACTTTCATTCCCCTTTCTTTTAATACCCAGTTCATTAATGTAACCATCATTTGCAACTCAGCCGCCGATGACGCAAATATGACTTGATCATCGGCATACAAAAGGCATTTGATGTTTAACTCGCCCATTCTTAACCAACATTCTTCATCTTTCAAAGTTTGCAAACACCTGTCCATAAATAGGTTGAACAGCCAAAGGGAGGCTACACAGCCCTGTCTGACACCTTTTTGGATGCCAAACCAGTCCCAGTAGACCCCATTGATCCGGACACAAGCACTAGAGTCCCTATAAAGAGACCTTAAGGGTACACTAGTCGCTCATTCTTCCATACAAACGTAGTCTGGCGATTACTCCACTGTTTGATGATGTAGGTACAAAATAAAAAATGATTTCAATTTGTCTCATAATTATCTAGCCCTATATGGAAACAAAATAGTAAAAAAAGATTATGTTTAAAAGTTATAAGCGTCGAAAATCCCGAATTTCAACACTATTTTTAACACATCTTTGGGCGGAAATAAATACCATAAGAAGAACGAAAATTGCGAAACAGTTACCATAGAGGGATAGATTAGTTGTTCAAAAATGCAAATAATTTTATTTTGAACAGATACATTCAATAGATTTTTCATGACATCCAGACTTCCAAAGATCTGTTTATAAAATTTCGCGCGCTCCGTTTCGTTGTAAATCATCTTCCCTTTCGCTACAAA
This sequence comes from Parnassius apollo, assembly GCA_907164705.1. Taxonomy (NCBI): domain Eukaryota; kingdom Metazoa; phylum Arthropoda; class Insecta; order Lepidoptera; family Papilionidae; genus Parnassius; species Parnassius apollo. The sequence continues at coordinate 1,470,846 of CAJQZP010000200.1, forward strand.
TTGTTTCCCCGATCAGTGGGACTGACGGAGGGGAGGGGGGGGGTGCAGCGCGCACTCACACATACTCACTAGGTTAGCCGCTGCTATCTATTTATGGTTGTAATACCTACATATCTACATCTTTATTTAGAAAAATTGCTTCCTTTTGTTCGTGTCCACTTGCTGAAGCCGGGATGAATATAGCTGGTAAAATGTACCCATAAGCTTGTTGAAGCACATGTAGTTAAAATTGAAAACAGGTAGGTACATAATAATGAACTTTCGATACAGGTTGTACATTAGGTACTTAACTACTTTAATTTGCCAACTAACGAAAACATCTCATTGTTAAGCACGATTGTCGAAAATCTTAAAATTATCTATAAATTTAATTAGAATAGGTAATTTTTAGATTTTCGATAATCGTGCTTACGTATCTAATCTCTATCTCATATCCTAATATACCTAATGTAATTTATGTAAGTACATAAGAATTAAGAGCCGTGGTAGCTCAGATGGTTAGCGTGCGCTAAATTTCACAGTACGCGAGCAAACCGGGTTCGATCCCCGCCGGCACCAATGAAATTGTTAATTGCAATTTTAAGTGCTGATTTACCACGTGCTCGGCGGTGAAGGAAAACATCGAGAGGAAACCTGCATGTCAGAGAAATAAAAAAAATATATTTCGAAGACATGTGAAGTTCGTCAACACGCATTGGGGCAGCGCGGCGGACAATTACTTGCCCTAAAACCCTCTCAAAAATAAGCGGAGGCCTGTGCCCAGCAGTGGGACGTGTATATAGGCTGTAACTTTACTTTACTTTTACATAAGAATCTAAGAAGGGCAGTCAATGATAAATAAAATTTGTTTTGTAAGTTGTTTTTTTAAAAAACACTAACACAACAAAAAACATGAAACTGAGAAGAAGCACCAGATCTGCCGAAACAAACTCAGAGAGGTCAGTCCAGGTATTACATTGGTCATGTCATACGGGAACCAGGCGGGTGGCTAATGGTCCTTTGAAGAAAGAACCATACAGATGTGAGTGGACAACTAAGTACTTTTTAGGATTCCGTACCCGAAGGGTAACCAGCAGGGCCCTATTACGGAGCCTCCGCTGTCCGTGTGTCTGTCAGCGGGCTGCATCTCATGATCCGTAACAGGTAGATGGTTGTAATTTTCACAGAACGTGTATTTCTGTTGCCGCTATAACAGCAAATAGTAAAAATAAATTTGAAATTAAAGGGTTTCCTACTAGAAAAAGAAACGTGTATTTTTGGCTTTTTTGATCGATAGTAATATGTATATTTAAATCTTGTAAGATGGTACGGAAGCTCGGAAGTCGGATTCGCACTTGGCAAATATTTGTTTATAATTAACCTTACCTTAGACATACCCATATTTTTTACATATAATTTACTATACTAAATAAAATAGTAGTATAAGTTAACTACTAAATAAAATAGTAGTAGCTTTGCTATGGTATTATAGTATATATTTTGGTTTAGATTTAATTTACCTATTACAGAATAATACGAACTATATAAAAATTACGGAGCGCATCAACTTACCTCAGATATTGGGTTATGAATACATATAAGTATACATAGGATTTAGTTTCTAATTTGTACATATTTTATAGCCTTCGTTATCAATAGCATAAACAGGCCAAGCCCTAGCCTACAAACATTTTGTAACGAATCTCTTTCTACAATCGCGCCTTTTATTTGTTTGGATTGACCACCTGACTAGTTCAGTGACGTCAATCCCACACAGTGTTTAGTTTTCAACTAGCGTTATCTACTATCATAAAATAATACAAAATTTTATTTATATTTCGCTAATTGTACAGACGTACTGTGAATTTGATTTACAATCGATCTCTAAATTGTAGTATTCTTCTAATTACTTACCTTGCCTAGACGTGTTCTTTGGACTTCTGTAAGGAAGTCTGTGCTGTTAGTCCTATTCCGTTTAGGTACGTTACTATTTTGATAGACGTTTGTGCTTGTCCCTGCAGTGACACAATTCCTATTGTTGATAACTTTCTAAGTAGTAAGAGAATATTGCAAACAGCTATTGAACACAAAAAATCAATAAACATTTTACAAACTAACATTTTTATTTATTGAATTAAGTACGCGTTTACAAAATTGATAGGTGTAGAATCGCACTACTACATTGACAAAAGTCTCACACACAGACGCACGGTTGGCTGTGGGAATCGTAGTCAAATGAAATTATTTTGATAATCATTGAAAGATTGAATTTGTTTTTCATTTCTTATACCTACCTCAGAAATATACTTCGATACGAAATACGAATACCTGCTCCGAAGAGACTGCTTGGAACTGAAAGCCCTCTACTGGTAGTGAGATGTTAGCTCTGGAGTTTGGACTGGTTTTGTCAGTTATAATAAGACCTTACCTACCTGCGGACTTGATGGAGTGACCTGAAGGTGTAATTTGGTGATTACAACAGGAACTCCTAGACTAGTGGAACTAGGTGTGCCGAGATTGGGTTCGTTTTGTTGTGTTATGATGAGACCTTACCACCGGACTTGATGGAGTGACCTGAAGGTGTAATTCAGTGATTACAACTGGAACTCCTAGACTAGTAGAACTAGGTGTGCCGAGTTTGGGTTCGTTTTGTAGGTTATGATGAGACCTTACCACCGGACTTGATGGAGTGACCTGAAGGTGTAGTTCGGTGATTACAAGTGGAACTCCTAGAGTTGTAGAACTAGGTGTGCCAAGTTTGTGTTCGTTTTGTTAGTTATGATGAGACCTTACCACCAGACTTGATGGAGTGACCTGAAGGGGTAATTCAGTAACTACTGCTGGAATTTCTGAACGAGTAGAACTAGGTGTGCCGAATTTGGGCTCCGTTTTGTTAGTTTAGACGAGTCCATACCTCCGGACTTGATGGAGTGACCTTAAGGTGTAAATCGGTGATTGCAACTGGAACTCCTAGACTGGTAGAACTAGGTGTGCCGAGTTTGGGTTCGTTTTGTAGGTTATGATGAGAACTTACCACCGGACTTGATGGAGTGACCTGAAGGTGTAGTTCGGTGATTACAAGTGGAACTCCTAGACTTCTAGAACTAGGTGTACCGAGTTTGGGTTTGTTTTGTTAGTTATGATGAGACCTTACCACCAGACTTGATGGAGTGACATGAAGGGGTAATTCAGTAACCACTGCTGGAATTTCTGAAAGAGTAAAACTAGGTGTGCCGAATTTGGGCTTCGTTTTGTTAGTTATGACGAGTCCATACCTCCGGACTTGATGGAGTGACCTGAAGGTATAAATCGGTGATTGCAACTGGAACTCCTAGACTGCTAGAACTAGGTGTGCCGAGTTTGGGTTTGTGTTATAGGTTATGATGAGACCTTACCACCGGACTTGATGGAGTAACCTGAAGGTGTAGTGCGGTGATTACAAGTGGAACTCCTAGACTTGTAGAACTAGGTGTGCCGAGTTTGGGTTCGTTATGTTAGTTATGATGAGACCTTACCACCAGACTTGATGGAATGACCTGAAGGGGTAATTCAGTAACTACTGCTGGAATTTCTGAACCAGTAGAACTAGGTGTGCCGAATTTCAATCCATCAAGTCCGGTGGTAAGGTCTTATCGTAACTAACAAAACGAAACCAAACTCATCATACCTAGTTCTACTAGTCTAGGATTTCCATTTGTAACAACCTGATTACACCTTAAGGTCACTCAATCAAGTCCGGTGGTAAGGTCTCATCGCAACTAACAAAACGAAACCAAACTCGTCACACCTAGTTCTACTAGTCTAGGAGTTCCACTTGTAACCACCTGATTACACCTTCAGGTCACTCAATCAAGTCCGGTGGTAAGGTCTCATCGCAACTAACAAAACGAAACCAAACTCGTCACACCTAGTTCTACTAGTCCAGGAGTTCCAGTTGTAATCACTGAATTACACCTTCAGGTCACTCCATCAAGTCCGGTGGTAAGGTTGCATCATTACTAACAAAATAAGCTCAAACTCGGCACACCTAGTTTTACTCTGCAAGAAGTTCAAATAGCGGTCACGAAAGTACACCTTCAGGTCACACCATCAAGTCCGGAGGTAAGGTCTCATCATAACCAACAAAACGAGCCCAAACTCGGCACACCTAGTTCCGCTCGTCCAGGAGTAGCAGTAGAGTGTTTTTACTTATTAGCTAAATAAAAAACTGTGAGTATAAAAATAATAATTTTATCACTTGTCAAGTACTTATGTTTCCAATTTGTTTTTTTCTAATATTTTGTGTATGTACAGCGATCTTTTCAAAATGAGCCGCTGCAAACAGGCGATACAGTGTCCACTTTCAGTCGATCGCGTACTGCGGTTTCATCGAAATCTTTGTACAATAAATCAAAGCAGGCACCAACAATAAAATAGCCCTTATTGCAATAGATTATGATTCATCCGTATTAGCAAAATATGGGAAAAAATGTGCATCAGTTTTTATTTTTTCTACGACTATTTGTGACATTTTGATAAGAAATAAACACAGGGTTTTTTAATTGAAAATGTCTGTCATCTTATAGTACTTTTTTAAATTTTTAAATATGTTGATAATAGACCAAAACATGTACCGAAACACAAGCCGGTATCGTTAATTTTGTAGAAAATGGCAACGAAAGTTCGTTTTTACAATATAAAAAACTACTATTTTCAACAAAAGAGTTACATAGGTTTGCAGATGAAAAACCAATCTATACATGGTAGTTTTTACTTATATTTGATTTGGTTTAGTTTTGTCACAAAATCTACCGAAAAACACCCTAATTTTGGTTGATTTGCAAACGCGTCCTTAACCTACATAAAAGCCCACTCACATCAGTCGCGCTGTCGAAAAAGCAGTTATCCTGACACTGGCTGGCATATATATACTTCGGGGAGTTGCCTGTGGCCTGTGGGCTATTATAGCTAACTAGCTATGGTAAGTAAATACCTATTTAGAATACATAATACCTACAGTAATGTTTCCATAACCTACAATAAAATATATCTTGCCAGGTCCTCACTCCATCTAGTGGGGGGTCGCCCTACACTCCTACCGTACGAGGCTGCCACTCGAGAACCTTTCTTCCCCATCGGTTATCGGTTCTTCGAGCTGTATGGCCGGCCCATTGCCACTTCAGCTTACTAATCCGTTTGGCTATGTCGGTCACTCTGGTTTTACTGCGGATATCTTCATTTCTGAGTCTATCACGCAGAGAAACTCCGAGCATAGCCCTCTCCATAGCTCGCTGAGCGACCTTGAGCGTCCTCATACGGCCAGCAGTGAAGGACCACTTCAGATCCATAAGTCATCACTGGCAACACGCACTGGTTGTACACTTTTAGTTTTCAGAGATTGAGGTATACCTGATGAGAAGATGTGTCGTAATTTCCCGAACGCTGCCCAGCCGAGTTAAATCCGTCGATTGACCTCTCGGTCGAAGTTGGACTTACCTAGTCGGACTATTTGTCCCAGGTAAAGGTACTCGTCAACAACTTCGAGCATAGTGCTCCCAACAACTACCGGCATAGGTGTGACATGGACATTAAACATGATCTTTGTTTTGTCCATGTTCATCTTAAGACCTATCCGTTGGGAGACACCATTGAGGTCATTAAGCATAGTGCTAAGGTCCTCCAGCGATTCTGCCATAAGGACTATATCGTCGGCAAAATGAAGGTGAGTGATGTACTCGCCATTGATGTTAATACCGTATCCTTTCCAGTCCAGTAGCTTGAAAACGTCTTCCAACGCAGCGGTGTGCAAGAGTTTCGGGGATATAACGTCACCCTGTCTTACACCTCTCTGCAGTTGGATAGGTTTCGAGCTCTGGTTCTGTACTCGGATAGCCATCGTAGCCCTACTGTACAAACACTCCAGCACTTCGATATACCGACAGTCAACTAGGCACCGCTGAAGAGACTGCAGCACCGCCCAAATTTCGACGGAATCAAAGGCTTTCTCATAGTCCACATACGCCAGGCAAAGTGGCAAATTGTACTCTTCAGTCTTCTGTACAATCTGCCGCAGGGTATGTATGTGGTCTATGGTACTGAAGCCTTTTCGGAAACCGGCTTGTTCGGGAGGCTGGAAGTCGTCGAGTCTGCGTGCGAGACGATTCGTAATGACTCTCGAAAACAGCACGTAGACGCGGCTCAGAAGGGAAATCGGTCTCTAGTTCTTCAAGAGAGCGTTGTCGCCTTTCTTAAAGAACAAGACCACCGCGCTTCTGCTCCAAGCCTCCGGAGTAGTGCCACCATGGAGGACGGAATTGAAGAGCTTCTGAAGGACTTCAAGTACCGGTGTTCCACCCGCTTTCAGAAGCTCCGCTGTAATTCCATCCTCGCCCGGGGCCTTGCCGATTTTAAGGTGTGGAGAGCCATTCTAATCTCGCTCAGACTGACGTCCGGGATATCATCGGAATAGTGTCGGATAAGACTTGCTCTTGGATCGTTACTCACACTTGCGTGTGGCTCCAACGATGATGTGTACAGCTGCCCATAGAACCTCTCAATCTCACTCAGAATCTCAGGTGTCCCGGAAACGACGTTTCCACACTCAGTCTTCAGCCTTGACAGTTGGCTCCTTCTGGCAGACAGATCTCTGGCAAAGACTTTGGAGCCCTGGTTCCGCTCGATCGCTTCTCTAATACGAGCAGTATTAAAGTTGCGTAAGTCTCGCCGCATGCATTTGGAGATCTGTCTGTTCAGCTGCCTGTATGCTGTCAAATCTGTTGACGATTGCAGCCTCATCTCCCGTCTAACAGCCATGAGATTAAGAGTGTGATCGGAGAGTTTTTGTGTTCTTCTGCGGCGGGTCTTGCAGAACTTAGCTCCGACCGCATGGACAGTTTCCACGAGCTTGTCATTCATATCGTCCACTGCATTGCAATCCTCTAGGCACTGAAAGCGGTTGTGTAACTCGAGCTGAAAGGTTTCGGTATTCTGGATTAGAGCACGAGGGGGACGGAGCGTTGACTTCATTAGACGAGACCTCTCCAACTTAACGTTAAGGTTCAGTGTGCCTCTAACCATTCGGTGATCGCTACCAGTTTTCACCCTTGCGATCACTGAGACATCACTGAACAGTTGGCGTCTGGTCGTCATAATTAAGTCAATCTCATTTTTTGTCGAACCGTCGGGGCTCGACCAGGTCCACTTCCTGTGGGGCCGCTTCTGGAAGAAAGAGTTCATCATAAAGAGTCCCTCTTTCTCCATAAAGTCGGCCAGCTGCTGGCCCCTTCGGTTCCGTTGCCCTACTCCAAATTTCCCCAACTTCAGCTCACCGCTTTCTCGTGTGCCCAGTTTTGCGTTGAAGTCTCCCATCAACACCGTGTAGTGGGTTTTGGAGGAATGCATGGCTCTGGAAATATCCTCATACATTTCCTCCACCTCCTCATCGGGATGTGCCGAGGTTGGTGCGTAAACCTGTATGACCTTCAGCGAATACCGTTTGGTGATTCTGAGTATCAGGTACGCGACCCTCGTCGACACACTCCCAATCTTTACAACGTTGTTGACGAGAGACTTGTGGACGATAAATTCGACACCTCCTTGGGACAGATGGTCGCCCTCCCGGTGGTAGAACAAGTTGCCGGACTCGAGGATTGCCGTATCCTCCCCCCTCTCTTCGGACCTCGGATAATCCAATAATATTCCAGCGCAACTTGTCTACCTCTTCTTCCAGCTCCAGGATCTTCACCTCAGTCCTCAGGGTGCGTGCGTTAAATGTTGCCAGGTCGAGTCGTCGTAGGTGGCAACCGAACCTCCACCGGAGATTCTTAGCACCCCCTGCCTCGCCGTTACCATGGTCGCCACCGTATCCAGGAATAGCGGGGCCGCCGGGGACTGGGGGCCGTTTTTTTGCGTAATTATTCATGGGGGGTATATTTGCCATAGTTGCCACGCTTGGCGAGCGGGTTGGCAACCGCAGTTTTTTATTATAACACAGTTGTTATCAGGAAGATGCTGCTGCCCATCTCCTGCCTGTCTCCCTCTGTCGCCTCTTACGACACCCACGGGAAGATATGGGGTAGTGGATATTCTCAACCGCCACTACACGGCACTTTTTAAAATACGTTACCCCAACATTAGGATTTTCTCCTGTATCGTGGAGGCAGTTTACAAACATAAACTGCACAAGGACAAACATCCACACCCGGAACAACTATTTGTAGGCCATATAAATATTTGTTCCGTGAGGGATTCGAAACCGCGGCCCCCAGCGCAGACTCATTGCTAAGCCACTGCGACAAGGAGCTTTCAATTGCGGATTGAGTTTATGCTGTCATTCAAAAAAGAATCGCAATATGTAGGTACGCGATGACGCCGTCGCTTTGCGTCACTCAGGAGTGTGTATGTGTGCGCACTAGCTTCTTACTTCTCATCACAGCGTCTATCTCTTTCGCACGTGATGTCGGCTGAGATAGCATGCATTTTAACCCCGCCCACCATTTAGTTCGAGCTATCGACTGGGGCAACCTTAATGCCTGTACCAAACCAGCGCTCAACCCATATGAGTTCAGTGTTTGCCATAACACATTCCTGTCCACTCTGTCATAAGCCTTTTCCAAGTCCATGAATGCACAAAAAACTTTCTGATTTTTGACCCAAAACTTCTCCGCAATCATGCGCATGGAAAAGACTTGATCTGTACACCCCATTCCCTTTCTAAAACCCGCTTGCAGATCCCAAATTTTTGCATCAGTTTCTTTCATAACTCTTTCAATTAACACCTTAGCATACAGTTTACCCACAATACTAAGCAATCTGATCCCACGCTATTTTTTGCAGTCCTGCTGTGACCCTTTTCCTTTATATATTGTTACTATAACTGCTTTATACCAGTCATCTGGTACCCATTTTAACTCCCAACATAAATTAAACAAGGTACGGCAGGCCTGCCACCACTCCCTCTCCAGCCCTTAGCATCTCGACTTATACTCTATCATATCCAGCTGCCTTACCTGCTTTCATGCTTCATTTTCATTATTTCATCTACACTTTCCACTTCTTTCTGGATTTCTAGTTCATTTAATTCAGACGACTCTTCACTCATAAACACGCTTTCAAAGTATTCCTTCCATCTGTTTAAATTCGAAACTTCATCATACAGAATACATCCATTCTCATCTCTTATAGCATTAATAATTTTGTATTTCCCCTGGCAGTTCTTACGAGTTTCCAGAAAATTTTTATGTTAGCCTGGAAATTATCAGATATCCTTCTATCATTCTTATCCGTTCTTTCTTGCTTTTTCCTTTCAATTACTTCTTTTACTCTCTAATTTAGACGTCTAAATTCTGCCTTTTTTCTTTCAAACTCATCATTCATACTGTTGCGCGGCTAAGTTGACACCTGGCAATAGCGCCATCTAGTGTCGGGTAACAGAGCGAAGAGAGTGCTTTCCAGAAAATGACATCACTAATCTTTCAACCGACGGCGCCATCTAGTATCGAATTGAAGAACTAAGCTTTCTGGAAGCCCCAAACTCGAACTTTCTGCGCTTGGTCGGTTGGCGCGCGTATTTACTCGAATATTATGGTATATTCTGGATGTTTTCGTGGAAGAGCCCTATATAAAGGCGCTGCAATACGCGATCGGGGAAGTATTGAATTTGGCGAGACAAGCGAAGCTTCGGAGCGAAATAAAGTGAATCAGTGTGATTAATTTTTAGTGTTTTAAGTTTTAATGGTGTAAAGAAAATTAAATTGTTAATTTAGGTAATTCTATCGGCAATTTTTATTGTCACGAACCTCAAGCTCGTAACAATTGGTGTCAGAAGTGGGATAAAATCATGCCGATTTTACCTAAGGAGGAAATGGAGGGTGTCCGTACCCGAAGTCAACGCCAGCAGGAGACGGACCAAAGAAGATTTGGTGGTGCAACGCAGACGTCGGAGGGCCCCGCCGGCTGCAGGCCCGTCAGTAGCTCCTACATCTGCAGCACCTGACTTAGGTGCTCTGATGGTGATGCTGCAGGAGCAGGCTCGCTACAGGACAGGACAGGAGTAATAGGCTCGCCGACAGGAGGAACAGGTCCGTCAGTGGAAAGAGCAGCAGGAGGAACAGGTCCGTCGGCTGGAAGAGCAGCTGCGGGGCGGACAGGATGAACAGGCCCGCCGACAAGAGGAACAGGCCCGTCGGTTGGAAGAGCAGATGCTCCTCATGAAGGACCTTCACGCTACCTTCGGAAAAGAGATACGGGAGGTGAAGGATAAGGTTGCTCAGCATGACGACCGCCTGTCGGAAGCTGTAACCCAAATCAAGGAAGCTAAAACCCAAATCGACCAAGTGAACAATCGGGTTGATTACGTGGTGGCTGACGTGAAGAAAACGCTGGACGACCTCAAACTGGGTGACGGAACTATAGCTCCCATAGTAGCTACTACACCTTCGCTACGTGGGTTTAAAGTGCCACCGTTCGATGGGACTCCTTCCTGGTCAGCCTACAAAATCGAGGCTGTTATGAAGGCGAACGGCTGGAATAAAAGTCAGGCTTTGACTGCTCTCACACTAGGCCTGCGCGACCAGGCCTTAACAGTTCTGGAAGCTCTTGGGGAGGAAGTGACTTATGAGCAACTCCTTGAGGCATTGGAGGCGAGATATGGCAACGCTCACCTGGAACACGTCTTTCGTGCGCAGCTTAAAGATCGCGTGCAACGCATCAACGAAAACCTGCAGCAGTGAGCTCTAGAGGTGGAAAGCATACCGGTCTGTACCTGCGCTCATTGAAGGGAACCTGGTGAAGACATTCATCGACGGCATCTGCGACCTGGAAGTCAGATCTGCTGTGAGGTTCGGGCACCACGAGACGCTTAAGGACGCCTTGGTTCATGCACTGGAGGTGGAAACCGTGCGGCAGGATCATCGTTCCCATCGCGTCAGGGAGGTTGCAGCAGCTACAGTTCGCGACCGCAACAGAGGATACAGCCCTAGGTGCTATGGCTGTGGAGAAAAGGGCCATCTTCGATCCAGCTGCCCAAAGCGAACCCTAGAAAGGGAAGTTGAACGATCTCAGGAGGGTAGTGCGGCCAACAGCACCGCCCAGCAGCAGCAGGGAAACGAGTAAAAGCCAGAACTGCGGGGCGGGTGCTGGCTGATGTTAAAAGAGCCCCAAGGATCTCGATCTCACAAACCCATGATGGGAACAGTCTAATCATCAAGGGCGAGGTCAACGGAATGCCGTGTAAACTGACCATAGACACTGTAAGTCAGTTCCTTGGGGACTCCGCATACAACCGAGAACGCATTAATTTGGTAACAGCCACCGGTCAGCGTATACGCGTCCGTGGAGAGAAGTAGATGGAGTTAAAGCTAGGCAACGTGATCTACCTGCATAATGTCATCGTGGCTGATATAATGGACGACTGCATCCTGGGCCTAGACTTTATGAGAAATAATTGTTGTGAGATCGATGTTAAACAAGGTGTTTTGAAATGTGGACAGGAGGAACTTCTTATGGAAGGTGCGTTACCAGAGAACGTGAACAGCATTAAGAAGATTGTTCTTCCGCCGAGATCGGAAACGATTGTTCCGTTTAGTCTTCCTCGAAACGCTGGGTAAGCTCACCGTTGTGTACTTGTGGAAAGGGTAAACAATGACCTTCCATGAAAAGTGGCTCGAACCTTGGTCAGAACCACAGACATCTCAGGAGTACGTGTGCTGAACCTTTGTGACCGGGAACAGATTATAGAAAAAGGCACGCTGGTTGGTACTTCTGAGGAAGTGGATTGGTTACGTCGGTGCCAATATCTATCGAGTGAGACCCCCAGCAAGGATGCACAAACGAGAGTGACCACACTTTTGGAAGACTGTCGCAGCGTTCTCTCCCCGACCGAAATGGTCAAGGCGAAGAAGTTGTTACTCAAGTATGCCGATGTATTCTCATCAAACGATGCTGACGTAGGAAAGACTGGCTTAGTTCAACACAAAATAAACACAGGAGAAGAATTGCCTATCCGTCAGCGGCCAAGAAGATTGCCGGTAGCACGTGAAAAGGAAGTGGAAAGCATGATTGAAGGAATGGTGAAGGATGGTGTTATTGAACCTTCCTCTAGTCCATGGTGTTCACCAGTGGTGCTGGTAAAGAAGAAGGATGGCAGCATGCGGTTTTGTGTTGACTACCGCCGTCTGAACGACGACGATGAAGGACAGCTATCCCTTGCCAAGAATTGATGACACGCTGGACATGCTTACAGGAATAAAGTGGTTTAGCACGCTGGATCTAAAAAGTGGCAAGTTGAAATTGACCCAAAGGACAAGGAGAAAACTGCGTTCCCGACGGGAAAGGGTCTGTGGCAATTTAAAGTAATGCCGTTTGGGTTGTGCAATGCTCCAGCAACGTTTGATAGGCTGATGGAACTTGTACTTACCGGGCTAATTGGCGATGCCTGTCTGGTCTACTTGGATGACATCGTCATCGTAGGTCGTACGTTTGAGGAACACCTTCAAAACCTGGAACGCGTGCTCATGAAGATTCAGAGTGCCAACCTCAAGTTGAGTCCGAAGAAATGTTCACTATTCAAACGGCAAGTTAACTTTTTGGGGTATGTAGTATCGGAAGAGGGCATCCGCATGGATCCAGAGAAAATCACCGCTGTCAAGGATTGACCGGTTCCAAAAGCCAAGACGCAGGTTAGAGCATTTTTGGGTTTGTGCTCCTATAACGGCGGTTTGTGAAGAACTTTGCAGATATAGCCAAACCTCTGCATAAGCTAACCGAGGAGAAGCGACTTTTCCGCTGGGATGAAAGTTGCAATATCGCATTCCAGGAGCTCAAGGACCGTCTGTGCAAAACACCTATTTTGGGATACCCTGATGCAAGCAAAGAATTTATAGTTGACACAGACGCAAGTGATATAGGACTTGGCGGTGTGTTGTCTCAACGGAATGGTGACCAAGAGGTCGTGATAGCGTACTTCAGCAAGTCGTTGCAAAACCGGAAAGGAACTATTGTGTCACAAGACGCGAATGGCTAGCTGTGGTAAAGTCGTTGCAACATTTTAGCAAATATCTTCTGGGACTTCTGGGAACCGACCATGCTGCACTAAAATGGCTATTGCAGTTTAAAAACCCAGAAGGACAAGTTGCGAGGTGGATTGAACTACTGCAGGAATACGACTTTGAGATCGAACATCGCAGCGGGAAATCTCATGGTAACGCAGATGCATTGTCAAAAAGATCTTGTCCTGAAGATTGCAAACATTGTACTAGGCAAGAGAGTAAGGAAGTGGTATCCGTGAGGATGCTCAGGGCAGACCACCTCAGCACGAGTGGAAGGACAGCTTACTACACGCACAGCAGGAAGATCCGGACATCAAACCGATTCTGGAATGGATAAAGGCCAGTGGTCCCAAGCCCAAGTGGAGTGACGTCTCAGCGATGAGTTCGACCACTAAAAGCTATTGGGCCCAGTGGGACAGCTTGCTGCTTCAGGATGGAGTTCTGTGTCGTAAATTGGAAAATGTTCGGGGAGACAGCTGTTATTTGCAAATGGTTGTCCCTAAAGCTAAAGTACCGGATGTTCTACAGCTGTACCATAATGATTGTTCAGGAGGCCATCTGGGAGTTAAACGAACTCTACTGAAGATCCGAGAACGGTTTTACTGGGTCCACTGTCGAAACGATGTCGAGGACTGGTGTCGCAAATGTACAAGTTGTGCGGCTGTGAAGGGACCTCAGACTCGTAGTAGAGGTGCATTGAAGTTGTACAATATTGGTGCACCATGGGAGAGAATAGCAATTGACGTGGCGGGACCGTTTCCGGAGAGTGAAAGCGGTAACAAGTATTTCATGGTTGTGATGGATTACTTCACTAAGTGGCCAGAAGTCTTCGCCATTCCAAATCAAGAAGCTTCAACAGTTGCGGATAAGCTAGTTCATGAAGTCTTCTGTCGTTTTGGAGTACCTTATATAATCTGAGATTAATTATGATCTTCGATGAAGTAGAGATGATGAATTAGAGATCAGAGAATCAGAATCATCATTTATAAGTAGTATAATTTGAGAGCAGGCAGCACAGAACACTATTACTCCTAGGCAGGCAGTGCCAGTTGTCACTTAACAAAGGCCTTTTGTGTTTGGGCGTACGCTATGTTCAAACAACAATAATTCTTAAAGTAATAAACATACAGCTGTAAACTTTATGTTGCATTGTAGCTTAACTCAAAATCTGTCGATCTAGTATAAAAATAAGAAGGGTAAACGGGGTTGTTTTTGCAGTAATTTGCAATAATTTGTCGATTAGCATATTTTTTGATATTTATTTGAAGTAAAATTTTTTTTCTTCAAAGTTACAAGTATGTCAACAAAAATTTTGATAATGTAAACAATAAACAATATTATTGGCCTCCGAATGAGTTAATTTTTATCTCAGTAAGACTAAAACTTTCAGAGATATGACTTTTTTCGTAAACGCGTAGAGAATATCTCAAGAGAAAAACAAAATGGCTGCCAAATAGAGGGGGAGGGGATTAGACCTCAGTGTGTAGTGTATTTTTATATTAAAATAGCTGTATTATAAGTACCTAAAATATCGCTAGTCCGTGACCGGACACACTGTATAAAGGCGCTGCAATACGCGATCGGGGAAGTATTGAATTTGACGAGACAAGCGAATCTTCGGAGCGAAATAAAGTGAATCAGAGTGATTAATTTTTAGTGTTTTAAGTTTTAATTGGTGTAGAGAAAATTAAAGTGTTTATTTAGGTAATTCTATCGGCAATTTTTATTGTCACGAACCTCAAGCTCGTAACAATACCACCAGAATTACCAGCTTTGGTTGCTAGTAAATCTAACCATGCTTTCTTCTTTGAATCAACTTCCACCCGTACCTCATCATCCCACCACAACGTATTACTTTTCCTTTCATTTGTTATCTTACTTACACCACATACTTCGGTGGCTGCATCCACCAAACCTTTCTTAATATTATCCCACACAGTATTCAAGTCTAAATCATTCATACACAACTCATTCGAACATCTAATATTTTCTCTCAGTCTACATTTATACTTCTCTTTCACATCTTCATCTTGTAACTTCTCTATTCTTATACGCTGTAACGCAGTGGTAGACACAGATGTCCGATGCCGCCAACGCTTGAAAAGACCATTAATTCGACATAAGACCAAGTAATGATCCGTCCCGTAGGAACAGCTTCTTTAAGCCCACTTTAATTCGTATCCATAGCAGCCTCGGGCTTACACATTCATACTCTTTTACACATTGACCCATTCTTTCTGAAAGGATGAAACCGACTCCCTGGCGTGCCCGTGCGGTCTCCTCTACACCAGACCAATACGCGGTATACTTGCCATGTGCAGTGGCATCCTTTCCCTTTCGTTTCGTCTCATTTACACATAACACATCTATTCCTCTGTCATTCATCATTTCGCATACTTCATTCATCTTATCATTCATTGCTCCACATACATTCAGCGTAGCCAGACGGGCTTCCGCGATCCACGTTTCGCCCCTACGGGAGACAGAATGAGACGGGTGGCGAACCTCGTCGCCGGCTTTTCTCCCGGAGATTCTTCGCACCCCTGCCCCATTAAAGGGGCGCCGGGAACTCGGGGCCATTTCTTTTATTTCCTGACTCATGGTGCGAACAAGGGGTGGTGGTAGATTTTACGCCGCTACCATACGGCGAGGAGCCGAGTCTATTATTTCGGCTTTGTCGCTCGTTTAGCACCACCCGGGGGACACGTGTAGGGTGGGCCTAAGGTTAGTAGGTGGTCGAAGCCTACGGACGCGAGCGACTCATTCCCCAAAACAAGCAATAAAATAAAACAAAACAATCTATAAAAAAATTTAAGTGTCTGTCTGTAGTATCATCATATATATATATATATATATATATATGATGCCATTAAGACATAAAATAACCGTTTTAAAAAATGTCTAACCATAATTTCCTGCGTGTTTACTTGTCAGTCTTATTCTATAAAAAAATATTATTCTATAAAAATATATACATATATTGCTCATAAAATGTGTGTGTGTGTGTATGTGATCATCATTATCATTATCATTCATCATCATTACAGCCTATCACAAGTCCACTGCTGAACATAGGCTTCCCTCAAGGAATGTCACAAGGCAAGGTCCTGAGCCACCTGCATCCATCGATTTCCTGCATGTCTTACCAGGTTTTCACTCCATCTAGTGGGGGGGGGGGTCGCCCTACACTTCGCCTGCCGGTACGAGGCTGCCACTCGAGAACTTTTTTCCCAATCGGTTGTCGGTTCTTCGAGCTATATGGCCGGCCCATTGCCACTTCAGCTTACTAATCCGTTGAGATATGTCAGTCAGTCACTCTGTGTCTGATTATGTGCATATATTTACACGTATTTGTGGGTGTATTAAAATGTAGTGATTATATATATACTCATTGGAGTATATCATACATACATGTAGAGTATTTAGACTAAGAGAGATTATTTCACATGCCTTACATATATTTTGTAATGTTGCCTTTGCTTGAATACCAGACCGAGGCTGTGTGATTACAACCAAAATGATATTTTAATTGTTAAAGTATACAATATTCGTTGCCACAGTAGTATATGTGAATATAAAACGGGACAAAGATACGTTATGATAAAAAATTAGACATTTAAATATTGAATCTATTATAAAAACTATGCATGGGAAACTAAAAAGCAGGCGCATTCCGATGAACCTTGTGGAACTGTTAACCTATTTTATGCATGACGGCTCCTCAGTTACTTGATTGCAGTCCATTGCTTTAGCTCATTATTTTTACTCACTGATTTTGCTTTCGCTTGCCATAAGCTACTTTATTTATGATCGAAAATAGATTACATATTTTAATTAAGATTCTAAAATAGCGCTAAAGTGATAGCTTTATGGCGCAGTCGCTTAGAATTGAGTTGATGTGCTGCGCTGTGTGTGAAGGGCCGTGAGTTTGAATTCCGCATGGAACAAGTATTAGATCTACAAATAATTGTTCTGACTAATGTTTGTCCTTGCGAAATTCGTGAATGTTAGCTGCCTCCACGATACAGGAAAAATCCTGTTTAAGTGGTTACGCTTTAAAAAATAGAAACAAATAAAATAGAAGAGATAGAGAAAAGAGCAAGAGATTTTAATAAATTAAACATTAATTTATTAAATGCGATCCGCTCCGGCTTCGCGCTGGTGATTTCTGGATCTCGACAACAGCACCACCCAAGGTCTAAATGTAAATCTAAACCTTCCATCGAACCACTTTAAAATAAGTTTAATAACAACCACACGTACAGAAGAATATATAAAGATAGGAATGATTGATAGAATCAGGCGTTACTTTGCGGAAATCCATTATAAAAAAGATGACTTAGCGGTCAGCCGCCGTAGAGTCAACATCACCTGAAGATGTCTCGTGTAGAGGCGAAACACGTGTCGTATTGTCGTTGATGGTGTGTCTTTCCTTGAATAGTGGTGTTTGGAGTAGTGGTCCTGGGATTAATGGTGAGGGGATTAGTGCATGCAATTGAGGGAGGGCGGGAAGTGGTTTTCAAACTAGGGAAGACACATAATTTTATTCAATTAAGCTGATTGTAGCAAAATAACTTTTAATATCTTTTTTAGCATAGGAATGTTTCAAAGTTCAAAGGATTCTTGTAAAAACGGCATCAGGTCCTGCTAGGACTTGTTAATTTTATGGCTATAATTATTGTAATTGTGGTTCTAATCTTTTATTCAGGTTCTTAGATTACATACTCCTTGTTTTAGGTTAAATTTAATTTTTAGTTCTATTTAAATGTCAATAGAACTGACATGGTCTAAATAAAATCTCGGTATGAAAATCGTAGACAGAGAAACCTATAGACTAATGATTAGCGGAGCCTCGAGTGAGAAAGGACGATAACGTAGTTTTAGGTTATACAATAATCTTTATGACTTTTAAACATATTTAGATAAAAAAAATAATTGTTCTAAGAACTGAACTGAACAAGATTCACCAATCTTAAGCTCACAAAACACTTTTTTCTTACTTAAACCGGTATACAAATACCCCTTAGATTGCTACGAACTGTCAAAGTTGTTTAGCATAGTGTAGTTTGCTAAACAAAAAAACCGGCACAGATAAAGGGACAAACAATCACACCACTCTGTTTCATTTCTATGCAAGACGTATGCGTAAATCTATCTTTTTCGTGTGCGAATGTGAAAGAAGGCGTCAATTTGTCTATAGGTTTCTCTGTCTACGATGAAAATAAATATTTAAAAAAAGAGTTCAAAAAGCTAAAAATAACAAAATAATTTACGTACTGAGGTTTTTGAAGTTATTTTTAGCACCACGTCATAGTGTATCGAGCAAATCAATTATTTTTCTTATGGTGGGGATGGAGAACCTGAGACCTATTTTACTGGAAACGAGGCGTTCTAGTTTAGGCCCTAGGGGTGACAACGCATCTGCATTTTGATTCTTAATCGAGGATAGATGTAGATGTCTACGGGCCGCAGCATCCACTTACCAACAGTAGGACATCCGATGATATTGCGTACACGAAAAAATATATACAATCAAATTAAGAACCAACTACTTGTTTTAAGTCGTAAAATATCAAGAATAGATGCTTTTACTCTTAGAGTAATTACATACATATACATATTAATGCTATCAATCAATAGGTTTGAGATTTTATTTGCACTTTGTCTGTGATAAATCCTTTTAAAATATTAAACCCTGTTAAAATATTTTATGGGAACTTTTAGCATACATCATTACTATTAAATTTCATCATATCACACATCTGCTACTGACCATATTTTCACAATAGACTGCCTTTTAGAACGGTCCTTAGCTATTTATATTGGAACATAAAAATTTGACACCAAAATTTCAAATTTATATTGACTAAAACTGATAAAATTAATTTATAGCAACATAGCCTATATAAGTATAAATTCGAAATGTATCCAAATTTGCTTTTCTTAAATATTTTTTTTATAAAATAAGGGTGACAAACGAGCGCACAGTCCACCTGATAGTAAGTGGATTCTGTGGTCCACAGACATCTTAATCTCTTTATAGAATCAAGATCCGGATGCGTTTTCACCTCTGAGAACTAAGATGCAATGTTTTGTTTCCAGTAAAAAGGGTTCTAGTTCTCTACACTCACCATATGCACCACAGGTGCATTAAACCGCTATTTTATGCTGATATTCAGTTAGAGCGTAGAGGTCTCCTGTCATGTCGACCTTTTCGTGCTACATCCATAATATAGCTGGCTATCTAGTACATAAAAACTGCTCCCAAAAGTAGGCTACCCAAGGAGTGCCAAAAACACGGCCTCAAACCATCTGCCTATCGTAAACCATTGACTACCTGCACATCTTACCAGGTCGTCAATCAATCTAAAGCTGGCTGTACATGTTGGCCGAGCGAAGGCTAGCATCAACGTATAAACAGCCAATTTGTCCAGCCTCGCCATTGCTCGTCGACGCTCGCCTAGCTGGACAAGTGCAGGCGAGCGTCAACGAGTATACAGTTCGCTTTATCGGTCGCCTGCACTCGGCAAGTCGCGTCCACATGTTTGTCGGCCATGTCAGTTACGGCTTGGCACCGTCCATGTGAGACATTGTTTTAATTATAATACTCAGCCTCCACCACCTTCTTTTCTGCCTCTTCTTTTTAACAACTTTACTGCGGGTACACTGACATGATAATTAAATGCACTCATTCAACCAATAGCAGAAGCTGCAATAACTTCTACGTCGTCCATATCATACCAATTCTCAATAACAACAAATTACGGCCAACATGTGGATGGCTCCACAAAAACTCGTGAACATTGGTCTTGGCATTGGTCTCTTTCGAACTTGACCAACGTGTAGACTGTAGCACTCGCCTTGTATCAATTTGTCTACGCTCCCGTTGGCTGAGGCTTGGCCACCATGTATTGCCGGAGTAACAAATGATTGTTATTTTTTGTGTACAGTAATAAGATTAAAAACTGGGCATACCCCGACATCCATCCGTTACAGCCATTAAGAGACCACTGCTGAACATAGGCCTTTCCCATAAATTCCCTTATCACATATATAAAGGATATTGCTATAGTTGCCACGCTTGGCAGGCGGGTTGGCAGCCACAGTTTTTATTATTTTGAATTGTTATTAGAAAGATGCTACTGCCCATTTCGTCCTTCAGTTTTCCTCTGTCACCTCTTAAGACACCCACGTAAATTTTCACTATTTTTTCCAATTGGTAGTGGATATATACTATCACTATACAGTAAAGTTTGTTCACCAAAAGTAGAATATTAATAGATTTATTTTACTTTACCCTGTTAAAGAATGAAATGGTGAACCTTAAAAAATTACTTTATGTCATAGCTTATATAACATAAAGTAATTTTTTAAGCTTCACTTTCAATAAGTCCTAATGTTGGACACAATGATGGATTTATAATAAGCTACACTAGGTATTGGACTAGGCCGATACATTCTGAGAGGGCATCTATTGTTAAACTTCATAATAAGTATGTGTTTTATTATGGAACAGAAATGAATCACTCGCTATTAAAAATGCATTAAATACGTTTAGATTTGATTTATCTATAGATATAAATAAAATTAAAGTATCTGTTTGTAAAATCAAAGTAATAGCTTTTTACTAAATGCATATAAAAATTTATACGGCACTTATAACAAAAAGACTATTTGTTTTGGTTAATCTCCGAAATGACTGGATCAATTTTGACTCAACTTTTACTGGCAGATAGCTAATGTTCTAAGAAGCAACTTAGAATAAATTTATTTTAGTAAAAGAATAAGGGTTCCGCGCAAAACAATTAAAACCCATAATAATAAATTCTATCTAGCTCTGAAATATAATTCAAAATTAAAAAAATAATAATAAGTGCCATCCGTAAATTTATATATAATATCCATATTCGCCATGTTTTTTCTCATATTTCATATCTCACGTATTTTCATTTATAACTATGCAAATTGATAGTCAACAGAAAAATGTACCCCCAGGTTTTGTGTAGAGTGCTTACAAATATTATTTAAAAAATTAAAATATAACTCTCGAAAATTTAAACAAATATTTCACTTCAAATAAAAAACAATATAAAATGAAACACAAGGGCATCATTTAGGTACTATAAAATCTAGGGCACTAAAAAGTTAAATGCTAGTTAGTTACAAGCATTTTTTTTTGAGAAGCGTATGCAACAATCTATATAAATTTTTCTTTCAAATAGAGTAAAGCAATAAAAATTCGACGTGAAGTTTCTTAGAAACATTTTCTCAATTTCACGACTTCCACAAAAAAGTGGATACTTCATGCAGCCCCGGGTCTATTAAATCATTCTGTAGAGAGCGGTGAAATTCGCGCGACTTGCAAAACAGGTGGTGACACAAGTATGTCAGCCTATCGATCTCCCCATATGTGTGTATGGATGGATATTTTCTAGTTTCGATGGTCGTACTTCCAGGGTCCGGTTTTATATATTATATATATCTAAGTTGTGACTAGAAAACACAGCCAAGTGATAATAATATGTAAACATGTTTTAATAATTATTAATTATTAATATGTAAATAGTGTGATGCTGTGGAGCGGCTGTGTGAGAATATCCAGCCCATTTCATCCCGTGGGTGTCGTAAGAGGCGACAGAGTTAGTTTACGTTGTTCTATGTAATAATAGCTTTGCATGCGTCGTTGTTCCTCGTAAACGCGGTTGTTAATTATGAGGTCTTGGGTTCGAATCCCAGGTCGCAATAAAATCAGTTAAAGTGCAAAAAAAAGTGCAAAACGGTAGGTATGTTCTACTAGCACCTAAAAATCAAGAACCCAACGTTTTGTCGCATGAAATCGTATCTAACAATCATTTTGAACATATAAATGATATAAAAAACACATTGTAAGAAAGATAAATGATTGTTGAACTTATTTTTTTTAAATCGATTAATTGCTATTTTTATATTAAAAAGTGGTTTAGGTGGCTTGTGGTGTACAATTTATCAAGTGCGCATGGAGGGGTAAACACGGTAACTTTTGAAAATATCAATTGTTTAACTCAATCTATTTTTTAATCTCGTCATCTATCATGTGGGAAGCCATGAATGTAAATGGCTGTTTAATTTTGTTTTCTTAAGGGGAAATATAACCTCAAATGGCTTAGCAAGATCCTCCGTTATGCCGAAAGTATTGCAGCATTAATTTTGAAATAAATATATGGTAAAGTTGTCCTGTCGCTCCGCAGGAACCAAGCTTACGCGCCGATAGTTTAGGTAATTTCTTTTTACAGTGAAAATAATGATATTTTAAAAAAGTAAATAACATAAGCACTGCTTTATGGTTAGTTCAGTTAGTATGCAAAGTTTCATGATCTTATTTAAAGTATTTTATGAATAATAGCGGTTTATTGTTCATTTTGGAGGTAACTTTGGATTTTTTTTTCTATCGAGAAAATTTTACGGAATCGTGTTTTCGTCTAGCATAAACCTTAACATTAATCCTCAACTTTATTTCAAAATTATATTTATTTCAAAATTAATGCTGCAATACTTTCGGCATAACGGAGGATCTTGCTAAGCCATTTGAGGTTATATTTCCCCTTAAGTTATAATTTTTTTTCGGCTGAGAAATTCCTAAATACCGAATACACGATACACTAATACGAGATACACTAATACACTTTCACTCCGGTCTCGGCCGCCGTTGTGAGTATTTACTTACTACACTACACTACACTACTACTGTATCGTTTGTTTACAGCGGCTCGTGATGAAAGATGTCGATCTTTGTAGAAATACAAAATATTCCAAAAAATAAATTTGATACATTATTGACCAAGGTAAGATATTATTACTATTATTTTTATAATCACAGATTTGTATTAAAATAGGTATATTCTTTCGCTAAAAGTACGTAGCATTTATATATAAATATACTTTTACGTCTTGGACTTTATCGAGTGACCTGAAGGTGCAATTCGGTATCTGCCACTGGAACTTCTCGAAGAGTTGAACTAGGTGTGCTAAGTTTGGCTCCATTTTGTTAGTTGGGATCAGATCTTAACTCCGGACTGGATAGAGTGATTTGAACGTGTACATTGGTGAATGCTAAATTAAAATACTGGTTATGACTAGATGAAAAACTATTTTAAAACGAAATAAAGTTGATGAGAAAAAAATTACGAACGAGTCAGGTAAAAAAGACTACAAATAAAAAAGAGTACAAATACGAGTACCTAAAAATTAAAGTTATATTAAAATTGATTTCCGATCGTTTTAAGATAATTCTGTTAAAAGTTTTTTTTTTAAATTAGCAATTATAAAAAAATCTTTGAATCCCAATAATAATAACAAAGTAAAATTAAAAAAATATTTTCTATTCTTTATTGACAATTTTTTTCATGGGGGGTATATTGCCATAGTTGCCACGCTTGGCGAGCGGGTTGGCAACCGCAGTTTTTTTTGTCGTACAGTTGCTGTTATCACGAAGATGCTGCTGCCCATCTCCTGCCTGTTTTCCTCTGTCGCCTTTTACGACACCCACGGGAAGATATGGGGTAGTGGATATTCTTAACCGCCACTACACGGCAATCACGATCATATGAGCATTATGAGTCGTGCACTTTTGGATTTGCCGAACTTTTTTTTACTGACGTTTGATATAAAATTATCGAAAAATTAGAAGTATTAGTACCTACTTAGGTTATTTGTGAAAACTTGTGTGTATTTAAAATACTATAAAAATTGCCGCATAACATGAGCGCTTAAGGCATGCACATTTCGATTTACCAAAAGTTTTTTGAGTTTTGCTGTTAAGGAAATCTCAGTAGTAACTGATCTCACTGGACTGGATCACCTGGTCCCACCTGACTATGAGAGTAAGGGAATAGAAAGTACACCTGTACTTGCAGATACACTCGGGCACTATAATCCTGTCCCGCGCAGACGGCCTGTCTCCATCGAGACTGGCCACTGTGACCGAAATGCGGTCTGCAGGACGTTATGTTAGTTTTACATACGTAGCTGCAGCATGAATGGGTCGTCTCGACAGGGGTAGGACCACGCTCTAGCACAAAAACCAACGAGAAACGGCACAATGATGTTAGTGTTTGTTATGGTGAGTGTAGGTAACGAGGTATGTTATATTAATCCTCAAGGTTGACAACTCATCTGCATTTTGATTCTCAATTCATAATAGATGTTTGTAGGCCATAGCATCTACTTATCATGATGTAGACTATGTGCTTGATTGTCTCTCTTATTCGATAAAAAATGTATGTAGGAGATGGGTGGCAGGATCGTCCTGATAACACCTTAAAGTAGTAAAAAACTGTGGTAATCTACTCAAATCTACAAAAATCTACAGTTGCCACGCTTGCCAATCCAAGCGTATTTTTTTAAATATGTAGCAATCTGTGGGAGACTTATTTTCAGCGGTTTACATTTCATAGGCTGCAAGGAATACATGGATAATTGCTGTGGTCTTTGCTGACTCGATTGTAATATTTTAATTTTTCTCAATTGTGTACGTAATGAATACCAAAATAAATAATTCACAATCATCACCATCGTCATTGTAGCCTTATTAAAAATAGAGACAGAGAGAAAACAGGGCCATAAGAGCAACTTTGGCATCGGTAATGTACATATACAAATATAAAAGTAGTTTAATATAAAATATAAATATAATACTCGGAACGGACAAGCTATTAGTACCAGTTAGTCGAATCCACCGAGTCAGTAATTCATTCTTGGGGCGATGTATTTGCTTTTACAACAAAATCCCAGAAAATATAAAGAAATTGCCCTGCACAGAGTTCAAAAACTTTATTAAACTAAGTTTGTATAAAAGGGTTATTATAATATTAAGGAATTTGTGGATGATAATAACCCCTGGGAAGGGTGATCGCTACCAAGCTATTTCTAATTTTTTATGTGTTGTTAATTGTAAATTGTTGTGATTGTAAGCTGTTATTTCAACAAAAATAGTCCCTCTGGGTTTCTTGCTGGTTCTTCCCAAGACAGAGTTTTTTTCCGGACCAGTGCTAAATTAAAAAAGAAGTAACTTTCAGTAAGTATTATTGTTGGCGACGCGCCTATAAAAATGTTTCAGTTTATTAAATCAACCGATGACGTTGCTATGAAAAAAGGGGCAGTCACGAGCAACGACGCTCTGATAAGAGAATGCTTAGTTAAATCTTTAAGAAATGTCGAATTAATGATATGAAGGTCTTGGGTTCGACTCCCAGGCCGGACTAGTTTGTTTGTTTTCCTAAGTAATATCGCTTAATAAATTCGTAAGGAATTTAAGATATAAATTATGTTACCGGATTTGTTCCCCGGTCGAGATAATCACTCTGTGCATAGGCAGAATTAATGGATATTAATTGCATAAATGTTGTTTTGTATAAGTTTGATACGTTTTGTACGAAAACAAATGCCTATTTGTTATGATTGATTAATGAGAACATTCATTTATATTGTTATCTGATTAAAGATAGTTTCATACAGTTCGAAAATTGTATAAAAGCATTTAATTTGCCTAATATGGTCAAAATTGGTGTATATCAGACTTTGATTTTTTCTGATAGCCGAGAGCCGTGCAAAGTTAGTTGTTCACATAGCGTGAGTTCATAGACGC
Organism: Parnassius apollo; assembly: GCA_907164705.1. NCBI lineage: Eukaryota > Metazoa > Arthropoda > Insecta > Lepidoptera > Papilionidae > Parnassius > Parnassius apollo. The sequence continues at coordinate 1,496,472 of CAJQZP010000200.1, forward strand.
ACGCTGGCCACGCCCTTAGGAGGCCGAATATGTAAAAATTTAAAATGTTTGTAATTCAGTGATTTATGTAAAAATTACTTGTAAAATATTTCAGGTTAATTGTACGTGCTAAAAAGGTAAATTCTGTGTTATTTTCATGTGAAAATTCCTGTGTATAAGTGAAATAATGATAGTTTTGTATAAGAAATTTAAAAGTGTTTTAATAGTGAAATAAATAGAAAAATGTAAATTAAACTATTGTATTGGTTAGCTTATGTATAAATTCAAGTGAGAAACATTGTTTTAACTTTCTGTGTTAAATATTTAAGAAATTTCGATTTCGAACTTGTAAGTAAAATAGGCAGTTTTCGTTTAATAAATAAAAGGTTTTTTTATGATATGAAGATATGATATATATCATGGTGTAGATATTGTTTTGTACTACCTATATTGATAAATTGTATTTGTATATGATTTGAATAAATAAAGATATTGAGTGAAACGTGAGAGAGTAATAGTACAAATTCATGTAATTAAGTTGCGCAAGCGCGCAGATGGCGCGGCTCACTTTCGCGTATAGCTCTGGGGTAGCTTAGTGAACGGGTTTTATTGCAGTTCGTTCGGGAATCGTTCGGGAAATATTCAAGGAAATAGTTCGGAAATCGTTCGGGAATCCTTCGGGAAATATTCGGGAATCGTTCGGGAATCCTTCGGGGAAGTTCGGAAATAGTTCGGAAATAAATAAGAAAATCCGAGAAAAAGTTCAAGAAAAGTGAAAAAACCAGCAGTATAGGGAAAAGTGATTACTCTCTCACGGAACGGTTTGAAGATAATTGCTGTTTCATTCCCAAGATCCTTTAAGTTATACAGTCCACATCGAAGAATTAAGGCGTCGGGACCGGGACGACTTCGGAAGACCCGTAATCCCCGTCTGAACCTACTTGCTGAAAAGGAAGAGGTTATCGCCCTAGTGTGTTACTCCGTTGCGGAGATCACATACGTTGTTCCCGAACCCAACGTAGGCGTGATAGGAGGCCGGATCGAGAGAAGCCTCGATTCCTGTTTCTTAGTACCCGATCCGCTAGGTCCTTTTCAATTGGTCCTTTTCAGGATCAAGAGGACGCCCGAACCTGAGGTCCTTTTCAATTGGTCCTTCGCGGCCGGATTGAGAGGACTCGCGAACCTGGTCCTTTTCAATTGGTCCTTCGAGCCGGATTGAAGACCACCCGAACCCGCCAGCTGGATCAAGGAACCAGCTGTGGACTGCTGGTTGTGGAAGAAGAAGACCTTCGGAAGCCGAGTGAAGATCAGCAACCGAAGGAAGCCAGAGGTTTGAGCTGAAGCAATAGGACCAAAGGCCTGAAGACCAGGACGGCAGCACTGAAGGGCTGGACCTGGAACTACCGGAAGAAAGAAAACCGGGATTGCAGCTTGGGGCGTGTGCTCGCATGGGGCACATATCGCAGCCGGGCGCAGGTGTCTTGTGAAGGCACTCATCGTGGCCAAGCAGGGCTTGGCATTTTTCCTGTCGGGCAAGCGTGCTCGGCATTTCCTGTCGGACGACCGTGTCCGGCATTTCCCGTCGGGTCATCAGGGTGCAAAAAGCATCCACCGCTGCTGCTGCCGGGCGAGGGTGCGCGTGGGCACCTGACTGCATCGCGGCCGGAGGAGGGCGCTTGGACGAGGCGTCACCGGCAACTGGGCGGCGAGCACAGCATACATCCCGACCACCTAACGGTGCCAAACGGTTGGGCTCTGGCATAACACCTTCGGGTGGAGCAGTTCTCTCGAGCGAGACTGCGCTTGCACTACCGCTCGACTGTTTCGTCATATTCCTTGGCGGGACTGTTCCTAAACCTTTCCTCCATTCCATTCCTGCACGACTCCATCCCTGGACGGCTCACCTCGGTAGGCCCCGTTCAGGATTGATAGGGCTGATAGGGCTGTTAGGGTGGTAGTAGGGTTGTAGGGTTGGGAGATAAAGGGGGGGGGGGGTAGTGGTGTTAGGTTGGGGTGTAGAAGGGTTGTAGGTAAGGGGTTGTAGGGACCGTAGGGACTGTAGGGACAGTTAGGGACCGTAGGCCAACAATCACCTTCCTGCAAGATGAAGAAGGCACAAGACCAGACAGGGAGAAGCGAAGGGAGCAGGACAAGGACAGGGCTCTCAAGAAAAGCTAAAGAAGCGGAATCATCTGGAGCGACCACAGCTACTGCGTCAAATGGAGCAACTCCTTCAAGTGGAGCCACCACAGACACGTCCACATGCACGTGGGACTCAGGGACGTCCATAGCAACGACAAGCAACCGGACGGACACCAGTGGTACACAGGCCAGCACCGCACAACAATCCGTTATATCCAGGAGTGAAACGGTGGTCGAAAAAGTAGGTCAAAGGACCGAAGAAGCGGCATCGTCAAGGACAGTAATCGGGCACACTAGTGATAAAGGGTCACAGAGAGGTAGTAGGTCATCGCGATCGGCGAGGCTGAAAGCCGAATTAGAGGCGCGGATTAAATTCGAACGCTCAGAGCTCGAACGAGCACAGGCAGCTGCTGCCTTAGCCAAGTCTCAATGGGAGTTGGCACGACTCAACCGAGAAGAGGAAATCGACTCGAGTGAGGATGATGAAGAGCGGAATACTCAGGTGGAACCTTTCGTAAGGAGTTGGGTTCGGCAGACCATAATGAGCGCGCCGGTTAGTGTAGCACAACCCGATATTACTGATAAGGAAGCGTGTAAAGGATCACGCCGCAAAGGGGCGGAGGTCGAGCGCAACCTAGGAAATGCACAGAAAACACACGCGAGTGAGGTGTCAGAATTGACCGAAGCGATTGTGAGTGCAATAAAAATAGCTGGTAAAGATAAATCTTCCCAGCTTCATTTCCTCCAGGAATTACCGGTGTTCGATGGAGACCCGGGTGAATGGATAATTTTCAAAACGGTGTTTGAAGACACAAAAGGCCAATTTTCAGGGGTGCAAAATGTCGCACGCCTTAGGAGGGCATTAAAGGGCACCGCTAAAGAGGCGGTTAAGTCGCTGTTATTTACTTTATGTGAACCTGAAGAAATAATGAACGCTCTCGAAAGAAGATTCGGTAGGGTTGAGATGCTCATTCTAGCCGAAATCGAGAATGTAAAGCGTATGCCAAGATTGGCAGAAGATTGCCGAAATATAGGATCTTTTGCAAGTCGTATTACGAACGTGGTTGCCACGATACAAGCGTTGAATCAACCACAGTATTTATACTCACCGGAGTTAGTGAGCCGCATAGTGGAGAAACTTGGAACTATGATTAAATTTAAATGGTTTGAATATCGAGCTCAATATCCTTTGGAGCCAGAGTTACAGAAGATGGCCAAGTTTTTAAATTTATTGAGTGAACAATTTGGAACGTCCTTAAGCAATGAAAATGCGCCTGAAAAAAGGAAGCGTCCTGAATTCAGGAAGCAAACTGTACACACTGCAAAGGGAGGTGTACGCAGCTGTGCCGAGAGCGAGCGCTATATGCGCCGAAGTAATATGAGCGAGCGTTTAGAACGCCGAAATAATAAAAGGCACAACCGACAAGTGGTTATGATAACCCAGGACAAGCCTGTAAGTCGGGTAACACATAAGTGTGTTATATGCAACAAGGAGCACTCTATAGTGAGTTGTTACAAGTTTAAGGACATGAATATTCGCGAGAAATGGGAAGCCGTCAAAAAGGCCAAAGTATGTTTCCAATGTTTGTCACCTAACCATAGGAGGTTAGAGTGCAAAGCGAAAAAATGTGGTGTAGAAGGATGTAGAATGTCACATCATCGAATGCTACACCGATACCCCAATGAAAATACCTCGCCACAAGGGGACGAGGGGGGTAAAGATGCTCAGATTACAACTGTTAGTACAGTAAATGCACTGGCATGTGCATATTTAAAGATCATACCGGTCGAGTTGCATGGGCCTAGAGGAAAGGTCAGGACAACAGCTCTTCTGGATGAGGGATCGACCATGACACTCATAGAGGAGTGGATGGCTCAGAAGTTAGCGCCTCGCGGACGTAAAGAGGGATTACGTATCGAAGCCGTGGGAGGTAAGCGAATTAACGACGATAGTTCGTATCGCTTAAACGTTAAAATAAAAGGCATTTATTCGAGCGACTTAGAAGAGATAAGTGTACAAACAATTAAGTCACTTAACCTCGCTCCTCAGTCGGTAAGCCGAGAATTATTGCAACGGTGTTCTCATTTGACACCGATCAAGGATGAGTTGATGTATGAGAGGTCCAAGCCTACCATATTGATTGGTCAGGACAATTGGCATCTCATAGTTACTCGTGAATTGGTTTCGGGAGGTAAGAACCTACCTGTAGCATCGCTCACCAAACTGGGGTGGGTTTTGCATGGTCACATATCGGGTGGCATTAAACCAATCAAGATTGTTAACCACATTTCCACCAAGAAGGAGGAAGATATGGATAAATTAATCAAGGATTATTTTAGTTTGGAATCTCTGGGAGTATCGGCTAGAAAGCCCGTGAACGACCCAGAAGAACGAGCTTTAAATATTTTGAACAAAACGGTACGTCGTATACCTAATAATAGGTACGAGACTGCTTTGTTATGGCGCACAGACAATGAGTGCTTGCCATCGAATAGGGCACAGGTTGAAAGTCGCCTGTTTAATATTGAGAAAAAGCTCGACAAAAATAGCGAGTTGAAAAAGGAATACGAGAAGCAAATTGAAAATCTCATCGTTAACGGTTACGCAGAGAAGGCGAACCATATTGCCATTTCCCCCACGTACGTGGTACCTTCCCTCACTTCGCAGTGACTCACCCACAAAAGAAGAAAATAAGGATAGTTTTCGACGCCGCCGCAAGGACGGGCGGACGTTGTCTTAACGATGCGTTGTTGACCGGACCGGACTTATTGAAGTCGTTGTTCGGAGTTCTGCTACGATTCAGAGAAGGAAGCGTGGCAGTAATGGCAGACATTAAGGAAATGTTCCTGCAAGTGAAAATCCGGGAAGAAGACAGGGATAGCCTTCGATTCTTATGGCGGCACAATCGTGACGCGCCACCGGAAGAGTATAGAATGACGTCACTCATATTTGGAGCGGCATCATCACCATGCATCGCTATATATGTAAAGAATAGAAATGCGCAGGACAACGCACATATCTATCCAGAAGCAGCTTCCGCTACGGAAAGCAATTTTTATATGGATGATTACCTACAGGCATTTCCCGACGTGACGACGGCCGAAAGGATAGTAAACGATATGTATGAATTACATAAGCATGCTTCTTTCCAACTGAGGGGATGGGCTAGCAACCGACCCGAAGTTTTAAGTAATATGGAAAATAAATATAAGAGCGACAGTGCTTCGCTTGGAGATAAAGAGCACACAGAGCGCACGTTAGGTTTGATTTGGAATATCAAACGGGATATAATAAGTTTTTCCACAAGTCTTCGTAGCACACCGGAAGAGGTGATGGAGGGTTTACGACCGCCTACGAAGAGGGAGATAACTAGCGCTGTGATGTCAGTCTTCGATCCTTTGGGACTCGCATCACCCATAACGATTCAAGGGAAGTCGCTGATCCAGCAAGTATGGAGGACAGGCATCTCTTGGGATGAAGAAGTTTCACACGAGTTACACGTGTTATTTTGTAAATGGATATCGGAAGTGAAGAAATTAGGTCACTTAGAAGTACCTAGACCCGTCGCTGAAGGCATCGGCAAAGGAGAGTTACATACTTTCACGGATGCTAGTGAAAAAGCATACGCTGCCGCGGTGTATTACGTCACCACGGACGAGCAAGGAATAAGGCGGATTACGCTGATCGCCGCAAAGGCAAGAGTAGCGCCATTGAAACCAATTTCGATTCCAAGGCTTGAATTGCAAGCAGCTCTTATGGGCAGCAGACTGGCTGCTTCGGTTAGTGAAGAGAGCAAGTACGAGATGTCCGAGAGAGTGTTTTGGACAGACTCACGTACAGTGTTAGCGTGGATTAAGTCAGATCCTCGCGCTTTTAAACCATTCGTTGCTCATCGATTGGCTGAGATCGAAGATCACAGTAAGCCATGTGAATGGAGATGGGTTCCAACGTCACAAAACGTGGCAGACGACGCCACTAGAAATTTTCCTGCCACCTTCGACGTAAGTCATCGCTGGTTTCAAGGACCTGAATTCCTCAGGAAAAGTCCTGATTTATGGCCCAAACAAGTGGACACCATAAATAGCTTAGAAACAGGTGAAGAAAAATCGCCAAAAGGCGTAAATACGTTAAGAAAGCAAGAACCGTTAAGTCTACCCGACTACGGACGATTTAGCAGCTTTAAGAAATTCCTTGGAGCAACTACACGCACCTTACAAGCGGTAGAAAAATTCAAGAGTTTAAGAAAGTCGGTTAAAGGACCCGACGACGCAACCGAAAAGTCGGTTATGTGTTCCAACAAAGTTTTAGCAAAGTCGGTTAAAGGACCCGATAGCGCGTTGGACACAGCGCTCTTGAAAAAGGCGGAAATATTAATTTGGAAATTCATTCAAGACGAGTGTTTTCATTCGGAAATAAAATGTTTGAAAGCAGGCAAAAGCGTTGAAAGAAGTTCACGCTTAAGTAAATTATCTATGGAAATAGGAGAGGATAACTTACTCCGTTTAAATGGACGTTTACCTTTCAAGTCTAATTTGACCGAGGAAAGTAGAAAACCTGTCATATTAGACGGTAAACACGAAATCGTTAAAATGATGATTAGAGAAGTTCATCATCATTTTGGACACGCCAATCACCAGACGGTGATGAATGAGGTGAACCAGAAATTTTACGTCTTGAACTTGCGTAATGTAGTACGAAGTGTGTCACACCATTGTCAGTGGTGCAGGACATACAGGTCAAAGCCGCAAAACGTGCCACAAGGAAATATTCCTCTGGAAAGAATAGCTCATCATGAGCCACCTTTTACATGCTCAGCTGTAGATTATTTTGGTCCTATGAGTGTGACTATAGGAAGGCGACACGAAAAACGTTGGGGCGTTTTATTCACGTGTCTGACCACCAGAGCAGTACATCTGGAATTAGCAGCCTCATTGACACCAGCGTCAATGATAATGGCGTTAAGGCGATTTATCGCCAGAAGAGGAAAACCAGCCGTTATATACAGCGATAACGGGACAAATTTCAAAGCTGCAAATAAAGAATTATTGAAAGCATGCGAAGAATGCTATGAGGGCATGAAAAACGAGTCATTTAAGAAATATATTAAATGGAAATTTATACCTCCGGGAGCACCGCACATGGGTGGCGCCTGGGAGAGGTTAGTAAGATCGATTAAAATTGCGTTGACCGCTACGCTTAAGGAGAAGAGCCCACGAGAGGAGGTTCTACATACGTTACTTTTAGAAGCAGAGCATACGGTAAATTCCAGACCTCTGGTAACATTCAGTATGGATAGTCCTGAAGAGGGTTTGACACCCAATCATTTTCTTCTGGGACGCTCATGTGGTGATCGACCACCTGGATTATTTTTAGAGCGACATCTGACGGGTCAACTCAATTGGAAAGCTGCACAGAGGTTAGCCGACCATTTTTGGACAAGATGGCTGAAAGAATACATGCCTACGTTAATACCTCGAACAGGTGATAACGGCAAGTTCATGGAACCTAAAGAAGGCGATATTGTTTTGATAATAGATCATTCGTTGCCACGAAATACGTGGCCAAAAGGTAAAATTAGTAGAACGTTACCGGGACCAGACGGTCACACCAGAGTGGTTGACGTCATTACTAGCACAGGTATCTTGAGGAGACCTACATCCAGAATAATAGTCCTGGTACCCGCGACGCCTCCCAAATGATGGTGCTAACGCACGGGGGGGGAGATTGTTGGCGACGCGCCTATAAAAATGTTTCAGTTTATTAAATCAACCGATGACGTTGCTATGAAAAAAGGGGCAGTCACGAGCAACGACGCTCTGATAAGAGAATGCTTAGTTAAATCTTTAAGAAATGTCGAATTAATGATATGAAGGTCTTGGGTTCGACTCCCAGGCCGGACTAGTTTGTTTGTTTTCCTAAGTAATATCGCTTAATAAATTCGTAAGGAATTTAAGATATAAATTATGTTACCGGATTTGTTCCCCGGTCGAGATAATCACTCTGTGCATAGGCAGAATTAATGGATATTAATTGCATAAATGTTGTTTTGTATAAGTTTGATACGTTTTGTACGAAAACAAATGCCTATTTGTTATGATTGATTAATGAGAACATTCATTTATATTGTTATCTGATTAAAGATAGTTTCATACAGTTCGAAAATTGTATAAAAGCATTTAATTTGCCTAATATGGTCAAAATTGGTGTATATCAGACTTTGATTTTTTCTGATAGCCGAGAGCCGTGCAAAGTTAGTTGTTCACATAGCGTGAGTTCATAGACGCACGCTGGCCACGCCCTTAGGAGGCCGAATATGTAAAAATTTAAAATGTTTGTAATTCAGTGATTTATGTAAAAATTACTTGTAAAATATTTCAGGTTAATTGTACGTGCTAAAAAGGTAAATTCTGTGTTATTTTCATGTGAAAATTCCTGTGTATAAGTGAAATAATGATAGTTTTGTATAAGAAATTTAAAAGTGTTTAAATAGTGAAATAAATAGAAAAATGTAAATTAAACTATTGTATTGGTTAGCTTATGTATAAATTCAAGTGAGAAACATTGTTTTAACTTTCTGTGTTAAATATTTAAGAAATTTCGATTTCGAACTTGTAAGTAAAATAGGCAGTTTTCGTTTAATAAATAAAAGGTTTTTTTATGATATGAAGATATGATATATATCATGGTGTAGATATTGTTTTGTACTACCTATATTGATAAATTGTATTTGTATATGATTTGAATAAATAAAGATATTGAGTGAAACGTGAGAGAGTAATAGTACAAATTCATGTAATTAAGTTGCGCAAGCGCGCAGATGGCGCGGCTCACTTTCGCGTATAGCTCTGGGGTAGCTTTGTGAACGGGTTTTATTGCAGTTCGTTCGGGAATCGTTCGGGAAATATTCAAGGAAATAGTTCGGAAATCGTTCGGGAATCGTTCGGGAATCCTTCGGGAAATATTCGGGAAAAGTTCGGGAATCCTTCCGGGAAGTTCGGAAATAGTTCGGAAATAAATAAGAAAATCCGAGAAAAAGTTCAAGAAAAGTGAAAAACCAGCAGTATAGGGAAAAGTGATTACTCTCTCACGGAACGGTTTGAAGATAATTGCTGTTTCATTCCCAAGATCCTTTAAGTTATACAGTCCACATCGAAGAATTAAGGCGTCGGGACCGGGACGACTTCGGAAGACCCGTAATCCCCGTCTGAACCTACTTGCTGAAAAGGAAGAGGTTATCGCCCTAGTGTGTTACTCCGTTGCGGAGATCACATACGTTGTTCCCGAACCCAACGTAGGCGTGATAGGAGGCCGGATCGAGAGAAGCCTCGATTCCTGTTTCTTAGTACCCGATCCGCTAGGTCCTTTTCAATTGGTCCTTTTCAGGATCAAGAGGACGCCCGAACCTGAGTTCCTTTTCAATTGGTCCTTCGCGGCCGGATTGAGAGGACTCGCGAACCTGGTCCTTTTCAATTATTTATAATCTATATTGAATTAAAAGTTTCTGTTTATGTTTCAAATAAGTTCAATTTATGAAGGAGGCCTATTCGCTCCTCCGTAAATCGCCTCCTAGAAGGCATGATATTCATAACAGATTAATTGACACAATAAAATAATAACATATTTTAATAATTAATAATGTAATAATGATAACCACTTTTTCCAAAAATATTTTTTATTTAATTTGAGTAAAGATAAATTTCGAAAATATTTAGTTGAGTGAAATATGGCTCAATACTTCAAGTTGAAATTACTTTTGTTTAGGTTTAGGTTTTCAATTCCAGAACTGAGTTCCGATACAGACCTAATTCCAGAATTTCGGAACTGAGAACAATTGAACTGTTTTTAGTTTCTAGTAAAAGAAAGGTTTGTATTACAAGTTAGAGAAGATTTATTGTATCAATCTTTATATCAAATTAATACACACCAGAAGTAATATCGTGAACTTACCTGTGCTTATTGATACTAATGTCCCAAATTAAACACTTTTGTTCAATATAATAGTTATATATATTATGTAATAGTTATAATAGTTTTTCTTTAGAATTATATATTTTAATAGTATATTAACAAATTTGTCACGATAAAACTAAAACTAATACAAAATACGATAGTTATAAATCGATACGTGAAGAGTTCCACGTGCTTGTTCAGAAAGATACGTAATCAAAATATTTCTAAATGTGTAAAATTTATGAATTTCGTTATATTTTGATAGATACAGCACCATGATGCAGCTATATTAGGGCAGGAGCACGCTCCCACAGGATACCAGCGTGAAATAGCAGCTCGATGTTGCTGTGTTTCGTACGATAAGTAAGTAATACAGACGAGTCGTTCCACCTCTGTCGCCAGGGGCGCAAACGTATCTGAATTTCATTTCTTAATTTTGGATTAATGCAGATGTCTATGGGTCACAACATCCACTTATCATCTGATGGACTGTGTGCTCGTTTGTCACCTTTATTTTATATAAAAAAACTACAATGAATGTTGTAAAGCTAGTACAAGTTTTATCCAATTAAAAAAAAATTAACATGGTTGTTGATCGCGCGTTGCGATCATCTAGCAATGACTTACAAATTTATCGGAGGCAGCCCGTTAACTAAATGTATGACATGGGATCTTAACGGGACAAAGTAACAAATGGATGAGACATAACTGTGAGAAATGATGCTCGCCGTTCTGTGTTGTGTGAATGAGACTGGAAGTGCAGTGTGCGTTTTTTTAACATCTGAAACGTTCACACAAGATATTTTACTTAGTACAATTGCTTGCTGCTTGGTTGATCTCATTAATATGTATTTACCAGGTGCTAATTAATGCTTATGTGTGCTAGCTTTCACTCCCACGTGTTTTAGCGATCTATCTGTATCTTCTGGACTGCATTCCTAGACAAACAATTGGTAAAATTTTAAATTTTGTACGACATAATTGAATATAAATAAAATGAGAACGTATCAATGTATAATACTCGAAGTCAATTAAATACGCATTATTAAGGATAACTCAAAAACTTTTGCTTTTTAAGCCACGCCGTAGTATATTATGGTTGTAACACGAATGGGTCGACTCGACCGTGGAAGTACCACGCTCTCACATAATACCAGAAGCAGCTTAATACTTCTGTGTTTCGTATGGTGACTGTAGAGATCCGGAGATCCTTTTTTACTGGAAACGAGGCATTCCATTCTAGTCCTCAGGGGTGACAACGCATCTGCGTTTTGAATCTTAAATCGAGTATTGTAATAATATGCAAGATATAAAATATCTCTTATTCTGCCGAAGGGGAATTCAAATTATGACTTTATGAAACAGCCAATCTCCTCTCTGAGTAATTAGTATATAGTATACACGTTACATTTTAATACCAAATCGTAATCATTAAGATAATTTGCTGCACCTGGTATCCTTTCTCTTTTATGGAACTTCTTAATTTTAACTGAGATCGTATAAATTGGAACAAATGTTGTGGTTTAAATGGGAATCTGTTATCATTTTTAAAGAGTAAAATAAACAATTTTTATTAGACAAAAATATTTACAAATCATCTGAAATTGCCATGGTCCCCACACTAGGCCACCATACAGGTATTTTGGGTTCCCAATTCCTAAAGATATGCATGTAAACATTCTCTCTAGCAATAGACAATTATTTTACTAAGGCTGATTAAGTAATCTGGTAAAGATTAAAACAAACTAATCTAATGGAAGTGTGTGTAAAAAAATGAAGTTTGTGATCAATTATGTAAACAGAGCTTCTATTGACTTCTATGATATAAGTAATACTTACTTACTTACTTATCTTCACGCACAATCCCTAACGGGGTAGCCAGAGAGAACAGATCGCCAAGTGTCACGATCCTTACATACCTCTTTCGCTTCTTTCAGGTTCATTAACTTCTTCATACATGCACGTCTAGGTATCCGAGTACTCTTGACCTTCCCCTCTTCGAGTAATTTGCTCACATGGTCTTCGAAAGTTAGTCTCGGTCTACCTCGACACCTTTTAATATTTACTTTCGCGCTATATATTTTCTTCACCATTCGATCTTCACTCATTCGCTCAACGTGCCCAAACCATCGGAGTACGCCCCTATCAATTTTTGTGATAAGGTCAACTTTCAATCCTGCCATATTGCGAATCTCTTCGTTTCGCTTTCGGTCGGCTATGGTAACGCCGCTCATTTTACGAAGAGATCGCATCTCCACTGCATTCAACTTGCTTTTATGCTTCTTCTGGCATACCCAGGTTTCGCTGCCATATAACAAAGTCGGTACCAACACTGCGTTATGTATTGCAAGGCGTGCACTCTTCACTACGCCTTGCCTTTTAACTAACGCATTCAGGGTACAATTGACTTTGTTCTCGGCAGCGACACGCCTGTCATCTAAATCACATCTTCCCTCCCGGCTGAAAGCACTCCCCAAGTATATAATTTCATTTACCTGTACTAGACATTCCTGATTTACCCATATTTCACATTTCGTTCTCTCTTCGTCCTTTTCAAATACCAGAACCTTAGTTTTATTAGCATTCAAAAGGAGACCTTTAATTTAACATTCCTCTTTCATACACGTGACTAATGCTTGCAGTTCTGCTTCTGCTTCTGATGGTGAAATAACCACTGCATCATCAGCATACAGCAGACAATTAACTTTAATGTCACCCAATTTCACACCCAAACAGCTATTTTTCAGCTTCTGTAAACAGCTGTTGAGATACAGTATGAACAGCCAGGAAGACATGACACAACCCTGTTTTACGCCCGCTTGGACACTAAACATGAATAACTGTCATGCCCTACCCGCACACAGGCTTTACAGTCATAGTAAAGTGACTGCACAGTCCTTAACAATAGACCATCCACACCATATTCCGGCAACAGTTCCCACATTTTCTTCCTTATAACCTTAACAAATGCTTTCTCCAGATCCACAAAAGCACAGAAAATCCTCTGGTTAACACTCAGAAGCTTTTCCGTGATCATGCGGAGAGAAAACATTTGATTCGTGCATCCTCTTCCAGGTCTAAATCCGCATTGTGCCTCCCATAAGAATCTTTCCGATTTCTCTTGCATCCTACGTGTCAAAACCTTCGAGTAAAATTTACTTGCTAAACTGGTCAAGCTGATCGCCCGATAGCACCCGCAGTCAAAATGTGAACCTTTACCTTTATATAAAGGCACAATGACCGAGAGCCGTGGTAGCTCAATGGTTAACGCTCGCTGTAAATATGAACGCGAGTAACCCGGGTTCGATCCCCGCCGGCACCAATGAAATTGTTAATTGCAATTTTAAGTGCTGATTTACCACGTGCTCGGCGGTGAAGGAAAACATCGTGAGGAAACCTGCATGTCTGAGGAATTAAGAAAAAAAATATTTCGAAGACATGTGAAGTTCGTCAACACGCATTTGGGCAGCGCGGCGGACACTTCCTTGCCTTAAACCCTCTCAGAAATGAGGGGAGGCCTGAGCCCAGCAGTGGGACGTATATAGGCTGTAACTTTACTTTACTTTTACAATGACCGCGGATCGCCAATCATCCGGTACACCTCCCGTCCGCCAGCACAAATTGCACAGCAGATGAAAGCTGTCCCAGACGCGAGGCCTACCGTGGCGAGGCACCAGAGGCGAGGCCGACCACTTGACCATTTCAGCAGTAACTCTGTTTAGTCCCGCAGTCTTACCACATTTCAAACGTTCAATCTCTTTCATGTTGATGACCTCAGTGTCATCGAGATCAGTGTCTGGCGTGCCAGTCACGGCGTCACCCCCGGATCCTTCACTAAGATCATGACACGCATACATTTCTCTATAAAATTCACTCCATCGCTGCATGACGTCTGATTTTTCTGAGAGGACGTCATTGGTTTTCGAAAGCACTTTGTTCAATCTTAAGGCTGTCGCACCACTCCGGAACCTTCCAACCTCTTTCCAGAAGAGTTTGGAGTTTTCATTAAAGTTGTGCGACAACCTTTCGTCCTCTTCTATTCTACACCTTTCACGTACTTCCTCAATCAATGTTTTCGCATGAAGTTTCTGCAGCTTATATATTTCTTTCATCTTCTCTCTCATATGCTTATCGTTGAAATAATACTAGTTTTTACGGAATTTATCGCGTATATTTTAACTTTTTAAATACCCGACGTTTCGAACGCTTTACAGCACTCATGGTCACGGGCAGGACTGAGATGTTCAACGTCCATCTGTCATAGTTAACCGCGGTTACCATAGATTAAAATTTAACTTTTGTTCCGATCTATGCAGTATGAACTTATGGTATCTTGAAGTCTTGCAGTTGTATGCTTGGGTTGGGATTTAATTTTATTTATTATAGGATCCCAAGCAGATGGTAGCACCCAGCCATCTTCTCTATTGAAATTAGGATGTTTTTTGATTTCAATAGCCGCGCGAATCATCCTTGGAAGGATTCGGTGTTCTTTAGCGAGGATCTGCGGTCTATCAAATCTGATATAGTGACGGGGGCGATCCTGTACGTGTTCACAGACTGCAGACTTCCCAGAGGGTCGATTCTTCACATCAGCTATATGTTCTTTAACGCGGGTTTTTATTGATCTTTTAGTTTGTCCTATGTAGGAGAGACCACATTCACAATCAAGCTTGTACACTCCTGCATCTTGCAGAGGGACATTACACTTGACCGATGGTAAAAACTGACCAATCTTCTTCAGCGGCTTGAAGTATGTTTTGATGGAAGCGCGCTTCAAGATGTAGCCAATCTTGTCAGTCACTCCTCTAACATATGGCAGTACAGCAGGTACACGCTCGACTGTGGCCGGCTTCACTCGTTCACTGTGACGTAGGCGCGGGACTCGAAGCTTGTTGTCATGCAGAACTTGCTTGACATGGTGGAGCTCTGCAGCCAGGTGTTTACTGTCACAGATCCCTCGTGCTCTCTGAAACAAAGATTTACCCACGGTAGCTAACTGTGAAGGATGGTGGTGAGAATCACCGTTTAAATATCTATCTGTATGGGCCTTTTTTCTATAAACAGTATGGCTCAAGGTGTTATCAGGATTCCGAATTACTAACACATCTAGAAAAGCTAAGGAATTGTTTGCCTCTAACTCCATTGTGAACAGAATTTTAGAATTTATAGAGTTAAGATGGTCTAAAAATGCAGTCACTTTATCTAAAGGTAGAATTGTGAAAGTGTCGTCTACGTACCGCTTGTAGAACCTTGGATTTATGGGAGAACTAAGCAGGGCTTTCTCCTCAAAGTCTTCCATGAATATGTCGGCGACAATGGGAGATACAGGTGAGCCCATCGCCACACCATCTACTTGCTTGTAGAACTCCTCCTTCCACAATAGGTAGCCAGATCGTTACTAGAGGCCAAGTAGTCTAACCATGCTTTTTTTTCTTTTTTACAGCTTCTCTCACTTCATCATTCCACCATGCATCTCTTCTTTTACTACTACCTCTTTTTGTCGTTCCACATACTTCTTCCGCTGCACTTACCATTCCATCCATAAGGTTCTGCCATGTTCTTTCCACACATTCTTTCCTACCATCGATGGTGTCAAGCTTTTCAGTTGCCCTCGCGTGATATTAGTCCTTAGTATCCGCTTCTTGAAGCTTCCAGCTTCGGATGCGACAGACCGACTGTGGTTCTGTTACTGCCGTCCGGTAGCGCCAACCCGCAAACAAACCCCTAAATCTAGTAATTACTAGATAGTGATCCGTTCTTAGGTCAGCACCCCTGAACACTCGTGTATCCATCACCTGTTTTCGCAGTCGGTCATCCACCAGGAACAAATCAATCATATTTCTCTCATTCTTCCTTTCTCTAGTTTACACATGGATTTTCCTGTGATTAAACATAGTGTTTGTCACAAGAAGACCCTTTTCCTTGCATACAGCCAGTATAAGCTTGCTTGCTTGCAGTAATACTTTATGATATGTAAGTTTATATAGCACAACTATTTAATACATAAATACTAATAATAATATAGATATTTTAATAAATATAATAAGTAATATAAATTATATATTTATATTACGAAATTATAGTAATCAATCTCTCCGTCTCTTCGTATGTGAGTTTATGTTGCTCCCATAGACACATTGAATGTTATATACTATGCTCTATGCCAATCTTTGTTGACTTACTGCATTCGCTGCTGGCCCAGCGAGCAGTACTCAGAACTATGTTAAAAAACCAAGGCACTTCCCCACTGCACAACTTTATGAAGACAGCCAAATTTTAAGTCTGCATCATAAACTCACATACAAGATACGAATCACGGCTTTTTTATGTGGTAGAGACCCACTACAGCTATACATATTATAGTTGTTAGCACGAATGGGTCGGCTCGACCGGAGTAGGACCACGCTCTCACAGAATACCAGGGTAAAATAGCAGCGTAAAACTATGTTTCGTTTGGTGAGTACAGCGAACCGGTGACCTTTTGACTGGAATCGAGGCATTCCATCTTAGTCCTCAGGAGTGACAACGCATTTATGATCCTTAGTTGAAGATAAATATGGATGTCTATGAGCCACAGCATTCACTTACCATCAGGTGGATTGTATGCTTTTTTGTCACCCAATGCTAAAAAATGTTTGAGAGTTTGCACTTATGGCTCTAGCACTGATTTCAAATAAATGTCACAACACCAGGTAGTGTTATTGTAAATTGAACTAATAAAAAGGATAAAAACGTTGAGCAAACTTAATACGGCAGACAGGGACTGGAACTCGAAAACGACGACGTGTAGTCATTTCACTCTATTCCGGGGACAACAGAACTGTTTTGTTTTGTGTACAGCTAGAGTATATACACACGTTATGAAGAGATTTCGCGCACCCATGGTCACGGAGGGGACCATGAAGGTTACAGAACAGGAGAACGATCACTACGTTCTAAAGCGTAGCCCGCCTGTCCTTGAAAATTGTAGAATTTATAGCAGCGCTGACGTCGGTGAGTAGTGACCGCGAAGTTATTTGTTTACGAGTACAAGTAGATGAAGTTAGTTGAATAATGTACAAATTTTCTCCACGGCATTGGTGAGAAAATTTTCATGCTCCGTAATTTTGTAATTTTTGACAAAAAGAAACATTAAAAAAGGAGAAATATTTTATTGTGCGTGGATGTGCAAGTGGTTTAGCATCTGATCGGAAAAATAGACTGAAAATGACTTTTATTGACCTCACGCCTCACTTTTGGTGTCCATATTTCTGGGACACTATTTTCTACGGCGATCGCTCTCCTGTTCTCTAACCTTCATGGAGGGGACTAAGATGTCTGACGTTTCAATGTCATAGTTAACCACGACTACCTCTATATTAAAATTATTTATTTTTGTTATGATCTAAGCAGTATGAACTTATAGATTCCGATCTAAGCCGTATGAACTTAGGCTTGGACCCCAAAAGCAGACCACCTATGTATTCTTCAACGCGGGTTTTTATTGATCTTTTTGTTTGTCCTATGTAGGAGAGACCACATTCACAATCAAGCTTGTACACTCCTGCATCTTGCAGGAGGGCATTACACTTGATTGATGTTAAAAACTGACTAATCTTTTTCGGCGGCTTATAGTATGTTTTAATAGAAGCACGCTTTAAGATGTAGCCAATCTTGTCAGTGACACCTCTGACACAGTGACGTAGGCGCGGGACCCGAAGCTTGTTGTCATTCAAAACTTGCTTGACGTGTTGGAGCTCGGCGGTCAGGTGTTTACTGTAACAGATCCCTCGTGCTCTCTGTAATAAAGATATACCCACGGTAGCTAATTGTATGAGTCTTTTTTCTGTATGGCTTTCGCACACTTAAAATTTGGCTGTCTTCACAAAGTTGTACAGTGGGGAAGCGCCTTGGTTTTTTAACATAATTTTGAGTACTGCTCGCTGGGGCAGCAGCGAATGTCGTAAGTCAGAAAAGATTAGAATACAGCTTAGTATAAAATGTGCAATTTGTTGTCTCGTAATATTTGTTATATTTCTTTTAACATCCCGAGAGAAAGTCAATATGTTTTTACAAGTTCAGGTTTCGGTCGATCATGATCCCGAAATATTTTATTTCAGTTGTTCTTTTGACACTTTCTTTTAATTTTTATAAAAACAAAAATGTATTTCTAAATGCATGTAAACATCAATTTATTATTTTAATTTAAAATGTTAAGACACCTGTACCATTACAGCTGATTGAAAGTCCACTGTTGATTATAGGCCTCCACAACAAATTCACTAATTTTCCATGATCGCCGCGCTTGTCCAGCGGGTTTTTATTCAGTTGTTATCAGGAAGTTGCTGCCGTCCATCTCCTGATTCGGATGATATTTGGTGGTGGATATACTTATACCGCCTCTACACGGTAACTTAATAAACACAAGTTACTTATTAAACACCAGTAACTTATTAAAAAGCTAGCCGCCTTACTCGCAACTATTGACGTCAAATTAAGAAATGCTTAAAGATGCTCTTTTTCTTTTCCCGAAATTAAATTAAAAGCAAATACGGTGATCAAAACTCAATCACCGGTAGGGTAATTAATACTTAATTTATTGGTATAATTTTTGAATACACTTAATTTAAATACATAATTTATAATAATTAATACCTCTTAACACTTTATAGCACGCCTAACAACGCGCCAGCGTGTGGGAGTGCTCTACTTTCGACTGTGACGATTGCAATATAAAATTGTTAGTATATAATAATAATAAAACATTTATTCATTACCACCAATAAAGTTACAGTGAGCAGTATACACAGAAATAACCAAAATTACACAGTGTAGTAATGAATAGGCTCTAGCTCAGCATAAATGTTGCAGTTGCCCACAACGCTGTTATTCTGCCAGCGCCCAACAAATGAAGAGTACAGTACGCGCGCATCCCTGCTTATGTTACATTTAATCACAACTGTTCATATTAGAGTACATCTCGCGGTTTCCCAAGTATTAGCGAGTATTAACCAGTACAAATTAGTAAGTAGGAAATATTTTTAATTATCATAAATTTTTTCCATAAAATTTATATTTTTAATAATTATTGCAACAATACAACTAATAGTAACAAACAAAGTATTAAATAATATTTATTTTACTGAGCCTAACTTATATGAGCTTATAAGTCTACTACCGCCTACTGAAAATGTTTATTTATTTTATTTATAAGACGGCCCTGTAATATAGTAAAAATAATTCGATTATGACAATAATTGTTCGCTTAGTAAGTGACGTCTATTTCTTAATTTAGACATTAAACCAATATAAAAGGGATGTATTGAAAACTAGATAGTACTTTTTCATTAATTTGTTTAGTTATATTTACAAAAATGTTGTTAAACATGTTGGTACGGCTGACAGCTAGTCTGTGTACTTATTTGCCTTCACGTTTGAGAATAACATACGCAACGAAATGAAATAAATCTTTCTGAATAAGTTCCCATTTATCTTCAGGATGATGATCCCTATTGCTGGTTGTTGTCAGATTCACGGGCGTTTTAAAGATATTTATTTAAAAAAATACGTTCATAAGGCGTGCACTTTTGGATTTTCCAAACTTTTATTAATATACTTAATATATTATTACTATAATAATTAATTCAAGTAAGATATAATCAACGATTAAAATAAACCGTAAGTGTATATAAAGAAGTTAACTTTGAGATAATAAATAATAACGGTTCCCACTAATAGAATTTAATCAAATAGAACCCTTGTGTTATACCTATAATTCATAATAACGTGTTAATTCCTACTTTGATGTATGGTAGTGAAAGTTAGATGTGGCAGAAGAAGCAAGAAATAAAATCAATGCTGTAGAAAAGCGGTCTTCAAGGAGTAAGTTAGAGCTGAATCTGAATGACAGGGTGATAAGAGAAAAATGTGGTGTGCAAGATGATGTTGTGACCAGGATTAAAAAAAGAATGTTTCGTTGGTTTGGTCATATAGAAAGAATGAACGAGGAAAGAGTGACAAAGCAAATTTATATTGCAGATCTGAACGACATAGTCGGGAGGGACGCCCTAGATGTAGGTTTATCGACCAAATCGGCGATGTGATGAAAATGGGGCAAATAGGAGTACTCTTAACCGACGAGCGTGTATGCGTAGATATATGGATGTAAATGAGGCGAGAGAGGTATGTCAGGATCGTGCTAAATTGAAGTCCATAGTTTCTGCCTACCCCTCTGGGTATGTGTGTATATATTATGTGTGCCACTTACGCAAAGTTTCGGATAATTATTAAATATTAGTAGAACCCAGTGTAATTATAGTACCCTGGTGTGAACCGTAGTTACCTTCGTTTTGAAGTTTGACAAACTACCAGTCCACCTGATGGTAGGTAAGTGGCTACCACGCCCGTGGACACCTGCAACTAACGCGTTGTCATATATGAGGATTAAGATAAAATGCTTTACATGTTTTAAATAAACTATTTTTATTTTGCTTTTTCTTTTTATTAACGTTACCCCTACACTAGGATATTTTCCTGTATCGTGGGGGCAGGCCCGGGTCAATTATTTGTAGACCCTTTTAATTACTTGTTTCGTGCGGGATTCGAACCCGCAACACTCAGCGCTGCAACTCATTGCCACTCTACTGCCTCACGCAGCCGTAACACTCGCATTTTTCTAGTAGCAATTTATACAGTAATTTTCACACTAAAACTTACTTCTATCTTTCATTATTAAGAAAATGCGACCAGTATGACTTGTTTTATTACGTATCGATTTAAGATGGTTTTTTTATATGATTAAGGGTTACACAAGATCACACAGTCCACCTGATGCTATGCGGATACAGTGACACAGTGCGTTGTCACCCCTGAGGACTAACATGGAATGCCTCGTTTCTAGTAAAAAGGGTCTCCACTTCTCTATACGTTAGTATACTTTGAAAGCTTTCTTCCCTGGTCGAGCCGATCTATTCGTGATAGAACTATTGTTTTGGCTTCGGAACCGTCCCGATAAAATATCCTTTTCCTAAGTATTTTCTATACTCCCGCCTTTCCTTTACATATACGCACTACTCAAAAATAGGGCGCCACCTATTGTCAAGAAAAATAAGAAGCAAGATGGCCGCGTACGCATAAACCGCGTTCGCTACCACTCGTTTAAAACTACTCAATAAATAAAGTTGTAAGACTATCGTGCAATTGCTCGTGTCCATATACATTCGAAGTACAGTGTGGTGTCTGTGTATACACTAGAACTTCTGCATAAATATTTTAGACTTCACCATAACCACGAGGAGTGCTCCAGTCTTGTGAGTATCCTTGCCTTATCTAAAGCTATTTTCGTTTACTTCCCAGTTGGGATCATCGGGTTAGCTAGCCCTTGATCTGGTTGTTCTCTGGTTCCCAAAAGCATTCACGAAGCACTTTGCGAAACATTCAAGCCGTAACATCAATTACTGGTCCATACGATCCGGGTACCTACGAATTTCTATTTTTATACAGTCCGCTCCTTATTAAGATAATATCAAGTTCAATTTCTAAGGGAAACTTTGGTATTTAAATCAATTTTTATTATAATTGCAAGTAATTAATTTATTTCAATTATAATCCTGCTAGACTTAAATGCGCGTTTTGTTTCGTATTGCACAGACTTTGCAGACTTATCTTATTTGGTTGGGTTATATTTGCTAAGTTTACTTCGAATGTGCATTGGTAGTTTTACGCGTTGAAAAATTATTATAACTTGAGGGTATTTTATAATTATTGTTGGAAAACATTACTAAAACGATTAATGGAAATTACTCATTTGGTCTTGTAATAATAGCAATAGTATTGAATAAATACTTGTATATCGTTGACTGTTAAGTCGTTCGTTGATTGTTAGATTAAAAACCGTTAACGTTAACTTCAATATTTGAATGCTAATTTTGGTTTGAGAAGCATTAATATTCTTTTAAATATCTATTGTTAATAGCTATACTTAACATTCTTATTTAATTTTTTGTTGTTGTTTTATAATCATGTCACAGAAGAAATTAAACTTAAACTTCTTATGTCACAGCGCGAGTAGGTATGTTTTTCGTTCTATTTAAACTCTTTTCGATTTGTCCACTCAAATACGAGAAGACTCAAGTTCACCTAAAGTTAGCCAATTTAAATGTAGATTTCTTAAAATTGAGAACATTCGTGATGAATATGTGTTGCTTACGGAAAAAATTGATTCGTTAAAACTGGTTCTGTTTCCTAAAGAAAAAATTTATATGCAAGCGTTATCTGCATTTGATGATACGTCTGTGTATACACTAGAACTTCAGCATAAATATTTTAGACTTCACCATAACCACGAGGAGTGCTCCAGTCTTGTGAGTATCCTTGCCTTATCTACCCAGTTCTAAAGCTATTTTCGTTTACTTCCCGGTTGGGATCATCGGGTTAACCAGCTCTTGGTCTGGTTGTTTTCTGGTTCCCAAAAGCACCCACGAGGCACTTTGCGAAACATTCAAGCCGTAACAATTATAATGTAGCTGTAGCATGGCTCTACCACGTCATAACTGTCTCAATAAACCTTATTTTTATATTTTCGTTATTAAGTAATACATACCAATATAAGACTTGTTTTAATTTCCGACGAAATAGAGGGGTGCTTATAAGCTGTGTGCTCTCTGTGTGGTCCTTAGACATGTTTTATCAAAATCGGTTCAGCAGATCTGATCTGAAGATCATCGACTTTTTTGTTTCGATGGTTTTTAAAATTTTAAATTTAAGTTAAGTTACATTGAAGATGACTAGTGAAACTAGTAAAGTATCTGTGAATCTTACCATGACCACGGCTCTTGTGTCGGACTATTTACAATCAACTACTTCCTACATCAAGGTGTTACCACATCGAGATAATAATCTACGCGGTAATGTTTCGTACTAGATTTAAAGCCACCATTACTGTTCTTAAGTGAATCTTTATTTTGTAACTACATGCTAATTATGTTATTAGGACGTTAAACTAGCTAATATATCTCTATTAGCTTCTTTCTGAGGCTTTCAAATTCAATTTATTCAAATAATTTATTCATTTGTGTTAGGTGAGTTAGGTGTTAGTTAAATTTACATAAAGTATCGCATATTCTGCCACAGTGTGTGCAAATATATTTCTTTTCGTTCTATTCAATAGATGTAGAATAGATAATTTAAACACATAAAAAATAAAATAATCTATATATTATAAGTGAAATCATCGTGCTATAATGTACGACTTATAAAACATTCTTTAATGGCGCCTTTACGTCTGTATCGAGAAAAAACAAAATGTCGAATTCTTTTGCTTTTGGATAGCTCCGTGGCGTCGTGGTTGCAACCAAAGAGCAGCAGGTTCGAATCCCGAAAGTATTTGTGTAGCTTACAAATAATTGTTCCGAGTCTTGATGTTTGTAATATTACAATACGTTAACGTAACGGTAATGTTTATTTTTTTCTAAAAACGAATAAAAATATGAATAATAAATGATTTATCCACTACCATCTCGAGACGGCGAGGCCAGCTCTGCTCTTTCTGACCGAAACGCAGGTGTCCTCTCCGGCTGATGTCTCGTATCTCTCCTGCCCGGGGTACAAACTGGAACACTCCTTTGTGCCTCGGGCTGGAGTTTGCGTTTACGTCAGAGAGGACATCTGTTCTCGACGCCTCGGCAGACTTGAAGGTTCGGACCTGTCCATCCTTTGGCTACGCGTAGACAGCGACGACCATCCGCGCGTCTACGGGTGCCTCTATAGGTCCCATAGCGGTAATGCCGAAACAGACCGACTCTTCGACCACGTCCAAATGGCTGCAGATTCGTTGCTACAGCAGATCCCCTCCGCAGAGATCGTGATCCTCGGCGACTTTAACGCCCATCACGCCGAATGGCTCGGTTCACGTTTAACCGATCATGCGGGGAGATCTATTCATGATTTTGCCTTGGCATATGGTCTGACACAACTGGTTACTTCGCCTACGCGGATTCCAGATGTGGAGGATCATGCACCTTCCCTGTTGGACCTTCTGCTGACCTCTCTAGGCCTATCGCCATCACCTCCTTGTTCTCCAAAACAATGGAGTCCATTGTAAACTGCCAGCTCATGAGGTACCTTGAGGATCTTGAGGAAACTTGTGTCTGAAGTCGAGTCTCTGCTGGACAGAGTCTCGGATTGGGGGCGACTAAATCTAGTCCAGTTTAACCCCCAGAAGACACAAGTTTGCGCGTTAACCGCTAAAAAGAACCCCTTTGTCGTATCCCCTCAGTTTCAAGGTACTCCCCTTGTTGCCTCAGCCAGTATTGGAATACTCGGCGTCGACATATCGAGTGAAGTGCAGTTTCGTGGTCACTTGGAAGGGAAGGCCAAATTGGCCTCTAAAAAGCTTGGCGTGCTCAGCAGAGCAGGACAGTATTTCATGCCGGCACACCGCCTGCAACTTTACAAGGCACAAGTTCGGCCGCTCATGGAATACTGTTCCCATCTCTGAGCTGGGGCTCCCCAGTACCAGCTCCTTCCACTTGACCGCATCCAGCGCAGAGCGGCTCGAATCGTCGACGACCGAGCGCTTTCCGATCGGCTCGATTCACTGGCGCTGCGAAGAGATGTTGCATCTCTTTGCGTATTTTATCGCATCTATCACGGGGAGTGCTCTGAGGAATTGTTCGGATTAATCCCAGCCGCCATATTTCGTGAACGCACTACACGGCAAACGTCCCGATACCATCCACACCATCTGGATGCTTGGCGGTCCACCACTGTACGTTTTAAAAGGAGTTTTCTTCCGCGTACAACCTCTCTGTGGAATAATTTACCACCGGCGATTTTTCCGGACCGATACGACCTGGGGACCTTCAAGAAAAGAGCTTACTCCTTTCTAAAGGGCCGGTAACGCAGCTGCAATTCCCCTGGTGTTGCGGTTGATCATGGGCGGCGGTAGTCACTTAACATCAGGTGAGCCACACGCTCGTTTGCCCCCTCTTCTATAAAAAAAAAATTCTTGTTATTATTATATACACTTTTACAAAAACTGTGAGTATTAGATACATTAATAATGTTATTAAAGTTGAGTCCACTCGCGTAGACTCAACTTTAATAACATTATTAATGTTTCACGAAATTCGGGATCAACCCCTCGTGTAACTGTCTGTAATTTAATGTTCTTCTCACAGACTTGATATGATACATTTACTCCGTTAATTGTTTACTGGGATTTTAGCGTCAACTTGACCAACGGCGGATTTCTGCTTCTGAATCATTGATTAAATAATGGTTTGAAGTTTATATTGATACGTAAAAGTGATGCGATTTTGTGTATTAAATGTCTGAACATGTCAACTTTTGCTGGAAACAATGAATGTAGTGTTATGATGATGAGGTGAACATCAAAATATTGTATCTGCTTAAGCGCTTTGAGATACTTTCGTCAGAGACTGTCTGCTGACTCAAGCTGCCGTCAAAATTTTACAAAAACATCACAGTGTGATGCATCGATATACTGTGAAGTAGTTTTTAGACAAACTTTTATAAGGGATAATTTCTTCATTACTTGACACTGGCAAAATGACACCAAATGAGTCCACTTCCACAAAAAAAAAAAGAAATTGTTTACTTATGTAATAATTTCATATATTTACACGAACACTTAAATTGAATAAAACTAATTTTACGGATTCTACCGCGTTCAATTTCAACTTTTTTCGTGCCTTTCCAACACCCATGGACACGGGGGGACTGAAGGCCTTAGTAGAAATCGGTGTTATACTGTTTGGGACGATCTTGAACATGTTGACGTACTGCAGACTTATCGCAAAAGGACACCGACTTCTACCAATGATGATTTACGAGGCTATTGAAATTAAAAAACATCCTAATTTCTATAGAGAAGATGGCTGGGTGCAGCCATCTGCTTGGGATTCTTTAATTAATAAAATTAAATCCAAACCCAAGTATACTATTGCAATACTTCAAGACACTGAAAGCTCGTTCTGCGTAGATCAGACTAAAAATTAATAATTAAAAGTTGAAGGTAGCCTTCGTTAACTATGACATCGGGACGTCAAACACCTCAGTTCCCCCGTGACCACGGGTGCTGGAAAATGCTCGAAACGTCAAGAATCAAAAATTAACTTTTTTGATTCTTGACGTTTCGAGCAATTAAATGCGATAATATCCGTAAAATTAATTTTATTGAAATTATTTACAATTTTGATAAAACCGAAGTGACAAACGAATTTTTAGTCCAGCTGACGTTAAGTGGCTAATGCTGCTTATGGACACGTTAAACCGACTTTAAATAAAGAATGCTCCGTATGAGTTGTCACCTCTGAGGACTAAGATGGAACGCTTCATAGTCCGCTATTAAACCGGCTCTCTATATATACCCCATTAAAATTTGGTGACGGTAATGGACAAGAGTGTCGTAGAGTGGTACCTAACCGGATGGACTCCTAGCTCCTGGGAACAATAGGCGTCCGATCACCCAGTCAACTCTGTAAATTAAAAATGTATTAATAACTCTACTACCGTGCCGCCACCTGTACGTGCTAATGGGTGCGTTTGGCGGAAAAAAGCGCTAGCAAGCGCTTGTAAGCAAAATGGCGATCGTAAGCGGTAAGCGCTGTCAAATCGTAAGTAGCTATTTTCCTCCAGGACACGATGTTAGTTTTAACCGGGGGAATCTAACCTAATTTAAATATATGTTTGTAAAGTATTCATATTAAAAACTTACCAATCAGGAGTTTTTAATAGCATGTATATGTTTATTCATGTCATTATATTACTTAAAACTAATATTGCACAAAACAACTTATAAACTCTACTTCAAAACAAATAAATTAAATAAGCAAAATGGCGGATTGTGTCAGCGCTACTGAAGTAGCAATCGTGTACTGGCCGAAAACTATTTTAGCGCTTATAAGCGCTTGCTAGCGCTTTTTTCTGCCAAACGCACCCAATGTCCCGCCGTACCCATATTATGACTGTTATAAGAAATAATTGACGTGGTCAGAGATAGACCTCTTTGTTAGAGCTCTTTGCCTTTTAGACTTTACAGCTTCATCTGTCTATATGGCTTTGCTATGTTACTTATAATGATAGAGGAAATCAAGAAACACTTTTTACTAGTAGCGATGTATTCCATCTTAATCCTCAGGTTTGTCAATACATCTGAAATTTGATTAAACTGTCAGGTGCTTGTTTATCACTTTCAACTATATATAAATGTATGCCTACGGAACTCAATAATATAACGATTTCCGAAAGTAATTGGAAACTGTTGCCCTGGTTAAATCATCCAGAAACGTCTTGTAATGTATAATTAAATGAAGCCATTCTCATATTACAAGTTCTCCGACCATTCGCCGGAAACATATAGTATGTGGATCTGTTGAATAACAGCTTACCACTTCAGTTTAACTTGCACGCAAGTGTACACCGCAACTGTAATTACGTAATTGACATTTGAGATTTAAATTTGTTATGACATGTATATTTTAACATCATCCGGAAACAGCTGTCAAATCAAAACGGTTTTGACGGCAGTTTATGCTTTATATGTATAATTTTATATTATTTTCTTTCTAACTGGATTATTTTCTTTTTCAGGTACAATTTGACTTCACCTCACAACAGAACAAAAAAGTATAATGGGCTAGTACTACAAAAACTCGATCACAAACATGAACGAAAGCCGAGAGAGATTTCGACGCGAGAGGGAGAGGGAGAAAAATACATACACCTCTCCTCGTTTGGCACTGCGCCGCGTGCTACTGTTGGCTGAAGGGAGACAGTTTCGGGAAGCGGCTGCCATCTTGTCCAGACTTGGTCCGGGCGTGTTACAGAGTGTAGCATCTGAGCTACCGATAGATCTTCTTGTTGAAGCTTTGCCACATTCTGCACATTTGATTGAAACATTATTAAATAGGTAAGTTCATATCTTCTGTCAATATCTTTATATTTGAGCTTCGAATACACATTTTTTTTTTGATATCGAAGGCCTATTCTCTCTACTTTAGGCGGCGATCACAAACGTTTCAAGTATATTTTCTTTTCCTCAAATTTTCTTATATCATATATGATTATTTTTTAACTTAATAAAAGCAAGAGCTTAAATAGATCCGATCATTGATGATGAAGCCGCAGAGCACTTTCTTAGCGTTACAAAAACTTATTTACTCTTGCCTTAAAGATGAAGTGTAATTGGACGAAATGGCAGACGCTGGCAAATTATACCGTTCTTTTGCTGTATGCCTTAGAGAGACGGAGCAAACCATTTGGTTCGAATGCTTGAAATATCAACGACAAATTGGCAAAGACCCAACCATTTCTGACAAATTAGCGAAGACCCTATCTTCGTCTGATGGTTAAAAGGGAGCGGACAAACAGTTAAATGATGTAATTCATTATCCAACTCGTAAATCTCTTAAATAAATAAAAAGCGATGTTAAAATGTGCCGAATATTTCTTTTCATCAACAACAATATTTCACAATTGCATCAATAAGTTCATTAACGAGAAAATATTTTTTCATTTAAAACTAAGCTGAATAAAGGAGATAAGAATTGCGTTAATAGAAACAATGATTGTTCATCGCGTGCGCATCACATAGTGTAATAAATAATTACGTTTGTCAATTTCATTGCACGTAACCCGTTGCGATGAATATCGAACGCGTAACGTACACACACATCCGTGTGATGAAATGAATATTTTTTGTATACTATAATTAGATAATTTAAGTTGATTCTCGCGTCTATCCGCGTGCAGATTATGCGGTAATTTTCACACCAAAGCTTACATGTCTTTGCATTATTATGCAATACATAACCACCAGAGATTTTTTGTTTTGTTACGTTTATTTTTCTTGTTTATTGCATTTCCCGAGAGGATACAAAGGCTGGACTAAATATCAATTATTTTTTATTATTATTTTTTATTTAATTTCAAGTTTTATTTAATTTCAAGTATCTAAGACTCATTATTACATTAACTTTTTAAAAATTATAATTATTGTAAAGTTTTACATAAGTACTCTATAATGATCTCAACATAATATATGCTGGATGACCTACTTTACCGTCTGAATGAAATAATAGGGTTAAACATGTAAACGAAGTAGAAGCCTATGGCACTGATATCTTACAAAACAACAAAATTTTTAAATGAAATAAATAAATAAATTAAAATCTATCGAAATCCAAGTCATATCCTCCCTACTTTAAGAAAGACGGTAAAACAATAAATTTAGTAGGCATCTTTGAACTTGTCACTTCACACGATCACAGGCTTAAGGGCAAAAGTCAAAGTAATTGATCAAAAAATTTTTTTAAACGTTTAATTCAAAATTTTTGTTTTTATTTTTTGTATAATATCAGTGACATAGGCTTTTACTCTATTCACATGTTATGCTCTATTTTTTTTCCAGACAGTAAAAAATGCCATTCAGTATAATGCGTTTTCTATATCATACTAGCTTGCAGACGTTATTCTGCCCTTTTTGACGACCCTTTATCATGTCCTATTAAAAATCCTTAGATTCGCAAAAATCAATTACATATGCGTCATAGTTTCCCGAACGCTGCCCGAGTTGCCGAGTTGAATCCGTCGATTGACCTCTCGGTCGAAGTTGGACTTACCTAGTCGGACTATTTGTCCCAGGTAAACGTACTCAACAACTTCGAGCTTAGTGATCCCAACAACTACCGGCATAGGTGTGACATGGATATTAAACATGATCTTTGTTTTGTCCATGTTCATCTTAAGACCTATCCGTTGGGAGGCACTACTGAGGTCATTGGGCATAGAGTTTAAGTCCTCCAGCGATTCTGCCATAAGGACTATATCGTTGGAAAATCGAAGGTGAGTGATGTACTCGCCATTGATGTAAATACCGTATCCTTTCCAGTCCAGTAGCTTGAAAACATCTTCCAATGCAGCGGTGAAGAGTTTTGGGGAAATAACGTCACCCTGTCTTACACCTCTCTGCAGTTGGATAAGTTTTGTACTCTGGTTGTGTACTTGGATAGCCATCGTAGCCCTACTGTACAAACACTTCAGCACTTCAATATACTGACAGTCAACTTGCCACACTTTGAAGAGACTGTGGTACCACCCAAATTTCGACGGAATCAAAGGCTTTCTCATAGTCCACATACGCCAGGCAAAGTGGCAGATTGTACTCTTCGGACTTCTGTACAATTTGCCGAAGGATATGTATGTGGTCTATGGTACTAAAGCCTTTTCGGAAACAGGCTTGTTCCGGAGGCTGGAAGTCGTCGAGTCTGCGTGCGAAACGATTCGTAATGACTCGAAAACAGCACATAGACGCGGCTCAGAAGGGATATCGGTCTGTAGTTCTTCAAGAGGGCGTTGTCACCTTTCTTGAAGAACAAGACCACCGCACTTCTCCTCCACGCCTCCGGAGTAGTGCCACCATGGAGGACGGAATTAAATAGCATCTGAAGGACTTCAAGTACCGGTTTTCCGCCCGCTTTCAGAAGTTCCGCTGTAATTCCATACTCGCCCGGGGACTTGCCTTTTTTAAGGTGCTGGAGAGCCATTCTAATCCCGCTCAGACTGACGTCCGGGATATCATCGGAATAGTGTCGGATAAGACTTGCTCTTGGATCGTTACTCACACTTGCGTGTGGCTCCAACGATGATGTGTACAGCTGCCCATAGAACCTCTCAATCTCACTCAGAATCTCAGGTGTCCCGGAAACGATGCTGCCACACTCACACTTCAGCTTTGACAGTTGGCTCTTACAGGCAGACAGATCTCTGGCAAAGACTTTGGAGCCCTGGTTCCGCTCGATCGCTTCTTCAATACGAGCAGTATTGAAGTTGCGCAAGTCTCGCCGCATGTATTTGGAGTACTGTCTGTTCAGTTGCCTGTATGCTGTCAAATCTGTTGACGATTGCAGCCTCATCTCCCGTCTAACAGCCATGAGATTAAGAGTGTGATCGGAGAGTTTTTGTGTTCTTCTGCGACGGGTCTTGCAAAACTTAGCTCCGACCGCATGGACAGTTTCCACGAGCTTGTCATTCATATCGTTCACTGCATTGCAATCTTCTAGGCACTGAAAGCGGTTACGTAACTCGAGCTGAAAAGTTTCCGGATTCTGGATCAGAGCACGAGGGGGGGTGAGTCACTCATGGGCAAAAACCTACCCTATTTCTCAAGTGTGACCAAACTGCACACGGTGTGCAAATTTTATTAAATTCGGTTGAGTAGTTTAGGAGTCCATCGCGGACAAACAACGTGACACATAATTTATATATATTAAAGATATTATTTGCCATAGACATTTTCTACTAGTCAACTTAGTTAGAGCTGTCAGATGTGATAGAATGGATGGAACTTTCTCATAGTAAGGAGAATTTGCCATCGTCACGCTTGGCAGCTGGATTACGCAGATGTCTCCCACCATCGATGCCGCTCCCACGTCACCGTAAATTGCTTGTATTTTTAATTCAAATAAAATTAACCACAATACTTCTACCTCATAATATGTGCAACGGTCATCACAGAATTTTTATTTTTATGTGTTCGCAGCCGCTTACGTATTCGCAACGCTCGGGCGAACACAGGGTCATTGTCGAGTGCGAAATGATTATGAGAGCATGTAGTAATGTTCGAGTTGCCTCATATTTAACTTATGAATAATTTGCTGAAATTTTATTTAAAGATATAAATGTATTCACTTTGGCCTCTCAGTATATATACGAAAAAAGATTGACTGCCTCGTTGGTCTAGTAGTTGTACTAGTGCGACTGCTGATCATGAGATCTTGGGTTCGAATTTCAGGTTGGGTCAAAAATCAATTATCGAGTTATTCAAGAAATTCTCAGTCTCGCCTGATAACTCTCTGGTCGTGTCGGTTTACGGATTATGAGAGGGGGGGGGGATAGAGAGTGCACCTGTGGTTGCGCATACACTCGGGCACTATAATCCTGTCCTGCGCCGATGGCTAGTCTCCGTTGAGGCAGGCCGCCGTGACCGTAATTCGGTCTGCAGGACATTATTATATGGTTTATACTGCGCTTGGTACTAGTAATTTTACTTTTAAACTTGTTTTCTTAACCGTACTTTACGTACGTTACTGTGTCTGCCCAACATGCTGTTAGCCTACCCATGTAAAATCGTGCGGTGCGAGTAACCTTCTTGATATGGGGCTCGAAAGTTAGCCAAGCATCAAGGGTGACGCCTAAGTATTTGGCTTTAGTTTGCCATTGGACAGGGGTTCTTAACATCCTGATTGGCGGAGTGGTGGTGAGACGACGCCGTTTATATTCGAAGCAAACGGCGGAGCTTTTCTCCGGGTTTACGTCGATACGCCATTTTTGGAACCAAGCTCCTAAGTCGTTAACTGACTTTCGGATCTTGTTCCGAATCTGTGGCAGTGAGCTGCCTTTAGAGTAAAGGGCTATGTCATCTGCGAAGAGGGCTAGTTTAACACCATTCGACGGGATAGGGATGTCGTTGGTGAATAGTATATATAGGAGGGGGGCAAGCACAGAGCCTTGAGGGACACCGGCTTTGATTTGACGAGTAGAGGATAGCGTGCCTTCGTGTCTAAAACGAAAGGTAAGATCCTTCAAATAGGAGGCAGGCGGACGAGGCGGTCAGGGAGGCCTAAGTCGTACAATTTGTAGATAAGGCCCTCATGCCAGACTCTGTCGAATGCCTTGGCATTGTCGAAAAAGACCGCGATGGTCTTTTGACGACGAGGATAAAAACCGCTGAGGATATATTCCACTATGCGGTGAACTTGCTGGGGTTTCTCCTCTCCACACTCATAAATCAAGGACAACGACTAAACAAAGTATATCATCATCATCATCATCACAGCCCTTCACAAGTCCACTGCTGAACATAGGCCTCCCCCAAATAATGCCACAAAGTATATACGATTCTTTATTTGTAAAGTATTACACATATTTCGGAGTTCATTAAATATGTGATAAGAAGTCAATTACTGGTTTTGTCAAAGTCGTGCGGGCAGTTTTGTAGTTATTACATATACTGGCGATAGGAGGAAAACTCTGGGTTAAATATTTAGAAATAAAAACTGCTAGAAATCTGTCTGTGCCAATATCTTCCCTATATCTGTTCTCCAACAGAAATTCTACTACTGCTATTTTAGTCTGATGGGCAAGAGAGGACATCTTAGTCCTCAGAGGAAGAAATTCATCTGCCGTATTCTTTCTTTAATGTTAGTTGTAGTTGCTCATGGGCTGCAGAGTGTCCATTGTCAGGTGGACCGTTATATCTATATAAAAATCATTCAATATATGAAAGATTATCACTTGAGAATGGCTGGACCGGTTTTGATAGAAAGAGGTGGCAGTGTTGTCGATATCCAGAAATCACCCGTGCAAAACTGGAGCGGATCTTTAGTAATTATAATAATAATCACTATTTATTTTACTCTACGTACTCGTTTTCATCTGATAAGAGAAAGCAATTATTGATATTACCTATGCCCACAGAACGGCTACTATAACTCCTATTAAAATTTCCGGCAATCAATAATCCTTATTTTAATATGCATAAGAGTTATATTGCTAATATTGCAAACTTCCAAAACGTTGAAAGTCTGCGTACTAAAGTACTGAATCTCATATGATAAATGACTGTATGAAATCAAGAACCTCATTTCAATTTTAAGTGAATGTAAACAGCTTTATGTGTCAAAAGTGCGGGATCGTCAATATACCTGCCATATGTGATAATGAGAGCAGATTATTTTTAAAACAGGGAAGCCCATGTCCATGGAAATCTACGCGCAAATAAAGAACAAGAAAAAGAAGAATATGTTTCCAACCCTTAAAAGGAAAACCCAAATCTCAGTAACACCCTTTTTGCGAGTGAGAAAGTATTTCATCGTATTGCTTGAATATGACAATGCATCTGCATTTTGGTTTATATTTGAAGATAGATGTAGGTGCCAATGGACCATATCATTCATTTACCAGTAGGTGTATTGTGTTCTATTCTCATGGTCCTTTAATTTCCGTATACTGCACTAGTTTAGACATACAATTCTGTAGAAAATCCTCAC
The DNA here is from genome assembly GCA_907164705.1 of Parnassius apollo. NCBI lineage: Eukaryota > Metazoa > Arthropoda > Insecta > Lepidoptera > Papilionidae > Parnassius > Parnassius apollo. Next base: position 1,530,594 of record CAJQZP010000200.1, read on the forward strand.
TGTTAATTATTGTAACAATTAATTTAAAGTATGGAGATTCTTATTGAAATAAAGCTATAACAGTGAGTGACCACAATAGACCACATTCTTTGTAAAGATACTGGTCCCGCAAGACTTCAACGAATAAAAAATTAACTTAAGAAAAAAAGTAAAATCTGACTTTCAAGAACTAAACGGAATAAAATAACTTCGTATTCTGAAGTGGGTGCTAAGATAATTTACGAAGGACTAAAAGCTCCACTATAGATTAGTATAAATATAGGTGCGTACTTTTATCTGGGTCACAGACATAGTCCTTAAAAAACGATTTATTTAATGTAGTAGACATAAAGGTATTTATTCCGACTAAAAATAAAATAATTATAATTAGTATGAATGCCAAATATTTAAATCTCTTTGACACATGCCAAGCTATCAACTTAAATAATAGGGCGTATAACGTTTATTATATTATAGTAATTATTAGGTAGATAACAAGATACCTATTTGGTCTCTTCATTTAGCTTTTATTTAACTAATATATATTTCTTTTTCTTTTTAATAATATACATTTTTCTGTAAAATACTATATTATATGTAATATGAAGAATATAATTCTTCGTAACCAATAAATAGAATCGAAACCTTAGGCAGTCTTGTTTGCGCGGAATGGATGTTGAAACCAGACTGACTACGATGGCCGATTTTACAGCTCAATGGCCGATTTTACACTTCGGCAATAATCTACATATACAAGTGTGATTATAAAAGTACACTTTTATATATATATAAATAAAAAAACTTGTAGTGATATGGCAAGTCCAGTATCTGAGCTCCGACAAATTCCGGAAGGTTGGTTTAGACCGGAAGATGAAAGTAAGCCTCTTAAATTTGTCCTAAAACAATTTCGTAACAGTGAAATCTCTCACGTATTACGTACATCAACAAGTAGCGGGGAATGTAAACAACGCCGCGGGCAATAACTAATGCGTGGGTGAAGTATAATTTTGCCACTTGACGATGGACATATATTAAAGAGCCGTGGGAGCTCAGATGGTTAACGCTCGTTATAAATTTCACAGTGCGCGAGCAACTCGGGTTCGATCCCCGCTGGCACCAATGAAATTGTTAATTTTAAGTGCTGATTTACCACGTGCTCAGCGGTAAAGGAAAACATCGTAAGAAAGCCTGTATGTCTGAGAAATAAAGCAAAATTTCGAAGACATGTGAAGTTCGCCAATACGCATTGGGGCAGCGTGGCGAACACTTCTTTAATTTTTCTTCTTCTTTCATTATCTAACTCTCATACTTGTTACCGTGGGGTAGGCAGAGACTACGTACTTTCAGGCACGATCTTGACACACCTCTTCCGCCATCCAAATATCCACACATACATACTTGTTGGTTAAGTGTTTTTTATACACCATGACAAAATACAAGAGATATTTGGGTGCATAAGAAATGAGGCAATCAATGGAGGCCTGGGTTCTGCAGTGGACTTCATTAAGCCGTTATGCATGTATGGGTTACAGCTAAGCTGGGCTGATGAGTCGACTCAAAATATGAAAGACCACGCCCTCACAGAATACTAGCGTAAATTAGCTACCATATAGTGACCATATAGCGACCATATAGCGACCATATAAAGACCATATAGCGACCATATAGCGACCATATAGCGACCATATAGCGACCATATAGCGACCATATAGCTATCATATAGCGACCATAACGCTGCTGTGTTTCGTATGATGAGATTAGAGATCCGGAGACCCATATTACTGAGGAATTATATCATCATTAGCATTATATTATCATTACAGTCATCAGCGCTGGTAACGCATCTGCATTTTGATTCTTAATAAATTATAAATATAGTGTCTATCTACAGCTCTCAGATTGAGGCTATGAGATAAGCTATGAGGCTGTCAGATTGAGAACCCAGAATTGATACTTTTTACAGTAGTCTTCGCTGCTCTACATTTACCATACGAAACACAACAGGATTAAGCTGCTATTTTACGCTGGTATTCTGTGAGAGCGTGGTCCTTCATCGGTCGAGCCTGCCCATTTGTTATATAACTTTACGACTAATATAGCTGCAGAATGGCTCTACCACGTATAATTTTTTCGTTTATCCATGTTAATGTAGCCTAAGGAAAATTTCGATATCAAAGTAACAATACACAATAAAATATCGTCTAAGTAATTACATTAATTCTTTGATCCATGTCTGAAGTATAACCTAATTAATAAAACAACTAATAATTAAAATTGGTTCATAAACAAAAAAAGTTATGCAAGTACTATACAGACGAATTGAGAACTTCCCACTTGTTAGCCGTAAAGGGTTGAATCATATCAAAAACTTTATTACTTTCAACGGTATTTTACGCATATTCTGCATCGAGTAAAAATCTCACGTGTATATTATATATAACTACCTTACGAGTATAATTACCAGCTTGTACGACACATGTAGCCCCATGTGAGTTATGTCGCATCTACTTTCAGAAGTGAAAGTGGCGGGGCAGGTCCGACGGGCCCGCCCACCAGACCGTCGTACCGCTTGTTTTTATCCCAAGTATCGAATAGTTTTGCGAAACTTTCAAATAAAATCGATTTTTAATTCATTTTATAGAAATATACGGTGTAAGAATATCCACAACCCAATATAGTCGTGAATGTCGTAGAAGACGACTGAGGGTAATGGAAACAGGAGAAGGGCAGCATGTTCTTGAGAACAACTCTATATTAAAGAAACCTGATGCCAATTTGCCTGCATGATGCAACTATGACAAGAAATATTTAAAAAAAACCCACCAAAAAAAAAAAAAAATTTATATATTTATATTTTTTGTAGTATATATATTTTTTATATATAATAATATAATATAAAATAAAAAAAAATATAAAAAAAAGTTTAAACCCCCCCTATTTTTGTAACCACATCTAAAAATTTTCTAAAAAAAAAAACACCCCCCCCTCCCTACTTAAATAATTATAAATTATTATATAAAGAAAAAAAGAAAAAAAAAAAAAAAAAAAAAAAAATTATATATATATAATAAAATAAAAAATATATTTTTTATAATCTTTCAAACCCCCCCAAAAAAAAAATTTTTTATCTTGATTGATATTGTATTTTAAAAATCTATTCGAATAATTCATGTATACAAATATTTTTTCCTGCATGTCTCGGTCGCCCTACACTACGGTACGAGGCTCAACTCGAGAAGCTTTTTTCCCCATCGGTTGTCGATTCTTCGAGCTATATGGCCGGCCCATTGCCACTTCAGCTTACTAATCCGTACTGGTAAGACATGCAGGATGCGGGTGGCTCAAGACCGTGCTTTGTGGCATTCCTTGCCCTATCTTCAACACTTGTAAAGGGCTGTAACGATGATGATGAATATTTTTTGCAAGTATGTACTACTTCAAAAAGTATCAATTTTAGCGTGTCTTTTCTAAAATACGATATTTTGTCCAATCTGGCCGTAAATGAAAAAAAATAACCACTGCATGTCCCTTTAAAGACCCGCTGGGTACTGTACCAGTAGGGATACTGGTTCTTCCCTGCGCAGAGGCTTATTTCCGAATCAGTGGGTAAAGCAAAAATTACTTTCGATAAGAATGACTCGGTAATCTATATTGAATGACAAATTATTCTTTTCTATTCTATGGACCCCACGTCTAAAATAAATACGCTCAAGTACGAGTAGGACTTGCGTCCTCAAGGTTTCTTGTAAACTTAATTATTTATTTATTTATTTTCAATCTTTATTGCATTTTGTAAAATAGCAGGTTAATGCTGCTGTGTTACCATATACATTTTTTTATAGAATATGGCAGACGGAAGTGGAAGCCGTGGCCTATAAACATCTACATCAATGCTCGATTAAGACTCAAGGTACAGATGCGTTGTCATCCGTGAGGACTAAGATGGAATGCCTCGTTTCCAGTAAAAAGGGTCTCCGGTTCTCTACACTCACCGTACGAATCACAGCAAAATTAAGCTGCTATTTCACGCTGGTATTCTGTGAGAGCATGGTCCTCCCCCAGCCGAGTGCTATGACCATATAGTATATGTATATATATACAGTAGGATATATATATATATATATATATATATATATATATATATATATATATATATAATTTTTATTACACTGAAATGTCCCAATTTGGAGTAAAACTCATCGCGTCATCTATCGGAATGGGTAGTAAAATGTCTATCTAGCCATCAAGTTTTTTTATAGAAACACGCACTACCTGGTGGAAAGTGGATGCACACGTTTCCAGTAAACAAATTCTCTGATTCTCTACACTCACCATACAAAACACATAAGAATTAAGCTGATTTTTTACGATGGCATTCTGTGAGAACATGGTCCTTCCCTAATCGAGCCGACCCATTCGTGCTACAAACATAATATACTGCAGCATGGCTATATTCACGTACTTATACGTATAGTATAGTACTTTTAATTAAACAATTAATTAATTAAATTACTAGTACTTGTAAAATTTAAAAAAACTGTAAATTAACTTTTTTAAAATTTTTTAGGTTAGTCTCATTAGAAATCACCCCCCGCCCAGATTTGCAATGCGAGGCAATCGCGTGGCGACTGGTTGGTCTTCTCGGCGGAGATCAGGGCACCGGTCTGCGAGCGAGGACCGCTCGGCTTGCGACCGCACTGGTCCAGTACATGCCTGATGCGAGGGACACGGTGGATGCACGGAGGAGACAGCTAGATTCTGCTGTACAAGGTTGATTTTTTGTAGATAATGATTTTAAAAGGTAGAAAAGTTCTGATGATGTTCTAAGATCTGTAAGCAGAGTACTAACGTTCGAATAACTGAGATAAATCTAGGAAACAAACAGGCGTAGATCTAGAATTAAGGTCTGGAGGCGGTCGGAGATTGAACTTTCTCCCCTTGCCATTCCTTCATTTACCTAAAACTATAGGCTTATTTAACAAAGATCTTGACTTAATTGTGGATTAGAGTAAGTCCTATTGTCTTTGAGTAAATCAATCAAAAACGAAAGTAATAATAATAGACAGTCAAGAATTGGTTACTCTTATAGAGTTTCCTACTCTACCTGGTATTGTTTTTGATGCTAAATCCGTGCTATATAGTGACACCGTTAAAATCTTTGTCTTACTTTAAGCAAATATTTTATCTTGGGCCCCGCAAGTAAGCGACGTGAGTAGGAAGGTGTATGCGTCGCTGGGATCTTTCCGTAGATCAAGTAATTTCCACTCATACCAACCAAAATTGCGCTTGCATAATCACTCCTTTTAGCGATCGAATAAAATTTGAGTAAGGAGAAAAAATAATTGAGCCTCTTCAAAACAGCCTATCAAAATACCATTGCGGAACATAGGCTTTCCCCCATAGGTTAATTCGAAGGGGCAATATTTGATATAGAAGCTATGCTTAGGAGACGTGTTGTTAATAGTAGTGTTTTATTATTTTGAGTTTTTATTATTATTATATATTTTTTTGCTCATTTCCCTCTGACGACTCTTACGACACTCACGGTACGAAATGGACTGATGAATTATTTGATGAGCGATTGATTTACGGCACAAAACGGCCAATATGTACTTGTCATGATCAGATTTCTTGAAGTCATGCTGATAAGCAACTAGTACTAAATATCCTTGAAATATATCTGCGAGGAGATGCAGTGGTACAGGTTTATTAAAGTAAAGTTTTGCCTAAACTAAAACCGGTCTAATCTCGACTTTAAATTTAGATATTATCTAAATTTCTCCACTCGAGCAATGATTTTAGTTAAGATAAGATCAAATATCTAAATTAAAAAAAAAACGAGACTGGTTTTGTGAATATCTGTCAAGGTACGTACAATATAAAGAGGTATTGACAGGATATTTAATCGTTTAGAAACAGCATGGCTACGACTATCTACAGATTAATGTCAGCTTAATTTATAGTTTTATAGTAACTCTTAATAGGAAAATTGTTATTAGCTGAAGTTGATTCATTAGCAGGTGATTATTGATTAGAAAGTGATCTGACTGCTGTGCTGCTCGTTCAGAATTTGAATTTGGACTAAATTGTATTAGTTGAGTAAAGCAATATTTTTCAGATTTTATCGAGTTTAAAATGACTTATTTTTAAAATTCGACGTTGCGGATGCTTTGAAGCATCCATGTACCTCTGTGATCATGTCCTCCTGTGACGTTTGGCAACCGCATTTTTTTCTAGTTGTCATTAGGAGGACGTTGCTCCACATTTCCCGTTTCATTTCCTTCTGTCGCCGCTCACGATACCCACGGTGATGTAGGGGCTTAAATATCAATTTGTTATTATTCATCGGCATTAAATTGTGCAGTTCAATGCTGTTTCGGATAGCGAGTGTGGAGAACCGGAGACCCCTTTCACTAGTAATGAGGCATTCTATCTTAAAATCATTTACATTTTGATTCGAGGATAGATGTGGGTGTTTTTGAGTCATAGCATCCACTTGGCATCATGTAGACTGCTGTTTGCTTAATTGTCACCTTATTCTATAAAAAAATTACTAAACACTTTTTTTATTGCTAGTTAGGAACTATACATTCGACCTGATGATAAGTGAATGTTGTGGCCCATAGACATCTAGAAATGCGATATCAATGAAATGAAATCTCGTTAGCAGTAATCGCTCCTATTCTCGCCTCATACCACGAAATATTCTTTTGTACAGAATTAGGATTACAAACGAGCACACAGTCCACCTGATGGAAAGTGATTGCTGTGGCCCATAGACATCTAAATCTATCCTCGATTACGAATCAAAATGCAGATGCGTTATCAGCCCTGAGGACTAAGATGAGATGTCTGGTTTCTAGTTGAAAAGGTTTCTGGTTCTCTACACTCACCATACGAAACCCAACAGCATTACGCTGCTATTTTACGCTGGCATTCTGTGAGAGCGTGGTCCTACCCCGGTCGATCCATTCATGCTACAACCGTAATGTAGCTGAAGGATGACTCTAACACTCTATCCGCTCTATCAGTATAAAACATGCTATTTCAATTATGCTGCTATTTCACGTGGGTATTTTGTGATAGGGTGTTCCATCAAGTCGAACCATTCATACTATAGCTATACTACAACAGCGGGTCTCAATCACGTAAAAATATAGTTTATAGATATAAACATTGATGACTAACACATAACGTTAAAAAATCATTTACCAGGTCTGAGGAAGAACTTCCTTTCACGAAGGTAGAATAAGATCCATTAGTTGATAATGTTTACAGAGAGTATATACTAAATTTTAATATATAATAAGGAAGTTTGCATGTTAGCTTCCTTTATAAGCGAATGAGATAGCGGACTGTTTAAAAATTACTACTAGTAATTATTATACGAGTAGCTTCGTGACGTTCACGGTGACGGTGCGTGATTTATAGGTAAACGTAGCATTTTTTGATTGTCAGTACTTGACTCTCATCTGGTGGTAAAAGATGATCTAGGTATATTGTTAATCTATCGCGACTGCTGATCGTGAGGTTCCGGGTTCAAATCTTGGGTGATTCTGTTAAGAAATTCACAGTAGCAACTCCAAGTCAGGAAGTTGGCGGTGTTTCACTCTTGCCTGATATCTGTCCGGTAGTGTTGGCTACCGCCTCATCTAACCATGAGAGTGATGGAAGTTCCTTTTACAATATATAGTTTATTAATAGTCTTACAAAGAGAGAGGAGTATGTGTATGACAAAATTTTGCTTATATGACAGCAGCCTATCGAGTGACGTGCAGTTTCGTGGTCACTTGGAAGAGAAGGCCAAATTGGCCTCTAGAAAGCTTGGCGTGCTCAGCAGAGCGGGACAGTATTTCAAGTTGGCACACCGCCTGCAACTTTACAAGTCGCCGGTTCGACCGCAGATGGAATACTGTTCCCATCTCTGGGCTGGGGCTCCCCAGTACCAGCTCCTTCCACTTGACCGCATCCAGCGCAGAGCGGCTCGAATTATCGACGACCGAGTGCTTTCCGATCGGCTCGATTCACTGGCACTGCGAAGAGATGTTGCATTTCTTTGCATTTTCTTTCGCATATACCATGGAGAGTGCTCTGAGGAATTGTTCGGATTAATCCCAGCCGCCAAATTTCATGAACGCACTACGCGGCAAAGGTCCCGATACCATCCACACCATCTGAATGCTTGGCGGTCCACCACTGTACGTTGCAAAAGGAGTTTTCTTCCGCTTACAACCTCTCTGTGGAATAGTTTACCACCGGCTATTTTTCCGGACCGATACGACCTGGGGACCTTCAAGAAAAGAGCTTACTCCTTTCTAAAGGGCCGGCAACGCACCTGCAATTCTCCTGGTGTTGCGGTTGATCATGGGCGGCGGTCGCCATTTAACATTAGGTGAGCTGCATGCTCGTTTGCCCCCTCTTCTATAAAAAAAGCAGTCACAAATCTGCAGATTTTAGTTGTACTTAACAATGTCATTTTGTTTCAGGGTTGGGCACTCATGGTCTGACAGCAGACCCCTCGGGCTCACTCATCTCATTACATATCGCGATGAAGAACGAGTTGCAGAGGCACGTGGAGGTGTATAAGCAGGCGTTGCATAAATTTGAAGAATTGGTATTAAAAAATCATCAATCTAATAAAATTAATACAAAATTACGTGATGATATAGCAATTTTAGCCCTGTGGCGCTGTGGCTTAGCAAATTGCGGCGGTGAGGGCCACGGGTTCTAACCTCACACGGAACAAGTATTTGTACAGCCTACAAATAATTTGTACGGGTCTAGATGATTGTCCTTGTGTAATTTATGTATGTAAACTGCCTCCACGATGTAGAAGAAAATCCTAGTGGGTGAAAAGTTATTTAAGAAAAAACAAAACTAATATGAAAGAGTTGAATCACCTGCTACACGCATTATTTGCTTGAAAAGGACTTCGGCCAATAATGATTATAAAATGCAAATAAACTATATTTATTTATTTGTACACGTCCCACAGCTTTTTTATAGAATTTGACAAACGGGCACACAGTCCACCTGATGGTAAGTGGATGCTGTGGCCCATAAACATCTACATTTATCCTCGATTAAGAATCAAAACGCAGATGCGTTGTTTCCCCTGAGGACTAAGATGGAATGCCTCATTTCCCATAAAAAAAGGTCTCCGGATCTCTACACTCATCATACGAAACACAGCGGTATTAAGCTGCTATTTTACGCTGGTATTCTGTGAGAGCGCGATCATTCCCTAGTCAAGTCAACCCTTTCGCGCTATAACCACAATAAAGCTGCAGCGTGGCTCTACTACGTATAATTCTGTAAGAGTTTGGTCCTAACCTATCGAACGCACCCATTAGTGCTGCAAATATAACATAGCTGCAGCGTATCTCCAACACGTTTTATTCAAATTCATGATGAAGCTATATTATAGTTTGGATTTAAACCCACGGTCTTTTGAGTTCGTTTTCTGCATTCTGCCATAAGCTACTGTCGCTCGGGTCACCTGGGTCGTTTCGCTTGCCGTCAGTAATTCGGTTACACATTTTGTGTATTTCTATATACCCGTTGGTCCATGGTTGTTTCCCATTTGGGTTACGCTCCTTTAACGCTGGTATTCTGTGACAGCATGCTTCTTCCCCGGTCGAGCCGACCCACTCATGCTACTACCATAATGTAGATGCAACATGGATCTACCACGTAAAATTATGTTACGTTATATAGTTGAGGGTCACCGGTTCTCTACACTCACCATACGAAGCACAGCAGCATTGAGCTGATATTTTACGTTGGTTTTCCTCCTCCGAATGGGCCGACCTTATATATCCTACCAACTCTCCTATGTAAAATTATATGTCCAATGGTCGAATGGTGGATTTGAACCCACGATTTTTTGAGTTCCCGATCTGCATTCTACCATTGACCACTGTCTCTCCCCCGCAGTCGTCGGTGACGCTACACAGCGAGCCGGCGTCATCGTCCCACCAGCGTTTGCTATCGCTCTCGCACTCTGACGTGGAGCGGCGGCTCATCGACAACAAGTCGCTGCTGACCGCCGTGGACAAGCCGGCGCTGCGTCAGCTGCCCGCACTGGTGGCGCAGCTGGCGGCGCGTGTCGACTGCGATAAGGCCGTACTGGCCTCCCTTGGGCACATCCGCCGCACCGACCCCGCGCTCGACCTCAGCGATACACGGTGGGTCACTGTAGTAACACTATAGTAACACGATAATAACATAATAGTAACACAATAATCATTTAGTATTATAACTCTAGGACCGACGAAGCACTGGACTTCAGCGATACGTAGTGAATCACTAAATTAACAGAATAGTGACACAATAGTAACGCAACTAACCCTTACTTCACACGGATGATTTCTAGATCTTGACAATGGCGCCACATATCTTACTAATAGTCTTATTATAGTACAGGTAAAACTTTACTACATAACTACCCCGTAAAATTTTCATTAAATTCGGTCAAGACGTTTAGGAGTAGGAGAATTACGAACCCTCGCTAATAGGAGTTTTTTGATTTACTAACGGCCCACCTTGGGTTTTTGTTTCGATTTTTTTTTAATTGAAAGTGGATGCTGTGGCCCATAGACATCCACGTTTATCCTCAATTAAGAATCAAAATGCAAAGGCGTTGTCACCCCTGAGGACTAAGATTGAATCCCTCGACTCCAGTAAATAGTGTCTCCGGTTCTCTAAACGAAATATTACGCTGCTATTTTACGCTGGTATTCTAAGCGAGCGTGGTCCTGCCCCGATCGAGCTGACCGGCGTAGTGCTAGTGTCGTGCTACAACTATAATACAGCTGCAGTGTGGCTCTACCACGTAAAAGAATTGATGATCGCTGGCTTAAAATAAGTGTAAGGTTGAGCAAATAAAAAAAATTAAAAAGTTTTTTGAATGATAATGATAACATGTAACAAAAACCCTGTGGTTCCCGTTAAGTGCGTTATCAGAATGAGTATTCAAACGTATAGAAATAATTTTTTTTCCAAAAAAACACATTTAAAAAAAATTAATTTTAATTTAAAAAAATAATTTGCAAATTGTATGTGGTTTTATTATCTCTGCATTAACCGAGGAGTAAGAGGATTGTCAAAGACCCCGCATTACCGATACTCGTGTGAGTTAGAGGAAATAAAACCACATGTAATTTACAAATTAATTTTTTTTCTTTAAAATTAATTTTTTTAAATGTGTTTTTTTGAGAAAAAAATTATTGCTATACGCTTGAATACTGATTCTGATAACGCAGTTAACGGGAACCACGGGGTTTTTGTTACATGTTGTATACGTCCCGCAGCTAGCTGGGCACAGGCCTCCTTTATTTATGATGAGGATTATAAACCAATTAGTCCGCAACGCTGCGCCAGTGTGGCGAACTTCACATATCCTCGAAATACACATTCCTCAGACATGCGGGTTTCCTCATTATGTTTTCCTTCACCGCCGAGTACGTGGTAAAATATACGTCGAGCGCTTAGCCCCTGAACTATCTAGGCTCTATTATACGAGTAACAAGCGCAGACATTAATCGTCGTGAGATCTAATGCAATGCCGAGATCTCACAGAGTCATTACTACTTTTTACCTCGCAACGGTTCCGCAGGATGGAGAGATATCATCTGCACAGGAAGAGGAACACATATTTACTCTTCAAATATTACACGATAAGGCATCTCATACACATAGTTAGATAACTTGAAGATAAGAATAGATTCAGTAATGTAAATAAGACATTTAGATAAATAAGCATCATTACTAGAACAAAAACTAATCGCTTAGAGTCACGCCTATAATTCACGAGGGGTAAACGGAGACCTATTTAAACAACGTTTAGCAAAATATAGGTTTAGATGGTAAATCGTGAAGAAAGTGATAGGTGCCTAACCCATAGTCTACTTACATAATCATAAACTTCATATCCCATGCAATTTGACAAGTTAACACGCAAATATTGTATGTTGATTTTAGATTTAATATATATTTAGGTACATCTTCACGATTTAGATTTATTTAAAAAAGTAATTTTATTTGACTCTTTTAATAACGACATGTCACGCATGTCAATCGTTTATCGATAAAAGTAGCAAACAATATTTTTCAACCACGGCAGAGATGGAAAAAATATATGATTGAATGAAAAACTTTTCTTGCACACCAAAAAATAAAAAATAAAACGTTGAAAAAGCAAGTTAAGTATACAATTTGGCGGCCTTATCTAGCGGTCTCTTCCAAATAACCGAAGGTGAATAATAAATACATACATACATACGAGGTAGACGATGCAGTTGGATTATAAATATTATACAAATATAAATTACAAATATACATAATAAAATATGATATTTCTTATTAGATTAGATTAGCACCTTGCCTGGTGTAAAATCCGTTCATAAGGCCAAATATTTAAGAAAGTGATATCAGTATAGATATAAAAAATTGATCCTTAAGTATTAGTGATAAAACACCTATTCGTATGAATGCGATTAGCTTAGCTAGAAAAAAAATAAAGTTATTCTGATAAGATCGGAAGATTTGTCACTTTAAGAGTGTGGGCCTAAACACACGTTTCTCACTTTTTTATTGTTTATTGCAACCATCTTATTTGAGGATAACGTTAGGTTAGGTGTAAATATTTCTCTTCCTCTGTCTATATTTAAAAACCAAAAAAAATGTGACATGAAAATATAGTAATAATATATTCTATTTAACATAAGTAAATTTAAACTATATGGCCGGCCCATTGCCACTTTAGCTTACTAATTCCTTGGTTACTCTGGTTCTACTTCGGATATTCTCATCCCTAAAGTAACCATACATACTGAAAAGCAAATAAAAAAAATATTATCATATTTTCATCACAATAGTGATGTTTTATATAATATTAATACTACAAGTAAGGTAACAATGTTTTCATATTTTTGTAAGCGAGAGAATTGGAGAATCTACAAGCAAAAGTTCGCCTTTGGTTTTATAAGGACTACCTGTTTTACAAGTTGGTAACCTGCTGTTTTCCTCTTTCTGCTCTGGAGTCCGTTTGGCTGGGTACTAACCTCTTACTTGCCGCTAAATAGCAGGACCTGCAGTGCTGTGTTCAGGTCTGAAGCGTATAGAGAATACAATATACATATACACAATATAATATATAATAACAGTATAATTATAGGCTAGTCCTCAGAGATCCTCTTTTATTTGAATTTGGTTGCAAGTGACCATGGGTGCAGTAACCACATACTATCAGGTGGACTATAAGTTCGTTTTTCACTTTAGTTTTATAAAAAAACAGTAAGTCTTACAAAAAAAAAAATTGGAGGACGCTTGTAAGAATTAAGTATGTTACATAGGGAAGCTTATTCCATGCAACTTAGTGGGTATTCGCATGAGATAAAGATATGTAGGTTTTCATACGCCGCAGCTATATTACGGTTGTAACACGAATGGGTCATCTCGACCGTAGAAGGCCACACTCTCACAGAGTACCAGCGTAAAATAGCAGCTTCATAATGCTGTGTTTCGTATGGTGAGTGTAGAGATTCGGAGACCCTTTTTACTGAAAAGGAGGCTTTGCATTTTAGTCCTCAGGGTTGACAACGCATATGCGTTTTGATTCTTAATCGAGGATAAATATAGATGACTTTGGACCACAGCATCCACTCACCATCAGGTGGATTGTGTGCTCGTTTGTACCTTATTCTATAAAAAATTATTTTTATCATTACAGCCTTTTTTGTCCTACATAAAGGATACTTGCTATTTACCACGCTGGTCAGGCGTGTTTGCAAGAGCTATAAATGCCTATGCGATCTTACGTTTCCCTTGTTTGAATTTCACTTTATTACGACCAAGTAATTACTACACTGACCATAGATGTTTAACCGAAAGTAAACTATTAGAGCTGTGTCTATGGTCCACAATTACCATCCAATAACAACATTGAACTGTTAACTTGAGGAGTTTTCCTTTGCTAAATATTTGTTTATTTAATTGATCACTTACCGGTGAAGATGACGCATAATACTTATCTATTAAAGTTTTTGCAGTTATGCAATTTTTAACTGTCAAATTATCTCGCAACTACATTACGAGTAAAATTTAGCCAGACCAGTTACGCGTCTGACATGCAAACGGAGACTTCCTCTATATTTCCGTTAAATTAAATAACGTGTTTGTGGCTTAAACAATTACTATATTTATGATTACTATAGTAATAAGACAACGGCGTAAGATGATTTCTAACTGAAAATAAAAGTTAAAGGCATGAAATGTGTTACTTAATAGTAATTATGAGAGTAGAACTAGGTGTAGTGGTCTGTTTTTGCTCAGCAATGGGTAGTAGGTCAACATTAAGAGAGGACTGTCAATACCACTTGTCGCATTTTTTTCATCAAAAATCCCAAGATTTCTAAAGCAACAAGATTATGTCAATACACACACCTACAAGATGGCAACAAGTTCTCGAACAAAATGGCACATATATATTATAATTAAATGCAATGAAACTTTGAAAAAAAAAAACCTTCAGTCTGGTCTGTACGAGTACATCGGAATCCAAAGTTTTAATTATAAGTTGGATATTCTTTCGTTCTTTGTTAAATTCTGCACAAATACATTACTTTAATTTGGTTTGAACTTTCTTGTATCCGCATTATCTTTAGTTGACGGTAGTAGACGGTGTAGTTAAGTTAAAGTTAAAGTTACAGCCTATATATTTCCCACTGTTGGGCACAGGCCTCCTCTCATTTCTGAGAGGGTTTTAGGTCAAGGAGGTATCCGCCGTGCTGCCCCAATGCGTTTTGGCGAACTTCACATGTCTTCGAAATATTTTTTTATTTCTCAGACGTGCGGGTTTCCTCACGATGTTTGCTTCACCGGCGAGCACGTGGTAATTCAGCACTTAAAATTGCAATTAAAAATTTCACTGGTGACGGCGGGGATCGAACCCGGGTTGCTCGCGTAATGTGACTTTACAGAGAGCGCTAACCATCTGAGCTACCACTGATCCATTATCTTTATCTTTATACTACATGTCATGAAGTCGTAAGCACTATTGCTGATCATGAGTTCCCAGATTCAAATCTCAGGTCGGACTAAATCAAATTATATGTTTTTTTGTAAGGAATTCTCAGAAGTAGCCCGGATTCAGGATTTTTTACGATTTTGTTGTGAAAATTTGTGTTTTGTATGAGCAGTCGCTAAGACTAAGATTTAGTCAGGAAAAGACTAAGACCTTACAGAATACCTGCGTCATTTTTATGCTAGATTATGTGAGAAGTTTGTTACGTATGTTTTGTATGGTCATTTACGGGAACCGAAGAGTCCTTTAACTGGTTACGAGATCCACTTTATATACTATATTTTGAATCCTAATTAAGGATAGATGTAGAGGTCTATGGGCCGCTCCATCCACTTACCATCAGGTGTACTGTGCGTGGTAGTGGTATGGTCGCTTGTAACGTTTTAAGATTTCTCGAGCCCAATTGAAAATTTTAGTAATACTTTCGGAGAAAGCTTATTGACCGTATATTATATGGTTTTTTCCTGGCTGATTTACAGGCTTCTGATAATTGCTAAAATTATGGTACATAGGTTTTCATTATCTAACCAACTTGTTTTTGATGTAACACTTATGTTATAAGATTGGCAGTAGATTAGGATGCTGCGTTACAGATACGGCGATGAACATAATATAAACAAACTCGAAAACAAATATGTAACTTTTAGCAAACAATTTGATCATAGCCGAAGCGGTCGTCGTCAATCCGATGGCCAAAATCATAAATTTTCTTCTTCTTGCGGTCTAATGTCTTAATTTGGAAAAAACGGGTATCAAATACTTCTTCACCAGTATAAAAGCGTCCATTACTGGAGATGAGCTTCCTAGTTATAACGAGGACTTGCCTTAAACGTGACGCTTGGCAGGTAGATTGACGGTCACAGTATCTGAGGTCCAGCATGCTTGACGCTGCCACCCGTCCAGTCTGGGTACCAGTCTTATTTTACTTTTAGAGATATTTAATAGATGCCGTTGATTTTTTTTCTTAATCTCTCAGTAACCCCCGTTTTAAAGGTATTATATGTTTAACGTGTGTATCTGTTTGTCAAATGTGGCATCGTAGCTCCCAAACCCATAGAATACTATAATACATACAGAATAGAACTGGGGAGTGGGCGGAGCCCGCGTAGCCACTAAAATGTCACTAACACGTCAATTCACACGTGTACTCGTAAATGTCAACACGAGATGTATTTTGACGTTACAATCGCTTCCAAATTTCGCATGCAAATTATTTAGAAAATGCCAAATTGCACCCTATTTACATATAAACACAGCGAATCAGGTTTGGCGACGGCAATCATCGTATAAAATAAAATTGACAGCCATTCTATTGTGTATTATGGTATTCTATGCCCAAACCGAAGAACCGATTTAGATTTAGTTCTTTTGTTTGAAAGGTGACTTGATCGAAAGTGTTCTTAGCACTTAGTGAATCATATTCAAGATAAAAATCAGCCGTTTGAAAATCATCCGCTCTTTTTGTTTCGGGGGTAACTAAACTCTCAATTTAAGTTAAACATTACAAAAGTACATATCATATAATACATACATAACACTCACACCTGTCACCCAGAGAGCTAGGCATAGACTACAGACTTTCATTTGGCACGATCCTGACATAGCTCTCTCGCCTCCTCCACAATCATATACCTACGCATACATGCTCGTCGGTTGAGGGTACTCCTGATTTGGCCCATTGTTAATATATCGCCAGTTTGGTCAATAAACTTTCGCGTAGGACGTCCCTTTGCGATTCTGCCGTTCACTTCTGCATCATAAATTTGCTTTGTCACTCTTTCCTCATTCATTCTTGCTACATGGCGAAACCATCGAAGCATTCCTTTCTTAATCTTTGTCAAAACATAATCTTGCAAACCACACTCTTCTCTTATCACATATTTACTCACCCTGTCGTTCAGATTTAGCCCTAACATACTGCTTAACGACCGCATTTCTACTGCATTTATTCTACTCTCGTGCTTCTTCTGCCACACCCAACTTTCACTACCATACGTTAAAGTAGGGACTAACAGAGCATTGTGAATTGCCATACGTGCCTTTTCTGATATATTCTGACTTTCCACAATACATACTTTCACATACATTTACAAAAGTACATATAAAAAAAAGATATTAAATACTTTTCTAAGTACATAAAAGTGGTCGAATACATCTTTAAGTACCAATTTTCTATTTCATTTATTTACCTTATTTGAGTTATTGAAAAGTAGTATGTGCAAAAGATTTTTAAAACGAGCGGATAGCAATAAATAATGAAATGTTGATGAATATATCGACCATTAGTCACGCAGTTATTTATAACAAAAACCAATAATAACACCAATAATCCGACACAGCTGTTTAATATCGATAAACTTTTATTTTCAATCACCGACCACACTATTTTTAGTTACCTAACACATGTCATAATATTTGGAAGAAAGTGGCTTTCTCTATTAGTTGATTGAAATATTGAGAAATCAGTTATACTTGATACGACTAAATGTTTTTACACTTTGTAATATCTGTCAAACACTTGTGAATTTTAATCTAGACACACATTGACTCAGCCAAGTTCGGAAAAGAAAAGGGCAATGCACCGGAAGTGTGCGAACTATTTAAGCCAGCCAAATTCAACTCTCTATAATTCAAAAACCATTAGACCATTTCATTACGTGGTAGTGCCACGCTACAGTAATACTGTAGTTGTAGCACGAATGGGACGGCTCGACCGGGGAATGTCCACCCACTCACAGAATGATTCGAACACAAGAAGTGGTTAGTATAGAGAACCGAAGACCTCATTTTACTAGAAATGAGGCATTGGACCTCAGTGACAACGCATTTGCATTTTGATTCTTAATCAAGGATGGATAGATACCATGGGCCACAGAATCTACTTACGTTCATCAAGCTCGCTGGTCACCCTTATCCTATAAAAAATGCAGATTTCTTTACGACGTTTTCCTTTACCGCAGATCACGTGGTGAATCACTTAGCAAGCACTTAGAAACCGGAATTGGGTTGTTCGTTCACCACAGTTCTTAGGTTGGGGTTTAAGGTATAATGCAACCTTTACTAGCCAACTTCAAATTTTTTTTTAATTTATGTTTGATGACCTCTCAGTCAATGGTTGACCGATTTAGGTGATTTTTTTTATTAAATAGGTTGTAAGCTTCAGGAGTTATTTCATATAAACAAAAAGATTCCGCCCCTAAAATGGCAGAATAGAGGACGGACTATTTCATGTTAATTTTGGCAATACGAGTATTGAGATAGTGATATTCCATACTTTACTTAAAAGGTTAAAAAATTACTTGTAACAAAAAGTAAAAGCCGAATTCTAAAAACTAAAGGCAAAAATTCACAGCCGGGACAACTATTTGTAGGCCAACTCATTGAAAAGACAATGCGTCACGAAGCCGTTGATATACCACTCTTTCCTATATAAAAACGAAGTGGAATAGCTAGGCTCCATGCTAGCTACCTTTTGATCCATGACTTTGTTACACCTACATCTATCCTCGATTAAGAATCAAAATGTAGATACGTTGTCACCTCTGACGACTAAGATGCTTCGTTTCGAAATAAAGAATGCCTCTTTATTAGTTAAATGGGTCTCCGATTTTCTACGCTCACCAAACGCAGCAGAATAAAGCTGCAATTTTACGCTGGTATTCCGTGAAAGCTTGGTCCTTCCCCGATCCAGCTGACCCATGTGCTACAACCACAATATATCTGCAACTTAAAAATATATATCATACATTTTTTTATTTTTTACCTTTACCGCTCTGCTTGTCACTCTTACTTCATTAAAAAAAATAACTCTGTAAGCATTAAGTGGCAATAAAGTCGCATTATGACAACAGTACGAAGCATTGTTTGAGCTTTCGTTGGGAATATGCGAGGATTTCTCGCGTTATTTTCACTGTGAAGTTGACGCATAACGTTATGTTCCATTCATAACTTTGGCCCAAAAGTGCTTATGCGATGTTGTGATTTCCTCGCTTAATTTTGTTTTACCACGACTAGGTTAGTTACTGTAGAAATACCAAGAACTTCAAGTTATTGATTATAAATTGGCTAAGGACCCTGTCTTACGAAAGCAAAGAAAAACTTATATGTTTCAACACATAGGGTGGCAAAAAAATATTTTCACACAAACATTTTGAATTATTGTTTTTTTTTCGTATAATATGTAATATTATATTTCTAGAACTTTTGTATGGCTATGGAAAAGCGGGAGTTTCTGACACAAGTACTTTAGGGTACTCAAGAGGATACCTTGAAAATGAATCGTAGTTTTGGGGGCGTGGCTTATTCCTTTGTCAGCGAAGCTCACGGATGGCTGAGGGAGTGTCAAAATGAAAGTGGTACAATGACTTCATTATATTTTATTATTATTTTTATAAGAAAGCTGTATTTACTCGCCTGCTAAGCATGGCAACTATGACCTGTCTATATGGCAAATTATAGAGTGGCCTGTGTTCAGTAGTCGACTTTTGAAAGGCTACCGTTACCGTTACAGCGTTCTAAAGCCCACTGCTGAACACAGGCCTCTCCCATAGATTGCCTCATATTTCCCATAGTTGCTACGCTTGGTAAGCGGGTCGGCAACCGCAGTTCTTTATTTTTAGTCGTGATTAGAAAGATGCTGCTGCCCATGCCCTGATTTGTTTCTCTCTGTCGCCTATTACGACCTTCAGGGAATGGGATTTGGGGTAGTGGATATTCTTACACCGCCACTCACGGGTTGAAAGGCTGTACTGAACGAATTAACTAATTAAATTTATACATTTCTATATAAAATCTACATATATACTGCTTAAGGACCTCTGTGTCTACCACTGCGTTACAGCGTATAAGAATTGAGAGTTTACAAGATGAAGATGTGAAAGACAAGTACAAATGCAGACTGAGAGAAAATATAAGTAATTTGGATGAGTTGTGTGTGAATGAGTTAGACTTGGAGAATGTGTGGCATAATGTTAAGAAAGGTTTAGTGGATGCAGCTACCGAAGTATGTGGTGTTAGTAAGAGAACGAATGTAAGGAAAGACAATACGTTATGGTGGGATGATGATGTACGTATGGAAGTTGAAGCAAAGAAGAGAGCATGGCTAGATTTACTAGCGACCAAAGCTGGTAATTCTGGCGGTAAGAATGATGAGTATGAAAGAAAAAAGGCAGAGTTTAAACGTTTAAATAAGAGAGTAAAAGAATT
This sequence comes from Parnassius apollo, assembly GCA_907164705.1. Taxonomy (NCBI): domain Eukaryota; kingdom Metazoa; phylum Arthropoda; class Insecta; order Lepidoptera; family Papilionidae; genus Parnassius; species Parnassius apollo. Next base: position 1,550,863 of record CAJQZP010000200.1, read on the forward strand.
AGTTGAAAGGGAAAAGCAAGAAAGAACTCATAAGAATGATAAAAGAATAAAGGATAACTTCCAGGCAAATGTTAAAATGTTCTGGAAACTCGCAAGAAATACCAGAGGACTTTCAACACAGCCTAGATTGAATACAATACGAGACGAGAATGGCTGTATTCTGAATGATGAGTCTAAAGAGATGGAAGGAATATTTAGAAAGCGTATTTATGAGCAAGGAAAAGTGTGAACTAAATAAAATAGAAATTCCGAAAGAAGATGAAAGAGATAGGAAGATAAGTATAGATGAAATAATGAAAGCAATGAAAAGCATGAAAGTAGGTAAGGCAGCCGGATATGGTAGAGTTTCACTCGAAATGCTAAGGGCTGGAGAGGACGTGGTGGCAGGCCTGCTGTACACCTTGTTTAATTTATGTTGGGAACTAAAGCGGGTACCGGGAGACTGGTGCAAAGCCATGATAGTCCCAATATATAAGGGAAAATTGTCACAGCAGGACTGTAAAAACTACCGTGGTATCGGCCTTCTTAGCATTGTGGGAAAACTGTATGCTAAGGTACTAATTGAAAGAGTTATGAAAGAAACTGATGAAAAAATTTCAGATCCCGCTTGCACGAGATTTAGAAAGGGAAAGGAGTGTACAGATCAAGTCTTTTCCATGCGCATGATCGCGGAGAAGTTTTTGGCGAAAAACCAAAAAGATTTTTGTGCGTTCACGGACTTGGAAAAGGCTTATGACAGAGTGGACAGGGATGTTTTACGGCAAACGCTGAACGCATTTAGGTTGAGCGCTGGTTTGATACAGGCATTAAAGTCTCTGTATAGGGACTCGAGTGCTTGTGTTAGAATCAACGGGGTCTACTAGGACTGGTTTGGCATACATAAAGGTGTCAGACAGGGCTGTTTAGCTTCCCCGTGGCTGTTCAACCTATTTATGGACAGCTGTTTGGAAAATTTGAAAGTTGAAGAATGCGGGTTAAGAATGGGTGAGTTAACCATCAAATACCTTTTGTACGCCGATGATCAAGTCATACTTGCGTCGTCGGCGGCCGAGTTGCAAATGATGGTTACATTAATGAACAGGTCATTAAAAGAAAGGGGAATGAAAGTGAACGCAAGTAAGACGAAAGTGACAGTTTTTGAAAGAGATGAAAGCAAAACGGTATGTGAAATAAGAATAGAAGGAGAGTTAATTGAGCAAGTGGATGATTTCGTATATTTGGGATGTGTATTCAGCAGGGATGGGAGATATGATAAGGATATTGAAAGACGAGTGAATGCAGGAAATAAATTAAATGGGGCTCTACACTCTATTGTGAAAAGTTAGAATGTGTAAAAAAAGGCACGTATGGCAATTCACAGTGCTGTATTAGTCCCTACTTTAACGTATGGTAGTGAAAGTTGGGTGTAGCAGAAGAATCACGGGAGTAGAATAAATGCAGTAGAAATGCGGTCGCTAAGGAGTATGTTAGGGCTGAATCTGAGTGACAGGGTGAGAAACTGTGTGATAAAAGAAGAGTGTGATTTGCAAGATGATGCGGTGACCAGGATTAAGAAAGGAATGCTTCGGTGGTTCGGTCATGTAGAAAGAATGAATGCGGAAAGCCTGAAAAAGAAAATATATGTTGCAGAAGTGAATGGAAGAGTCGGAAAGGGACGTCCTAGGCGGAAGTTTGTCGACCAAATTGGCGATATACTAAAAATGGGCCAAATTAAGAGTACCCTTAACCGACGAGCATGTATGCGTAGGTATATGGATGTGGAAGAGGCGAGAAAGGTATGTCAGGATCGTGCTAAATGGAAGTCTGTAGTCTCTGCCTACCCCTCTGGGTGACAGGCATGAGTGTTTATGAATACTGCTTAAGCTTATTTAAACCTAATAATTTCGTATATTTATGTGAATACTGCACAGTAAATTTAGTTTTAATCTATTTGTAATAGCATATTAAAAATGTCTCTATCGATAGGTCTCTATTAAATTGAATATTATGTTGAAATTTGTGCTATCGGATATAGAACACATACGATAGGTGGTAGGTCTAGACTTTTAAAGGCTGTAATAGATTGATGGATAGATAGTCTTTGATGTTGATGAGCTGCCGTCCACTCTTATTAAAAAATGTGCCGAAGAAATAGTTCCGTCGTTAACTTTAATTATAAATCAATTCTTTTCTGAAGGAGTATTCCCTGACCTACTAAAATTTGCTATTATAAAGCCAATACATAAAAAAGACAAAAAACGGACCCCAATAACTATCAACCATTGCACCTACCCAATTTCAAAAATTTTTGAAAGAGCTATGTTCAAACGATTATACTCATTTTGTGAAACGTACAATATTTTCGACGACGCCCAAAATGGTTTTAGAAAATACCGCTCGACAACCCTAGCCGCATTTAAATATTTTAATGAAGTCTTGAACATATTAAACGATCAGAAATTCGCAATAGGAATTTTATTTGACATGACAAAAGCGTATGAAAAAATTAAATATGACATTCTCTTAAATAACTTTATGACATTGGTATCCGTGGTGTAGCTCATAAGTGGTTTGCTTTCCTTTCTCAGCAATCGTTCACAGTACGTCGAAATAGAAAATGTAGATCAAGATTCAAAAACCATAACATGTGTCAGGTCGAGGGCCCAGCCGGTGCGGGACTCTATCCCTCAGGGGTCCGTACTAGGGTGTGTCGTCTTCCTTATTTACATCAATGACCTAACCAAGATTATTGATGAGTTTTGTGTGATGTTTGCCGACGATTTTTCCGTTGTGTTCCCTTATACCAATGGTACGAAACTTAATGAAAGAATTTACATAATTATAAATAAAGTAAAACAATGGCTAAGCGATCATAATTTAGAAGTCAATTTCAAAAAAACTAAACTAATACAATTCAGACCATGACAAAAACATGAACTAGAGATAAATTATACATATAATCAAACAAAATTAGAATGTGTTCAAAATGTTTCTTTGCTGGGTATAAATATAGATTCGAATGTTAATTTTAAATCACATATTCAAAAAATTAAGTTAAAATTATCACAATTTATATGTGCTTTAAGAGAATTAAAAAAAATCTACAAATTTAAAAACGGTAGTGACAGCCTATCACGCCTACGCTCAAGCGTGGCTAAACTACGGCATCATACTATGGGGCAGCAGTGTAGACTCACACGAACTTTTTATTTTACAAAAAAAAAAATGTGTACGCGTACTTGCAAATATCAAGCAAAGAGAAAGCTGCAAACCTCACTTTCAAAGTCTCAAAATTCTAACATTACCGTGCCTATATTTATTAGAAATAAGTAAATTTGTAAAAAGACACCCAAGTTTTTGCACCAAAATCATAGACGCGCCCCGATACAACGTACCTCGCTATAAGAATAACCTTTTGCAACCAAAATCTAAATTAAAATTACACAGTACAGGTCCTTACTCGATGTCAATAAAAATTTATAATAAATTGCCGGAATACATAAAAGCCGAAACAAATATTAATAAATTCCTAAGAACTTTAAAAGAGATACTTATTAGAAAAAAGTTATTATTCAATTAATGAATACATTGAGGAAAAGAATTTTTAAGTGTCTGCCCCTCTCCTGTTCATTGCTATGCCTTTCGAGGTGCACGTGATTGTTAGAACTTGCATGTTTTGTTTAGTCTCAAGTCACATGTAACGCAATTTGTGAATAAATAAATAAATAGTCCTTGAGAAAAACAATTTGCCTGTTCGCCTACAGACAACTCCACTTTATCTTTATATGGAGAGTAAAAAATAGAATGAAATAAAAAAATGGTTAACATTAAAAATTCATGTTAAATGTAATATTTAGCACCCAATACTCGTCGTAGAAGCGTCTCGCGTCCTCGACATATAAACGAGACCAGTAATGAATAAATTTGAGTATTTTTCGCAAAACACTGGGATGAAATGAAAATTTACGTGCACTAAGTGACATTAGTGTAAACACACACAGGTAAATTCGTATGTCACTTCAGGCTTATAAAAATATTGCTAGAAATAAAAAAAAGAGAAAATAAAGGTTTCTTCTACAAATTCTCACACATTTCATCCCAGATTTTTATTAGTTAATGCAATTATGATACGCACAACAACACATAATTAAATGTATTGTTTAACATTACGTAAGGCTCGCGCCCATTCAACGAGGCGCGATGATATAATCGTTCACAGAGCCAGACGCATCTCCGATTGTCTCGCATAAGAGGAAAGTCATTGTGTAAGCTTAGAAAATAGTTATCGCTTTTACTTTTTCAGTATAGAATTACAAGAATTACGTTTGCGACAGAAAATTTGTATGCAAATAAGCTTCACAAACAAAGCAGTCCCTGATAGTAAATGGATACACTCAGAGTAGGATGCATGGAGAAAGAAAGAAGAAAGAAGGAACTATTTATTTGATACACGTTATACATTTCGTTACGTTCTAAAACGGCTTACGAATTAAAAACTTTGAGGCAGTACATGTCCACCTAAATGGTAGTTAATAGTAAATACAAAAAAAAAAAAAATTGAAATGTGGCATTAAATAGGTCTTCAACTCGGCATCTCGCTACAATGGTAGTGCTGGTTTTTAGTTGCGAGTCTTGTGGCATATTCATATTTTTTCTATTTATAACTTATTGAGTAAACCACTATAAGAATTACAAAGGGCGGACTTAATGCTTTTGGCATTCTCTCCCAGTCAACGGGGGACGCGTGGAAGATATGTGAAAGTTGCCAGAAATAAAAATTATATTAAAATAAATCAGAAAAAAACAAGTGTGCTTATGACCACACGACTGAAGTAAAACTTCTTAACCTCCATCCGTATGTAATTGTATATATATATATATATATATATATATATATATATACATAGGCATGCATGTATTAATTTTCTACAAATATTTAAATTTATTATCGGCTTTGTTCCATAATTTGTTATTATTCACCCGAAAATTCATAAAACATAAATTTTAAAATGAATTTAGAATTTTATTCACTTCGAACGTAGAATATTTAATGTATTGAACGAAATATTAATTCATAAGATTGTCAAAACGAAATAAAATTACGAAAAATAACTGGCTATGAGAGAAAGAGAGAGAGAAAATGTGCCCGCGCACTGCTCTGTCTCTTGCTTATACTCCCGTTCGCCTCGCCCGATCACACTGTTCGTAATGCTTTCGTCACGCGTTTGCCAGCTTACTCCCCAAGTCAAGCGTGCGTAGAGCAGTTTTACTTCAAAAAGGCTAATCTTAATATATATAAAGTACGTGTCACGTTGTTTGTCCGCGATGAACTCTTAAACTACTTAACCGATTTTAATTGAATTTGCACACCGTGTGCAGTTTGGTCCAACTTGAGAGATAAGATATTTTTTGCCCATGAGTGACCCTCAATTTTATTTTGCGAATTTAAGGATTTTTAATAGGACATGACAAAGGGTCGTCGAAAAGGGCAGAACAACGTCTGCCTGGTACGCTAGTAGTAATATAAGACATATTTATAAATTAAAAAATAGACTAATATTATACTTATTAATTGAAATACAATACGAGTGTTATTAACGCGTGTGGTGGCGGTGTAAGAATATCCACTGACCCATATCGTCCCGTAGCGTAGGTGTCGTAAGAGGTAACAAGAGAGTAGCGTTTTCATAATAACAACAAAAAAATTTAAAAATGCGGTTTCCAACCCGGCTTTAATGAACGGATATTAAGGCCCATAGCACAGTATAAATAATAGTACAACGTACCCATGGACACTCATCTATACTCGATTTAAAATTGATATTATAACCCTATGTCATTTATATTAGGCGATCCCGCAGATAATTTATGATCTGTGTATCGAAATAGACAAAACAACACTCTTCCACCTCTGTCCGTCTTATTACTAAAAGTAATTTATTATTAGTTGCGACTTTAAAATCGACTCTGATTTATTAAAGAGGTCCCGTGGGAAATATGACAACCAAAATGTAGACAATGGAGAATTAATTTCTCCAGTCTCCTTACTTTCTAACAGAATTGAGGAGAAGGCTGTATCTAGCAGTGGGAGGTAATGAGGTTGTAACTTTTTGCTTCATTTCAGACCAGTGGCTGGGGTGCTGATGAATTACTCCCGCGGCTGCGCAGCGCTGCTTTCGATGATGTCGGAGGGAGAGAGGGAAAGAGTCTCTCCATTTTCCTCGGGGGAGGTGGAGAGGGAGGGAGTGCTCAGTGGCGGTGAGGCAACGCCGCGTTCGCATACGGACTCCGCCAGCGATGGTTACCACTCGGACAGCGACGACTCGCAACAACATTCTGACAGGTGATTTGATAACAATTTTTTGTGTAGAGGGTACGGTTCCGCGAGTGTATGTTTGCATATATGTATATATCATGTCTATTGACTAAATGTCTTGACAGTTTTTAAAATAATATAGGGTGCTGTTAGATCCGTCTCTGTTGTGGAAGTGATGAGTCACATTATTTGAAGTTTTCCATTTTCAGTAAACTATGGGTGACAAACGGTAAGACAAGGGTTTACACGTGGTAGAACCACGCTGCAACTATATTATAGTTGTAGCACGAATGGGTCGGCTCGACCGGGGTTGGACCACGCTCTCACAGAATACCAGCGTGAAATAGCAGCTCAATGCTGCTGTGTTTCGTATGATTTGTGTAGAGAACCAAAGACCTATTTTACTGGAAACGAGGCATTCCGTCTTAGTCTTCACGGATTACGACGCATCTACATTTTGATACTTAATCGAGGATAAATGTAGATGTTTACGGGCCACAGCATCTACTTATCATCACGTGGACTCTGTGCTCGTTGGTCATACTATACTATTAAAAAGGGTGACAGGTGTGTACATGATACAGTCTAATTATTGATGAAAATGTTCTGGTCCATGAACACATACATCTGGCCTCGACTAAGTATTGTAATTCAAATGCTTTGTCACTCCTGTTGACTAAGATGGAATGCTTTGTACCGAGTAAAAGGGAATTCCGGTTATCTAAATTCACCATATCAAACAAAGCAGCATTAAGCTGCTATTTTACGCTGGTTTATCTTTAACGCTTCTATAATCACTCTTTTAACTATTTCAAGGCGGTGCTTGACTATCATTGCACTTAATGAATTGAGTCAAAGATAGCAAAGCGCACTGTCTTTTTGCTTTGAAGACACCGTTAGTGATCGGATGATCGTCTGTATTTCCGATATCAGTTTTTTTGAGCCCATCACAAATCCCCTTTAAAGAATACCGATTTCCACAAGGGATGATTTTCGAAGCTATTAGATTAGAAATTAAATCAACTACAAAAGGGAAGTCTGCAATCTGTGATCACGTACATGATCGCTCCCGTCACTACATCAGATTTGACCACAAATGCTAAATCAAAAACATTCTTCAGGCACCGCGACCATCGGTGCTGTAAAATGATCGATACGTCGGAAATATAAAATAAGTTAATGTACGCGACAAAATCAGTAAAATAGTTTTATTACAACTTCAATGGAGCGGTTGTGTGAATACTACCATCTCCTTACTTTGGCTGACTAAAGAAAGAAGAAATTTTTGTATAATGTTTTAAATACATTTAACGCAATAACTCGAAATACAATATAACTATATTGTATTTCGAGTATAATTATATAGTTTTAGGGTCAGCGCATACCGAACTGCAAAATGCTCGCGCATGCTCGAGCAAAATTTTGACTACTCGACCATGCAGGCGGCATCCGCGCGCTTCCGTGAGCAAGGTCCATTGAAAGTGCTCTGGGTTGTTAAAGGGAAGTGCATGACCAATTTGATGCCAAAATCCGACGTTGATAGACGTGTTCAATATGATCGATTGAGACTTGGTGATTGGTGTACATGAAGAACATATTAATGAAATCAGACGTCAGAAAATTAGAAGAACAGTATGGGTAGAATAAACGTGGAGATTCTTTCCCAAGCATTGGCTTAACATACGATCGCTGTATGTTGGATTTGATATATTGTACAGACACTCAAAACGCTGTACCAAACTTATCAACTTTTCTTTGTCCATGATTCTGACTTATGTGACGCGCTTATATAAACTAAAAAAAAACACACACGTCCAAACAGTTTTTTCGCTCGCGCATGCTCGAACATGCATCCTGCAATGCATGCAGCATGGTCGAGCATCACGTTTGGACGTGTATATAATTTTGCACTGTCTGTCAATAGTCATAAAAATTAATTTTATGACTATTGACAGACAGAGATTTTAGTGTTCTCCGAAAATGCTCTGCTCTGCTCTGCTCTTGGTGTGCGCTGACCCATATACGTGGTAGAGCCATGCTGCAGTTATATTAGTAGTAGAGTTGTAGCACGAATGGGTCGGCTCGACTGGGGAAGGAACACGGATCCACTAAAAAGTAGTGCTGTGTTTCGTATGGTGAGTGTAGAGAGCCGGCGACCCTTTTTATTGGAAACGAGATATTCAATCTTGGTCCTCATGGGTGACAAAGCATCTGCATTTTTATTCGAAATCGAGGATAGATGTAGATGTCTATGGGGCACAGCAACCACTTACCATCAGGTGGACTGTGCGCTCGTTTGTCACCGTATCCTATAAAAAAATACAAATATGAACCAATCTTTTTTTTAAATCTCCAGGAGTGCACTGGTGTCACAGTATGCAGCCGTTTGGACGAAAGCAGCTGAGGAAGTGCTGCCAGCTTTAGGAGCTCTCGAGCAGCTCCAGCAAACACCAAACCTTAAGTACAAGATCGTGTTCTCTGTGGTTGTGGTAAGTACTCTACATTTCCTTACTGTCTTCTCTCTACTATCCTTTACTACTGTCCTCTCTCTACTGTCTTTTATTAATTAAATTATTAGTGAGTTAGCCCGATGGTGATTATCAGAATACAAAAGTAATTTCAATGCGTATAAGAAGCATTTAAATGTTTACAAGAGGAATTTGAATGCATACAAGAAACAGTGCATACAAATAGCATATCATTGCGATGATTTACGTGTATATTCGTTTTGAAAAAGAGAGTCATAAGAGCAATTTATAACCTATACCCAAAGAAGTCTCTTAGAGAAAAATTAAAGAAATAAATATTTTAACTTTGACCTCTCAGCATATGTACGAAAAATTAATGTATTTACAGATTTACGGCTTGGCAACCGCAAGCTTTTATTTTTCACTTTTAGTTTTAGTTTTAGTCGTTATTAGGAAGAAGCCGCTGCCCATCTCTTTATTTGTTTCTTTCTCTCGTCTCCTACGACACTCACGGGGTAATGTGTGGTAGTTCAAGTAGTTCTTACATCGCCACTTCACGGATTTGACGGCACTTACAGGACGATGAATAAGGCGACGGATTCTCTTACGCCGCCATCACATCACATCAAAGTGTGGCCGTATTTATCTCATAAAATCGACCACTAACTATTATTTTGTAAATTTATAGTGATAAGCTATCAATTCAACTGATGGTAAGTAATAACCATCATTTGCAACTCGACCACGTAAGACTCAAATATGATTTAATACATACAAGAAGCATTTGAATACGTGTAAAGAACATTTCGCAATGTCTCTTGCACGCATTCAAATGCATCTTGTACCAATTTTAATGCCTCTTGTGCGCATTCAAATACCTATTACATGCATACAAAATTATTAACTGGTATATTGGTATAGCTAGCTTGTGCTTGTACATAAACATGATAAATGCAAAGATTGCGATCTAGATTGTATTCTTAAACGATAACAAAGATAGTTTTGAACTTAACTAGCTAAAATACTATTTTAATGGTAACGAGGCATTCTATCTTAAGTCCTCGGGTTGACATCATATATGCAATGAAATGCAGATGATTTTAATTCTTAATTGAGGATAGATATAGGTGCGTATGGGACAAAGCATCATCGTTTAATGAAAGAGGTTGGGTATTACCAGATAGGGTATAGATGGTGTCATCAATTAAGAATATCTATGTCCAGCTTATACAGGAATAGGAGAACCGCCTTTTAGTCATGTCTCTGGTCACACTCACACTTGGTATATTCGCTTTTTTTTTTTAATATTAGCGCCTGAAAATTTATACACTGCAATTACGCTATATTTAAACGCAAATTAAATGCTATTATTTTATTAGACATGTAAAGAAGTCGCAATAAGACGCTATTGTAAAATACTGGAATTAAAGAATCTTCTAGATACGCTTCTGAGCATTTAATGGTATTTCTAAGACCAGTTGATTTCGGAAAAAGGGTTGATACATTGTATTATATCAATTTATATAGGTACGATTGCTAAGTTGTAATTAGGTTTAGATAAAAATTAAGTTTCATTGATATCGTTGTGTTTGCAGTTTCATATAGTTTTAATATAAATCACTTCCAGACAAACTCTTAAGCAGAAAATGGGTTCTAACACCAAAAAAAAAAAAAACAACTGTTATCAAACGTAACGGTCTAACGGTTATACATTTTTGCTTATAAACGTTCCAGTTCGGCCACCTGTCTTGAAATTACTTTTAACGTAAGGAATTAACAATAGATGACTGGATTACTATCAAGGGAAAGAACCACTCCTAACTTGACTTTCGTACTAAGTTATAACTTAATTTTAATACATTTTTATTACTACGGTATTTTTCTTGAAGTTAATATCTAAACTTTGATTGACGACTAAACCCTACATTCTTACTGGCTCTTCTGCGCTGCTTCAGTGTCTAATAATAACATGTTATAATTACTAGTATGAGGCCACTTAAAAACCTAATTTTCCTCATTGGGTGTAAGTTTTTCAGACGTCAAATTAATTTGGTTATTTCATTTAAAAAATATTCCATTGTTAAAATCACTTGACCCCAGAAGCTTAATGCTGTGTTGTAACAATTATCGGCTGATTAACTTTCATTAAATTAGTAAATTTAATTTGAATTTTGTACCTTCTCAGCTGTCGTTCCGCGCCACAATCAGCCTTCGAGACAAGCGTATTGCTGAAGTAAAGGCGCTTTTGGGCGCCGAGGGTGACGAGTCACCAGCTACAGCCAACTTTGTGGCTTCCGCTATGCGCCTTTTAAGGAGTACAGCGCATACCTTCCCACTGGGCGAAGCTGAGAGAACTGTTATTAATCAGGTAATTTTTGGCAAACTTTTCCTGTAACATTTTCTTTTTCTGAATCAGGAGATAGGTAGCAGCGTCTTTCTAACAGCATCTATAAAAAAGAAAATGGGGTTGCCTCGTAGTCACCATGCTAAGGTGGAAGCCTACGTCCAGTAGTGGACTTTCAGTATTTATTTATTTATTAAGACAATTATCTTTACAGGTTTATCACCTAATGCGATAATGTAGACAACTATTTTTACAAACTACGACTATTCAGCTACAAACTAATAATTTTCGATCATAAATATGTACTTATTGCTATTACAAACACAGTATATATGTCACAGTAGGACCATAGGGTATTTCAAAGAGAGCTCTCACTATGAACCCACCCAGTACAACAAAATACATCTTTGTCATAATACTAGTTTTTACGGAATTTATCGCGTATATTTAACTTTTTAAATATCCGACGTTTCGAACGCTTTACAGCACTCATGGTCACGGGCAGGACTGAGATGTTCAACGTCCATATGTCATAGTTAACCGCGGTTACCATAGATTAAAATTTAACTTTTGTTCCGATCTATGCAGTATGAACTTATGGTATCTTGAAGTCTTGCAGTTGTATGCTTGGGTTGGGATTTAATTCTATTTATTATAGGATCCCAAGCAGATGGTAGCACCCAGCCATCTTCTCTATTGAAATTAGGATGTTTTTTGATTTCAATAGCCCCGCGAATCATCCTTGGAAGGAATCGGTGTTCTTTAGCGAGGATCTGCGGTCTATCAAATCTGATGTAGTGACGGGGGCGATCCTGTACGTGTTCACAACTGCAGACTTCCCGGAGCGTCGATCATTAACTTCAGCTATATGTTCTTTAACGCGAGTTTTTATTGATCTTTTAGTTTGTCCTATGTAGGAGAGGAATGAATGTGGTCTCTCCTTAAGGGTTAAGATGAAATTACAGACAAGTTTCTAAAAGTGGGTGGAAAACCCGTACTTTAGGTTCTATACAATTTTCTAATGCCGTCCTATGTTGTGTCAGAAAAAAAAACATAAAAGTTACAATCAATAATACTTAATAGTGGTGGGTTAGTCATCTAAACTTAGTCCGTGATAAGCTTTGGAAAGATAGGTTTCCCTACATTCGATAGCATGGAAAACACCGCCGTCAACCCCATTTCAGCGCATGTGATATCACTGCGCAGGCGATCGAGTCTAAGGGGAGGCCTCTGCAGTTAGTTTGGACATAGCGAATGCTTTCGTTCCCTCGAAGCTTTCTTCCTTTGAACTTCTTGAGAAATTATGAAATTGGATCACCAGTTTGCTGGCTGATCGGAGCATCGAGGTCGTAGTAGACGGTGCATGCACTAGTTACAAGCCCATTAACGCTGGTGTTCCACAAGGCTACGTGCTATCACCAACGATATTTCTTCTACATATTTTGCTATGCGGACGTCAGCACTGGTGATATTTTATACACCGGCCATGCCAAATATTTCTCTAGAAAACGTCACCGAGTACCATCATCAGAGTCAGAGTCATCATCAACATCAGAGTTACACCATCGCATATCGCGACAGAACTCGAGGTACCATCCATACCACTTACGAGTATATGACTACCGTGCGGTTTACAATAAGCTTTCTTCCTCGCACAACTTCTTTGTGGAATCGACTACCACCAGCGTACCATACGTATAGAACCTATGTAACTGCAGAGGCAAATTAAGGTGATGTTATAGTCACAAAAAATTCGAAATGACTGTCGATAAAGTCACAGAAGTCATCAAAAGCCTCAAAAATAAATCATCACCCGGCCCTTACGGCATGAGCTCAAATCACTACCTGCACCTCTAGTTTGTCTCCTGGTAGGTATTTTGAACCACTTTCTTTCCAGCTGCTCCTTACCGGATACGTGGAAAAATGTGGACGTCATAGGAATTGCTAACCCAGAGAAATCGCGCAACCTAGCCTCCAGCTACTGAAGACTCAGCATGCCAAGGAAAATTTACGAGCGGATCATATTAAATCGTTTTCAAATAAAAGTCTTTGCAAAAAAGCTTCTTCCCAACGGGCAGTTCTGCTTCGGGTACGAACACTCGCGCATAAATTAAATTTATCGCATAACATAATATCTTAGAAATAAACTAGGAACCACCAAACTCTCGACACCGATGTCCTCATCATCAATGTCGCACGATTGTTTGACAAAGTCTCACGATGGCTCGTTTTAAAAGCTGTACAAACTTAACGTGTCATCATCTACATCTACATCTATCCTCGTTTACAAATCAAAATGCAGATGCGTTGTCACCCTTAAGGACCAAGATGGAATGCCTCTTTTCTAGTAAAAAGGGTCTCCTGTTCTCTACACTCACCATACGAAATACAGCAGAATTAAGCTACTATTTCACGCTGGTATTCCGTGAGAGTATGGTCCTTCCTCGGTCGAGCCGACCCATTCGTTCTATAATTATACTTCTATTATAACTGCAGCATGGCTCTACCACGTATAAATTGGTTAAAACTGTTTGCACTTTTAATACTGCAATTTTAACATTTTTGTGTCAATTACCCGAGACAAATGCTGAAATGTTTGACTTGTCAATTCTATTACGCTACAGATGTCTATTCACCGAGAGCGCGCGCGCAGACTAATTGGTGGCACGCTGATAAATGGTTCAACTTATGGAGAATCGAAGTGAATCCTGAGAAAAATGTAGCAATAAACTTTTAAAGCAAAACACCATCTCAATTGACGGAATTAAAATACGAACGTTAGGCACGATCATCCGATATTGCCGTCCCATATCGTGGGCACAACACATCCCTGTCCACTCTCTCAGAAGCTCAAACAGAAACAGAAACTTTTAATTCACATTCGAAAAAGTCACTTTTTTAATTTACCACTGGTTAGGAAAAAACCTCTGTCCTGGGAAGATTCAGCAACTAACCTGACAGGACTTTAACAAAACAACTTACAATCATGTATGATACAATAAACACCTTGGTGGATATCACCTTTCCCAAGGGAATTACGAATACATGACTATTATTTTTATAAATTCCTTAATATTATAATAACTCTTTTTTATAAAAATTTAGTTTAATAAAGTTTTTGAACTTTGTGCAGGTCAAATTATATATATATTTTCAGGGATTTTTTTGTAAAAGCGTATAGATCGTGGAGTCAAGCAGCTGGTACTACTAGCTTGTGTCTCTTCCTATCATTTACGAAATGAATATTACTTATTTTTGTAAAAGTTATTTCATTTTTGTGTGCGTACATTACATTTTCATAAATGTATTGAGAGGCCAAAGTTATACTAGTTTCCTAAAATTTTTGTCTGAGCGACTCTATAGATTTTAAATCATAGATCGCTCTTATTGCGCTCTTCAAATATAATATCAGTGTCAGTCGCGTGTCCCCATAGCAAAATATCATACGACATTATACTATGGAAATAGTTAAACTAAACTAGTCTAGCAATTTCAACACTTGTAAGTTTTCTAATCCTTTTTACAGTATATGCTGCAGAACTAACTCTGCTTGCTAGTTTTGGTATTTGGGGGTCGCATTGAAGCTTCGTGTCTAGTGTGATTCCAAGAAAAATGGTGGTATCAACAAGACTCAGTTCCTCCCCATTTAAAATTATATTGGTATTTAAATGTTTGAAATTTGTTATTAAATTTTGAAAACGTTTGAAATTTCATACATTAAGTTTTAGTGCCATTTAAATGCAAATTATGAACATTAAATCAATTTACTAATTGAGCCGTAAAGAGGCCGTCTTAATTTAGTTGCTTAAATACAAAGACTTGGTTATGGTGCACAGTATTTTAAATGTTTTTCAATATTTTTTTACATATTCCCTAAACTTGATGTTAAGATATTCAAGGGAACATTTTAGAAGTAAAACATCTTTTTCCAAGACCGTAAACGCACAAAACAACTTTTTGGTTTAAATTCTCCTCGATCATGCGCACGGAAAATACTTGATCCATACACGCTATTCCTTTTTTTAAATCTGGCTTGCACATTCCCAATTTTTCCATTAGTTTCTTTCATAACTCTTTCAATTAATACCTTAGCATTCAGTTTTCTCACAATGCTAAGCAGGCTGATAGCAGATAAGAATATATGATTTGTATTTATTTTTAAGGTAATCGTCGGATCGATGGTCATTATTATGATGGAAAGCACTCTAGCAAGCAATTTTTCTCGACGTTTATTCTTTAGTATGTTTGCGTAGTTGTTTTAATGAGTTTTGAGTAATAATTTCCGGTTATTGTCTTTCCTTCACTTAAATAGTCGATCATTATAATAATTACCTTGGCAGTTCTTGTGTGTATCTAGGACGTTATAATATCCACTACCGCATGTCATCCCGTGGGTGTCGTAAGAGGCGAGAGAGAGAGAAAAAAATCAGGAGATGGGCAGCAGGGCCTTCCTAATAACGACTAAAATAAAAACCAACTGCGTTTGCCAACTCACTTGCCAAGTGTGGCAACTACGGCGAATTTTAATCCTATGTAATCTATGGAGGCGGCCTATGTTCAGGAGTGGACTTTAATAGTCCTTAACGGTTTAACGGTGTATCAGAGATTCTTCTATCAATCTTATATGTTCTTTCTTGCCTTTTCTTACGACTAATTCTTTTATTATCTTATTTAGACGTCTAAAAAGGCCTTTTTTCTTTTAAAATCATAGTCACGTAGCTTTGGTTGCTAATAAATCTAATCATTCTCTCTTCTTTGCTACAACTTTCATTCATACCTCATCACTCCACCATAAGGTTTTTTTTTTTCTTTCATTCGTTCTTTTATACCATATACTTCGGTTGCTGCCATCACCAAACATTTAACATTTTTCCACACAGTCTCCAAGTCTCAATCATTCATATATAATTCATCTAAACCTCTACTCACTCAGTCTACATTTATGCTTCTATTTCACACCTTCATTTTGTAAACTTTCTATTCTTATATGTTGAGTATGTAGACGGCACAGGTATCGATGCCACCAGTGTCTAAATAGACCATTTATTCAACATAAGACCAGTAATGATTCGTCTCTTGGACCGTCCGTTGGGCCCATGGTAAATCGAGGGGGAACCATCCGGGGGACACCCGTAGGATTAGTCTATGATATCCATAAATCATGTGTATATGTCCTACACGCACACTTGTCCAAATATAGTTTGCACGATCTACAAGTTACCCAAAATACTTTCTCCGACCGACTAGGTTACGGGCCGAGTAGCAAGCACACCCGAATAAGTCGTTTACATGTTAATAATCGTGCCTATGCTCATTTATGCTCGTCAGTCATCTAAACGTAGCATAAACATTGCTTCATATGTTGTGTTTTCGGTGGTCAGGTGGTGAGCACTCTGCGCGAGTACCCGTGCTTGTCGTCGTGCGGCGCGCTGCACGCGCTGGCGGCCGCGAGCTGCCGCGTCGCCTGGGCGCTCGGCGCGCGCGCACCGCCGTTGCGCATCGACACCGACTTCACGCCCGGTACGTGCACACGTATACACGTATACTTACACACATACGTACGTACACACACGCACACACACACACATACACACACACACATATATATATATATATATATATATATATAAATATGGTGTGTGTGTGTATGTTTGTTATGTTTCTCTTTATTCTTATATCTCTCTTCTCTTTTTATCTGTCCCTATATCTATCATTCTCTCTCTCTCTCTCTCTCTCTCTCCCACTCACACACCCATACACTGTTATAGCTTAATAGAAAATAGTAGTTTTGTTAGTTTTTATTAGTGCCAGGGCGAAACAGTTAAATTAAGCTTAAATGTAAGGATTTATATAGAATTATAAAGGTTTCGTTATATGACTGACGCCCAACCGCGATGTATAGATTCTGGACCAGAACTGGTATAGGTCTTCCCGTGTGAGAATATTTCATGACAATTCAAGACGTTCTTACAATAAAGAGAGGGAGAGAGGTAGAGAGGTGGGGGGGGGGGACAACTAAGCGTATTAGTTAGTTAGGGGTAACATTGACAATTTTTTACATAGAATGGTGATAAACGAGCAGACAGTCCACCTGATGGTAAATGGATGCTGTGGCCCATTTACATCTACATTTATCCTTAATTAAGAATCAAAATGCAGATTCATTGTTATCTCTGAGGCCCAAGATAGAAAGAGCATTTTCTAATAAAAAGTGTTTCCGGTTCTATACACTCACCATACGCGAATACTGCAGCATTTAGCTTCTATTTTACGCTGATATTCAGTGAGAGCGTGGTCCTACCACGAATTAGTAAGGTGAAGTGCCAATGGGCCAGCCATATAGCTCGAAGAACCAACAACCGATGGGGAAAAAAGTTTCTCAATTGGGCACCTCACTAGATGGAGTGACAACCTGATAAGACATGCAGAAAGTCGATGGATGCAGTTGGTAGTAAGGCTGTACTGATTATGTTGATGATGATGATGATGATGATATGGTCCTACCCCGGTCGAACGGACCCATTCGTGCTAGAACAAAATATAGCTGCAGTGTGACTCTTTCACGCAAGGTACTGTTTCTCTTTCGCACTCTCTCTCTCTCCCTCTCTCTCTCTCTCTCTCCACACACACACACACACTCATACACATATGTATGAGTAATAAACCTTATTCAGTTATATTGAAATTCCAGTGGTAATGAATCCGGACCGACACGTCCGCCTCCACAACAGTTCCCGCCGCTCGGACCTCATCAAATCATTCGTATGGCCGGCGCTTATGGATGGGAATCGATGTGTTTTCCGCGCTGTGGTTTTGACGTGATATAATTTTTTTTAAACGTGTTCAGTTTACACGTGGTAGAAATGAAACCTTCAGAAAAGGAGACCGAGATAATAGAAGACACTGCATACTGTATTCTATCTTATTCTCTAACAGGCTTAATCCTACAGATGTATAGTGAACATGTTTGCTCTTTTTTTAGTGTATTTTTTTCGTATCATTGTATTTGAAATCATAACGTTTATAAATGAATTTTAAATTAAAAAATATTTCCCTAACATTAGTATTTTCTCTGGTATCGTGGAGACAGTTTACAAACATAAGTTGCACAAGGACAAACATCCAGACCCGGAACAATTATTTGTAGGCTATACAAACTTATATTTCATACTTGATGCCATCTTGTAGGAAGGGACATAGTCCCGTTGCTGTAAATCTTGGGATTTTTGATTAAAAAAAATGCGACAAGTAGCTTTGACATCTTTTGATGTTAACCTAACACTACCCAAAGAGTTCTGAAGAGACCGATACAAGTGAAAATCTGAGGATGCAATGTCAGGACTATATGGTGGATGCATTAAAACTTCCGAAGCAAGCAATAATTTGTAGGCCATACAAACACTTGTTCCGTGCGGGATTTGTACCCTCACCGTCGCCTTTAAAGTCGCAACTCAATGATGAGCCGCTGAGCCATGGAGCGTCATCGTCATCGTTTCGAAATATTATAAATGTCTTTAGATGAATCATAAAACATATTTCAAAATACACAACATAATTATAATTGATCTTACTTTATGTGTATATGACAACAGGAGCATGCACGCTACAAAAAAGATTAGAAAGAAAAAGGTCGGGAAAAGGTTTTTTGTATTTTATATACAAATTCAACACATTTTTTTTCCAAAGTTCAATTACATTTTATTATAATATACACGTGCCATTTTGTTTGATAACTTGTTGCCATTTTGTGGGCAGTGACATAATCCCGTTGCCGTAGAAATCTTGGGATTTTTGATCAAAAAAATGCGACAAGTAGTTTTGACAGTCCTCTCTTGATGTTAACCTAACACTGCCCAAAGAATCCTGAAGAGACCGCAACAGGTGAAAATCTGAGGGTGCACGGTGAGGACTATATGCTGGATATATTAACACTTCCCAACCAAGCTCTCTGAATTTTTGCTGAGTGCCACACAGCATCACCTTATTGCATTTTAATCCGGGTTTTGCTACAGTCTATGGAGCTTGACTACCCTTTGACCACACTCTTTTTCACACATTCTTGTCGTAGAAGATCCATTTTTCATCACTAGTGATCAATGTTTTTAAAAATGGTTCGGTTTTATTATGTTTCAATAGAGAAAAATGAGTACACGATTCATTAGGTTTCATTCAGTCAGCTCGTGAGGTACCCATATATCGAGGTTTTTTCTATAGACAAACTTTCTCAATTGGATTAAAACTGTTTTGTGGTTAATCCTCAATTCCTTGGCTATCTCGTAACTAGTAATGAATGTTCTATATGTGTTGATATTAAAACCAGCCAGATACAAATAATACAACCAAAGAGATTTTTCTTCAATTTTATACAAACAAAATACGAAGAAACTTTTTCTCCTACCTATTAGAAAGCATTCGATATAGAGGAATATTTCAGATACATTGTATATGGTTATATATATATATATATATATATATCGTATTTTTATAGAATTTGATAATAAATACCAGTATTGTATGCTATCTGATTACTAAAAGTCCGTTGAGTAAAAACATTATTTTGATTTAGAGAAAATTAAGCCGAGAACTCCACATGCCAGTGTGAAAAAAATGTCTGTCAATCAATTTATATATGTATTGCTATAATAAGACCAAATATTAGTTACAGAATATTAGGCATCGTATACTGCTGTATAATACCAATAAACTAAGAAATACTATTTTCGTGAATTGCAAAGAACTCAGAACAGCCTATGACAAAATGTTGGCCGAAACGAAACAAAAGAGAAATTTTAAAAACATGTTATGCATTTGTATTTTCATCTGTGTGATGGACGACATGATTCCTCAGACTTGTGATTATCATAGTTTGAATATTTAAACCATGTTAAAGACTAACATGATTAAATGTAATTCATATTATATTACATATTTATATTATATAAATAGTCTGTCTGTAACATTGAAATTGTAAAATATACATAAACACTCACTACTGTCACCCAGAGGGGTAGGCAGAGACTACGGACTTCCATTTGGCACGATCCTGACATACCTCTTTCGCCTCCTTTACATCCATATATCTACGTATACACGCTAGTCGGTTAAGGGTACTCCTGATGTGGCCTATTTTCAAAATATCGCCAATTTGGTCGACAAACCTTCTTCTTGGGCGTCTCTTCTCGACTGTGCCGTTCAGATCTGCAGTATAAATTTTCTTTGTCGCTCTTCCTTCGCTCATTCTTTCTACATGACCAAACCACCGAAACAGTCCTTTCTTAATCCTTGTCACAATATGCACAACATATTTTTCTTTTGAAATTTATATTTATATATTGAAATAGCTACCTTTTATTAAGCTTAGAGCTTTTTTAGTAAACATATACATCTATAGAATTTGTCTTGCGAGAGAATGAGATCGAATACAATATATTTATTTGCATGTAGTTAACACCTAAAAAACATTTTTTTCTGTCTGTCTGTTTGTGCGGGCTAACTGGATTAGCTGAACAGACATTGTGATAAAATTTTATCAATCGATCGATTTACGAACAGACAGAGAACAATGCTAGGAGAAATCCAGGTTATATTTTAAATGAAAAAAGGGATGATGTTTTAGGAATGCAAAATAGATAAAATAAATCTACCTTAAATCTAAATAACGCCACATTATTTGATCCTGTTCAGGCGAAGCCAGGGTGAGTCACTGGTAAATTAATAAAAATAGAATAACAATCAAACTGATGTTTAAAGTAAAATGTATATATTTCTAAAGCTCTTCTTTGACTCTTGAATTTAATAAACAGGAAACTGAAAATTATACCAGACCAATTATACAGGTTATTAATTTATTTGGTTATTTAAGTATTTCAATAATTTTGTTATGTAATAATTTCTTATATTTAGGCGAATATCATACAGCGAATAAAACAAATTTTACGGATTTCATGTTGTTCTTTACTGTACTGCACATCACTCCAATGTAATGAATGAAAAAAATCAAATGCGATTAATTGTTAAAATTTTATTTTGTCGACTGGCTTTTGTTTGTATTGTATAATTTATTTTATATATTATTTTTAAAATATAAGGGGTAATTATAATTAGAAAATAAAGTATTTTAAGATAAATATCGTTTTATTTTTTTTTCATTATAGAACAGTCATGTTCACCTCCTCCATAAATTATTTATTTATTATCCACAAAGAAAGGTTGATAAACGAGCACACAACCCACCTGATCGTAAGTGAATGCTGTGGTCCATAAAAATCTATCCGCAATTTTATTTAAATGCAGACATGTCGTCACCCCTGAAGACTGAGATCATAGATAATATACTGTATAGGGCATAGATGATCCACTCAATCAAATTATTTGGTGACGGAACGAGGGAAGTTTCTTCCGAGGTGTAATAGATGACATTGGGATTATAAATTAATGAAAACTACTCTATATAGCGCTTTTATCTTCTTGGTTCAGTATTATTTTGATATTTTAATAAATAATAGGAAAAATTCATAGTAAGAAATTAAATATTTCGCCATATATATACCTGTTTATTCGGTATCTACTAAGTTACCTTGATTAGGTTTGTTTTGTTTATTTCTTTATACTTATTTTATATAAATACCGCAGTATTTCAAAACTTTGATAGGGGGATTTAGGCTTCGGTATAAACATTAAAATGAATGAAATGAAAAAAATGAAAAATGTTGACAGTCTCTCTTTTGAGTAAAATGTGTAATAATAGTAGGGAAATAGTGCTTTTAATGACTGTGGGAATGACTTTTACGTTGTGCTTCTAGCACAACGTAAAAGCAAGCTACTGAGGACTTTCAAACCTCTGACTAAGATGGAATGCCTCGTTTCGAATGAAAAGGGTCTATAATGATGATGATAGTAAACATGTAAGGAAATTTATAGCTTGTATGAGGTCACAGCTGTGGATGAGTAGCAGACGGATAGCTGGCACGATAAGTATATCGCGCGGAGTTATATTTTCATTTACGACAGTTGCTGTTTTTAGGCTACTAACGAAATAAAGTTATATACTTACAACAAAATCATTAAAATAAGATAGTCAAAAACAACGTTCCCGTTTTACAAAACACGAACACACAAATAGTCTCTTGGACTGCCTCATAGTCGACTAAAGGAGTTACGAGTTACAGTGAATCGACCGTAACTTAGTGCGCATTGTATAAGTAACTAATCCCGATCTATAAAATAGAAAATACTGTGGCACTACTACTACTGTAACCAAAATAAGCAGTGGTTGATGGCATTTTAAAGATTGGGGTGAGTATTAAATGTGTTTTGTATTTTCACCAAGGCGGACGCGCACTGGCCTCAAGGAGGTCTCGCCAGTATGTTGAGAAGTATATACACGTTTATACGTTTGATAAGAATTGTAGAGAATTTTAGGGATATGTAAGCAGTGATTTTAAGAAAGAAGACGCAAGCCCCCTCCGTCCGTCCCACTGACCGGGGAAATAATTTGTAGCGAAAGCCGAGATGATTTAAAACAAAAAGGAGCGCGCGAAATTTCATAAACGGACCTTTGGTAGTCTGGATGTCATGAAAAATCTATTGAATGTATCTGTTTAAAATAAAATTATTTGCATTTTTGAACGACTAATCCCCCGAAATTGCAAAACAGTTACCATACATGGTAACTGTTTTGCAATTTTCGGGGAATTTCTTCTTATGGTATTTATTTCCGCCCAAAGATGTGTTAAAACTAGTGTTCAAATTTGGAATTTTCGACGCTTATAACTTTTAAACATACTCTTTTTTTACTTTTTTGTTTCCATACAGGGCTAGATAATGATGAGACAAATTGAAATAATTTATTTTGAACGTACACCATCAAACAGTGGAGTAATCGCCTGACTACGTATGTATGGAAGAATAAGCGACTAGTGTACCCTTAAGTACAGTAGGTACATAAAATGTAAGAGGGTGATGTATTCGCCAACAAACTGCCCTGCAGTTTGGCGAAAGTTGTATAAAGAACTAACCCGCGACTGTATTTTTGTGTCAATAGATAAATAAAAAAGACAACATGGACATTACGACTATGAATGAAATTTTCAAGAGCCGGGAGACTGATGGGGCTGAATTAAAAAAAAAATCTTACAAACATCAAAAATGATTCACCTACCAGGAAGATACAAATATATATTGTCGAAAGACGGTAAATTCAAGATATTTACGACAAATCTATTCAAAACCACAAACTGTTTGAAGATCAACCAATTTTATCGACTTATACATACATAACGACCAACTATTTTAAATATTATTTAAAAACAAGTTTCAAAAATAATATATAATAAAATCGAGGATTTAAAAAGTGAAGTATGTCAAAAATCATAAATAAATAGTACTATAAAGATATATCGGACAATTTTGAGATTCTCTTTTCCTAAAAAAGTCATTAGTCCTCCGTTTTTAATTCAAATTACTTTATGTGACATTTTCGACCATAGTAATACTAAATAGAAACCATTTCAAGCTTAGAAAACGATACTTAAAACTTAAAAATTCTAAGTCTTCAAAACGCTTTCTTTCATTAATGACTCTATATGAGCGTCTTCGAATTCTTGCCATTGTTTTTGTAAATTTTGAATAACAGATTGTAATTAGCACACGGGTTTGCTTTTATGTAGAGATGACATTACGTTTCCTAGTTTCTTATGTAACTGTTTTCTACATAATTTAATCGTGGTTCACATTTATTTACATGCTTCATACAGCGTCATAGGTTTTGTTAATGCAGAAAGATAATTGATACGGTTTTTTGGTAAAAACATACGTCAGAAAAAAATGTTTATTACAACATCAAACCACCCCCAACCGATGGTAATAAAAAATATCCTTGATTCTATTGATGTCTTCTAAGAAGTAGGTAAACAATATCCAATAATAAAATCATTAGTGTTTGCTCGTACTACTAATGAGTTGTAATCAGACCTTTTTAGAACTCACAGTGATAGAAGAGAAGAAAAAACAATTTATAAGAGATTTTGTAGGTCATTAATAATCTCTTAATCAGCAGTAGTTCACAAAAGAGTTAAAACTAATTACTAATACTTCTTGTTCTTCATACTACTTTATAAATATATTGTTATTAATGGATCATTAGTAAACGGTCTCAAAAAGGCTAAAATATATTTATTAGGTCAGTTTCTTCTAAACTTAACAACGACATCAGTGAGTGACAATATGGAAAGTTTAACTACTAATTTGGATTTAGTCACAATTCTAAAAACTCAGAATACTTCATTTAATCATGAAGTGTTGCTTAGTGAAGTGCGAACTCGACTAGGTATCAGGATTTTTGAAGGAGACATTGTTACTCTCTGAGAATTTTGTCTTATCACACAGTTTCCCACCCTGTCATTCAGATTCAATCCGAGCATACTCAATATAATATATTATAAAATATTTGCAATAATTTATAAACTATAAAATTAAAGTGCAACACTACTATTTCTGCACCACCCGACAGCTGGCACACGCACACATTGGCTGAAAGTTCACTACACGAATAGACATAAAATAAAATAAACATAAGAAAAGAAAACTCGAAATACCTAATTAAATACTCAGCATTAAAAATAAATCGAAAAATTACGACACGTCTTCTCGTCAGGTATACCTCAAAACCGGAAAACTAAATTGTACAACCAGTGCGTGTGGCCAGTGATGACCTATGGAATCGAGACGTGGTCCTTCACTGCTGGCCGTATTAGGACGCTCAAAGTCGCTCAGCGAGCTATGGAGAGGGCTATGCTCGGAGTTTCCATGCGTAGTAAACTTAGAAATTAGGATATCTGCAGTAGAACCAGAGTGACCGACATAGCCCAACGGATTAGTAAGCTGAAGTGGCAATGGGCCGGCCATATAGCTCGAAGAACCGACAACCGTTGGGGAAAAAAGTTTCTCGAGTGGCAGCCTCATACCGGTAGGCGAAGTGAAGGACCCCCACTAGATAGAGTGACGACCTGGTAAGACATGCAGGAAGTTGATGGATGCAGGTGGCTCAGGACCGTGCTTTGTGGCATTCCTTCAGGGGAGGCCTATGTTCAGCAGTGGAATTGTTAAGTGATGTAACGATGATGATGATGATGATGATGATTAAAAATAAAAGATAATGCAAATCACGAAGAAAAATTCTGTGCAAAATTATCTTCAAGTGTCAAATTAACAAGCTTAACAAGAAATTTATAAAAATCTTAATGAGTTTGACAATTAAATCGTGTTAGTTAGTTGGTTAAATTACCTATTACATATTAACTCAAAAATTTATTACATTGTTACACTGTACCTCAATCACTTAGAAAGACCAAGAATCTATATAAGAAATCAGCCTAGTAAGAAAAAAAAAGAGAAGCCAAAAAAATGCAATAACAATAAAACTGTCAATTCTTTTCCGGTCGCTGGCAAAAACATGCAAACAACGACTGCGTATTGAGCAACCTTACAAAAATTAGACTAATATTTCATCGACTTATTAAGATTTCATTAGCATTTACGGGGATGGAATAATGTCTCAGACTCCTGCATTATCAAGACGTTCACAAACATTCTCACACAACTGTCCAGTGGACAGTGATGTGTAACTTTGACGTCCTCTTTGTGGCCGTGGAAGGAAAAGGGGAGATATCCCGCCGGGCAAGGTGTTCTGCCCGGGGAGCGGCTCACACTCCGTGTGATAATTCGGAGACGTCCTATATATACTGTTTATGATTCGGAATGTTGATAGCGCGATTTAGGCGTCGGTGTGTTTTCGCTTGTGGCGGCGACGACAGCGCCGCTACATCACCCCCCTGTTCAGACCGGAGGTCGTTAGTGCAGCCTTGTTGCCGACGAATGTGCAAGTGCCAGTGGATTGCCTTGTAGTCTGCGGTGAGTCGAGAAGAAGGCAAGTAATCTGCGAGAGTGCCGTGAAGCAGAGGCGAGCAGTAAGGCTCATAGCCGTGCCGAACACTTTATAGCGCAGAGAGTAGCTTGAAGGAACAGGCAGCATTATTATTCCAATGCTGCGATGAACCTTGTGAAGCTAGATGGCTTGCAGGATATGAAGACTGCAGACGATATCTGCTCGGGAGCCATACGGTGGGGTATTATATGACGATGATGAAGCTTGAAGTTTCCGAAGGTTGTTTGGTTGCATGTTCAGATCACGTCGGTTAGTCACCACTGTGGCCGTGGAAGGAAAAGGGGAGATCTCCCGCCGGGCAAGGTGTTCTGCCCGGGGAGCGGCTCACACTCCGTGTGATAATTCGGAGATGTTCTATATATACTGTTTATGATTCGGAATGTTGATAGCGCGATTTAGGCTTCGGTGTGTTTTCGCTTGTGGCGGCGACGACAGCGCCGCTACATCTTAAATTATATTTTGGCTGAACAGCATGAATCAACCGTCTAGAGCCAATTCCTTCCACAAAATTAAATGGTAAATCTTGAAGAGCTAACATTTCGCAAATTAAATTATCCAGCTCGCAGCTTTTTTCGTGAGATGTATCCCTTTCTTTCTTTACTGATGTCTTTGTAATGCCTCCTGTTACTTCTCTCTTAGCCTGTAGAGGAGGAGTCTCTTCCGACAATTTGCGTTAATCAACCGCGGCTTTTTAATGCTCTATCCTTTTGTTCATACTCGGCATATTCTACTTCATGGCGTGACTTGAGATGACTTCTTAACCGCGAAGTCCCGCGCCCTTTCCTTGAATATGTTTGGTCATATATTTTACATCTAACAGTATCAGCGTCCACTTCACTAAAATACGTCCATATAGCACTACATTTTGGTCTCATCTCATTAACTTTTTAACTTAACAATAAACTTAATTAAGACTTACGTAATTCTAGTGTACGACCACTCAAAAACAAAACAAATTTAAGACTGGCTAAGTGGCTACAGTGGGATGGGTACGTACACTATAGTACTACACACACACACACACACACAGTGACACACACAATAGCGTTCTGTGTTATATTTCTAAAACACGTTCAAGCCTGATCGTGAAAGTACCTAATGCAGCGAGCAAAAGACGAAGATTACTTTTATTTACATTGAATACGTCAACAACACTTCCTCATAAATTCCTCTTAATTAATGAGGATGTGGAAGAGGAAGAGGAATATTTTATGCCTGATTTTGAGGATGTGGTAGAGGATGAGGAATCGCTAAAAATGAGGAACTTCCGTATTATGAGGATGAGGAAGAGGAATCCTCATCAACCCTACTGTCCACCTCTACTACTGCCTTAGCGTAATTTAAGATATAAAATGACGAATTTTAGCTTATACATAGAGGCTAACGTAGTATCAAATAATATTAAGACATTTCTAAAGAACAAGCATTAGATAGCGCCAAAGACGTTTTTAGTAGTTTCGGTAACAAGAAGCAGACTCCACAGACATATTAAGAATAATAAAATATATACGATTACAGACAGTAATTCGTTTATAACTAGCTCAGTACTATTTATCATAATTACTATTATATTTTTATTAACACTTTCCTTTAAATCACACATGACTGGATGGGTGCCACGCGTGAGACACCGTAGACGAGACGCTGAGTAGCCGCAGCCACAGCCGTCCAGCCCGACAATCAACAAGCCGAGCAGACATATCCGCCCGGACCAACCCGGCAGCACCCGCCTCCAGACCATTGCCACCTCCAAACAAGACTCAATGGAACTCTACCAGCTGAAACCTCTTCCTGAGAGACGCGAAGATGTTCAGCTCTGAACATTGCAACTCAGTGACACTGTTACCGCGTTACCAAAAATAACGTACACCAATAGTTTGCTGAATAATCTCAAAAATGATGCAAATAGTAACCTCAATGTAATCATATAAATTGTAATGTTGTTTGTTAATAAAACGCTCTTTCAACGCTGGACGTCATCTTCATTGTTACCACCGACACTCTTGGTAAGACCTCTCTTCACTGCGGCCAAGACACCTTTAGCCGTCAGAGTCTTGTGAGTTTGCTTGACCGGTAGTGAGAGAACCCCATCCTTGACATCCTGTGTCTATCCGTCCGTTTTTTTTTATAGAAGAAGGGGCAAACGAGCATGTGGCTCACCTGATGTTAAGTGACTACCGCCGCCCATGATCAACCGCAACACCAGGAGAATTGCAGGTGCGTTGCCGGCCCTTAAGAAAGGAGTAAGCTCTTTTCTTGAAGGTCCCCAGGTCGTATCCCGGAAAAATCGCCGGTGGTAATACTATTCCACAGAGAGGTTGTACGTGGAAAAAAACTCCTTGTGAAACGTACAGTGGTGGACCGCCAAGCATCCAGATGGTGTGGATGGTATCGGGACGTTTGACGTGTAGTGCGTTCACGAAATTTGGCGGCTGGGATTAATCCGAACAATTCCTCAGAGCACTCCCCGTGATAGATGCGATAAAATACGCAAAGAGATGCAACATCTCTTCGCAGCGCCAGTGAATCGAGCCGATCGGAAAGCACACGGTCGTCGACGATTCGAGCCGCTCTGCGCTGGATGCGGTCAAGTGGAAGAAGCTGGTACTGGGGAGCCCCAGCCCAGAGATGGGAACAGTATTCCATGTGCGGCCGAACCTGCGCCTTGTAAAGTTGCAGGCGGTGTGCCGGCATGAAATACTGTCCCGCTCTGCTGAGCACGCCAAGCTTTTTAGAGGCCAATTTGGCCTTCCCTTCCAAGTGACCACGAAACTGCACGTCACTCGATATGTCGACGCCGAGGATTCCGATACTGGCTGAGGCAACAAGGGGAGTGCCTTGAAACTGAGGGGATACGACAAAGGGGTTCTTTTTAGCGGTTAACGCACAAACTTGTGTCTTCTGGGGGTTAAACTGGACTAGATTTAGTCGCCCCCAATCCGAGACTCTGTCCAGCAGAGACTCGACTTCAGACACAAGTTTGTCCCGGCACTCGGAGACGTTTTCCCGAGAAATATTGGCTCGGCCGGTGTAAAGAGCATCACCAGTGCTGTCATCTGCATAGCAATGAATGTTACGGGTACGCAACATGTCATTGATATGCAGAAGAAATAGCGTTGGCGATAGCACACAGCCCTGTGGAACACCAGCATTAATAGGCTTGCAATAGGAGCTTGCACCGTCTACAACGACCTTGATGCTCCGATCTGCAAGAAAGCTGGTGATCCAATCGCACAATTTCTCGGGAAGCCCATAGGAAGGGAGCTTCGAAAGAAGCGCTTTGTGCCAAACCCGATCGAAGGCCTTCGCAATGTCCAAACTAACGGCCAATGCCTCCCCCTTGAACTCTACTGCCTCCGCCCATCTGTGAGTTAGGTAGACCAGAAGATCACCAGCTGACCGACCACGGCGAAAACCGTATTGGCGGTCACTAATCAGCTGGTGATCTTCAAGGTACCTCATGAGCTGGCAGTTTACAATAGACTCCATTGTTTTGGAGAACAAGGAGGTGATGGCGATTGGCCGGTAGTTGGACGGGTCAGAGCGGTCGCTTTTTTTAGGGATCGGGTGGACGTAAGCCGTCTTCCATGATTTTGGGACTACGCCTAGAGAGTAGGAGTACCGGAAAAGACGCGTTAAAACCGGTGCCAACTCTGGAGCACACGTCCTCAGCACAATTGGGGGGATTCCGTCAGGCCCACTCGACTTGTGGATGTCCAGGGAGAGGAGTGCTTTGGGAACCGAGCGCTGTGTGAAGTGCACTTCCGGCATGGAGCACTCACACCGCGGGATGGTCGGTGGAGTACTCCCCCCGTCATCGAGAGTCGAGTTAGACGCAAAGAAAGAGCCTAGAAGATCGGCTTTCTCCTTTGCGGTATGGGCCAGCGAGTCGTCCTCCCTGTGCAGAGATGGAAGAGATGGCTGACAGAAATTCCCCTGGACAGCCTTGGCGAGAGACCAGAATGCACGGGTTCCAGAAGGAAGGCGAAATAGTTTCTCGCCAATTCTGCCTATGTGCTCTGACTTTGTCTTGGCAATGACTCTTTTGAAGGACCTAGAGGCGGAATTATACTTCTTTTTTAGAGCGCTGGTGTTTACATCCCGGGACGCTGATGCATCAGCCCAGGCTTGGTAGCACTCCTGCTTATAGCATGATGCTATTTTACAGGAGCGACCAAACCATGGCTGAAACTTGCAACCAATGAGCACCACAGAGGAATTCATAAAAAGTTCCATACCCTGAAGTACCACATCAGCAACAGAGTCCGCAACAACGTTGGGATCATGCGGCGAGAAGCAAACCCGCCCCCAAGGGTAGGATGCAAAGAAAGACCGCATCCCATCCCAATCGGCTGACCTATAGTGCCAAACACGGCGGCAGCCTGCAGAATGCAACCGCGATTTCAGCGTGAGTGGCACCACACTCCGGACCAGACAATGGTCCGAGGAGCCTAAAGGGGCGTCGACGGAAATCTGATATCCGTCCGGGTGAGAGGTCAGCAGAAGGTCCAATAGGGAAGGTGCATGATCCTCCACATCTGGAATCCGCGTAGGCGAAGTAACCAGTTGTGTCAGACCATATGCCAAGGCAAAATCATGAACAGATCTCCCCGCATGATCGGTTAAACGTGAACCAAGCCATTCGGCGTGATGGGCGTTAAAGTCGCCGAGGATCACGATCTCTGCGGTGGGGATCTGCTGTAGCAACGAATCTGCAGCCATTTGGACGTGGTCGAATAGTCGGTCTGTTTCGGCATTACCGCTATGCGACCTATAGAGGCACCCGTAGACGCGCGGATGGTCGCTGTCTACGCGTAGCCAAAGGATGGACAGGTCCGAACTTTCAAGTCTGCCGAGGCGTCGAGAGCAGATGTGCTCTCTGACGTAAACGCAAACTCCAGCCCGAGGCACAAAGGAGTGTTCCAGTTTGTACCCCGGGTAGGAGAGATACGAGACATCAGCCGGAGAGGACACCTGCGTCTCGGTCAGAAAGAGCAGAGCCGGCCTCGCCGTCTCGAGATGGTAGTGGACTTCGTTTAGGTTAGAGTGAAGTCCCCTGATATTGCAGAAATTCACGGACAGCGTGGCAGGGGTCGCCTTGGTCTTGTTGCTCCGTTTGCCCCGAGCAGTTGTAGTCTTGAGCGGAATTTTGCCCCCCCCCCCCAGAATACGCGGGGCAGCCTGAGCACCCCCGCACACAAGTGGACAAACAGGGTCGTGGATGCTCAGCGAGGGATTCTCCAGGGGTGCTGGTACCCTCCTGGGGTAGTCGATCATTATTTAATTCCGCTACCATGTTGATGGGGGGGGGGGATTTGGGCCTCCGGCCACCTGCACTCACCAGACGAAACGCGGAAGCAGAGCTTCCACTTCACGCCGGTATTCTGTGAGGTCGTGGTACCACCCCAGTTTGAGCCGGCCCATACGTGCAACAGCAAAGCTGCCGCGTGGCTCTACCACTGTTAAATTATAATTTACCTTAGGTCTCATGGTGCAGACATCCTGTAGTTACTTAATTTATGTATATGTATTTATATGGTAGAGCTAGGGAAATAGGGACGGCTAGGGACTGCTAGGTATAGGGAAACTAGTTAGGATCTGTAGGGTCCAATACTTCTTCCTACCATATTCATGTGCAAGTAGTTAAGCTACCGAAGGCTAATTGGGTCAATATTTAAACATAAAGCTACCTGACTGCACGCTCACGATGTTTTCTTTCACCGGATTTCGGCACTTAAATTGGTTTTAACAAATTTAATTAGTACCAGCGAGGATCAAACCCGGGCTTCTTGCGTACTGTGAATATTACAGCAAGCACTTAGTCCCTGAATTAAACCAAATTACATACATCTGATAATTAGCATTAGTATAAGTTTAGTGTAAGTAGTATGAAAACAACACTACCCCATACCGACATGTGGGTGTTGTCAATGTCGATAGAAGGAAACTGAACTCAAAATTATTAAGTGTATCCCAACACGCCTGTCACGCTTGACAATATCCACCATATAGGGACAATCTGTGAGCTGCAATGGAATATATTGATAATTATGAATATATCACTGCAATCCAGTTTTTTGGTTTTAATAATAGCTTACACTTAAAATGTTTGGAACAAGCAAACAGATGAAAGGATTTCAAAATAAATTAGTTTTCAGTGACATAGAATGACTAATTTTTACTTATTATACGTATGACTCAAAGCATCAACATATCGAACTGGGGATATCTTTATCGGGCAGCAGATAAGATTATAGCTGACGATCGCGGCATATAAAATGTATCATAAAAGAACATTCCTTAGTACTTTCGATTTATAATTGAGTGGAGTTACTGCGACGTCGAAATGAGCTATCCACCACAAGGGCCACCTCCTCCATACTACGGTCCTCCTCCTCCGTGGCCTCATACTCCAAATCCACACCATCCTCCACACCATCCTCCTCACCATCCTCCACCCCAACCTCCCCATTACCCTCCACCTCACCATCCCCCACACTACCCGTTCGATCATGGGCAAACCTCTGCCCCTTACCCCTACTTTGTACCTGGAACAATGATGATTCCTGTACCAGTCCCACATGATACAAGTCAACCAACATACGTAACGAACTATATATATCACGGTGATTCATCTAACACAACAGCCGGAGCCGAGGTACAGATTGCAGAAACTTCTGGAGACTTCGACTGGGTACCAACCACAGCGACTACAGCTGGGCATCTCACCGGCAAAGCAGTACTTGGAGGCCATGAGGGATGGGACGGGAGTCCACTTTGGGTGATCCGAGCTTGGCACAACGGAGACCTGATGCCTGGCAAGTTATCTGTGAGACACAATGCAGCCACGGTTACGTATAACGCAAAAGAAATACCAGTACAGAATATTGAGGTTCTTTGCGCAAAACCTGAAAACCTTAGATGGGTCCCAGCTTCAAGCGGTAACGTGCCACCTGGGGCAATACCCGGTGGTAGAACAGCTTCAGGTGAAACGCTGTATGTGGGAAGAGCGAGACACCAACTATCCATAACCCCTGGCAAAGTGCATCCAAGTCATAACGCTTGTTATATTGGGTTTGGTGGCACAGAAGTTGTTCACAAAATGTATGATGTGCTGTGCAGACTAAGTTAATTGTTCCTTGCTCACAGTAATTAATAAAAGGTTATTTAAATTAAGTCTTAATTATCTCTTTACCTGTTTTTCTCTTCTCTTTTCCTTTTCTGTCATTTAGTGAAAAGAGTGATAGCAACTTTAAGTATTTCATAAATTGATCCAAAAAATGTCTTTCCTTAACTGATTTACTTAATAATGCAGTGTAATTGGACCACTTATATGTAATATATTTCATAAATTAAAGATAAATTAACTTGTTTATATATTTTTAAAGACACTATTATGTTAGAATTATTAAATTTGAATTGAGTTTATTAATTTATAGATTTATATATTGATTTCATAATTGTATAAACTAATAATTGCTTACGAATTTTAATTACCTATTTGTTAGCCTAATTTAGTTGAAAAATGAGCGATAAGGTTATCGCTAAAAGCGATCTCTTCAAGCAAACTTTGGATGGACAGATACAAAATAGTTTAAAATGGACGGTGTATTATATACTTCAATAATTTAAAATAACAATTTTATTTTTTAATTTGTATGTCGGACTTCTGTTGATTATGTGAACCACAAATGTGTGTGTTAACTTGTCACTACTTGTCACACATCATATTTCTGTAAACAAATGTTATTTCATTTCATATTTTTGAGTAAGGACATCATTATTAAATTGGTTAAACGAACTTACCTTAAGTGAAGTTCAACCATAATTATACGAAGCTCCTTGTCCTAGACATTCTTAACAATTGTAGTACGCCGCATTCCATGCCAGCATCACAATTTATCCAAGCTCACTAAAAAAAATTTTAAAGCAGTATATCTGGCAACACTGTATCCACCCGTCCGTCAATGCAACCTCATTATGTTTAAAGCAAGGAGTTAGATGAGCAACCCTAACCCAGGGAGGGTTGGGCCGGGAGTACCGTCTAGGACAAGGAGCTTCGTATAATTATGGTTGAACTTCACTTAAGGTAAGTTCGTTTAACCATTTAATTATACTCCCTCCTTGTCCTAGACATTCTTAACAATTGTAGATGTTTGAAGACAGGGTTGCGAATTTATAATACCAATGAATGGAAATTTGCAATTTCGCTTATTTTATAAAAATGTTGAACATATTGCCTGTATAGTAAATTTAAATTAATAAAATAAATAAATTATCGTTATTTCATAACATTTCCTTATGCACATAAGGCCAGCTTGATTGCAGCAGAAGTGGCCCTGTGGAAGAATTATGACTGAAAAAGAAAACAATCTGGAATATCTATTCCAGTTTAATTTTAACATCTTATAACTTACTTAAGAAATACTATTCTAAGTGGGTTAAATTTATCACTATCTTGTGTTCTGTTTTCTATTAAAATATTCACAAGAAAGGCTCAACCCCCTTCTTATTTATATTTTCCCATGCAAACCCTGTTGAAGTGAAATTCTATCTATATCTTAACTATACAACTGAGCTCCCGTTTGAATAAATGTAATATTTGTTGAAGGACAATGTATGTATATTATAACCTATAACCTATCACCGCTCAGCTTGTTACTAGTTTTTTTAAATTTCTGTATTCTCAATATTTATTGCAATATTCTGTAGTTAATAATCTAAAGGTAACTTATTATTAAGTCTATTTTTATAACTCAAACCTAAGTAAAAGGCACAACAGCCCAGGAAGGAATTTCATTACACTTACTACAATTTGGTACGATAAAGAATTAATTATTTTATTATTTTATAATTTATAGTATTTGACATAGGAGAGTTCACTATAATTCTTAGTATGAATTTTGGAGCGAATCTTGGAGTACCATATTTTACAAAATACTTCACTAATAGTAACCAATGATGTGTATGAGATATCTATGAGATGACTATAACATGACATGGTAGTATGATTATCTTTATATAGGCAGTGTTAATAATAATTTGTTATTTTACTCAAAATAAATAATTCATTATTTCACATTTACTGCTCATGTGAAAAACACTACTTTATAGTTTATAGTGACAGCGCTTTAATGTTAATTCAAAACCTGTCTAACCTCAAAGTGTTAGCTCTAAAAGGTCTGAATAGTTAATGGTGTCTATCCTCTATGTGATAGCTGTAACGGTTTAAAGCCTGCAGTGATTTTTTCCGAGTCATAGTCCATCTTAATGTCTTCCTTCAATTGGTAATGCTTTCAATTCAAATCTGTCTAACCTCAAAGTGTTAGCTCTAAGATTTGAATAGTCAACTGTGTCTATCCTCTATGTGATAGCTCTAACAGTTTAAAGCCTGCAGTGATTTCTTCCGAGCCGTAGTCCATCTTAATGTCTTCCTTCAAGTTGTAATGCTTTCAATTCAATCTGTCTAACCTCAAAGTGTTAGCTCTAAGATTTGAATAGTCAACTGTGTCTATCCTCTATGTGATAGCTCTAACAGTTTAAAGCCTGCAGTGATGTCTTCTGAGTCCTAGCCCATCTTAATATCTTTCCACTAATGATAGCATCTTATATGTGAATTAAGACCTGTCTACCTTCTGATTCATAGCGGTAAGGTCTGAATAGTTTACCATGTCTATCCTCATAAATGACAGCTCTAATGCATAGCATTTTAATAACTTATGCTGGATATTCTCTCAAAAATTTTAAGTTTACAGTAATTACTTCTGCTTCTCTGCACCGCTTAATATCTGCCAGTAGTATTTTTCGTTCTTATTTTATGATATATACATAAATCCATGTATATATTCTAAGTGACAGTTCTAACGGTCTGTATATAGCATCTATATAACTCCTGTTAGATATTTTTCCCAGCAGTTTTAATTCAATAGTGCTTGTGCATCCCTATCTCCTCAGTATTATACTTTCCCTTTTCCTTCAATACTTTCCGAAACTATGTACATGTCAAAAGTGGGAATAGTCTTGCCCAACTTTCAAATCATTGGTATGTATATGTATGGTATGTTATATTTTGCTACCTTGATGTCCGGTGATCATGTGGGGGTTCTCTTACGTTGACAATTTTTGGACTTCTTTTTGCCAAACCCTTGTGAGACTTTCTAATACTTTTACATCTATAATTTGTAACAAGTTTTTCATTATGTTATACTCATAATATTGAGCCCTTTGTAATAAAAACTATACCATTAATTATCTTTATTTGATTGCTTCTAAATCTCAGTACCGCAAAATATTTTCTCATGTGAAAAAAAAACACAAAAACCTATGGTTTTTTGGCTCATCGACATTAAGAGGAAATACATACAAGAAGAATCGTCCCCCAATCTAATATAACTGCCATGGTTTCTGGGTCATGCCTACAGAACTCCATTGTTAAGTATATAATAATTTTATTATTTCTCGTTACTAATATGATCAAGTTATAGCTTTGACACTGCTTTATGATCTTGTTGAATAGACTTGAAAGACTTCCTCTGACTGTTTTTTGTTTACTTGGCTCAATTTTAGATTGTATGTTAAATTTCCGTATTTTTATTTAATTTAAAGTATTGAATCCTCAATAGTTAATGAATAGAACCCTCTCTATCTTGTTAATATAAGAAGCCGGATTTTTATCAACTCTGGGTAAAATTGTACAACATAAGTATTATTTAGTTGTAGTAAGTTTACTATTCATTATAACTATATTGTTTTGCTCAAAGTTTTGTATTGTATTCTACGATTCCCAAAAATATAAGCATATACTACTTTAATATAGAATAATATCTATGTAATTTACTCTCCATGAAGGACTAAAACCCAAATTTTTCGATTCCAGTCGAGAAGTGTCAATTTATATTTCAAACGGTTTTATGTGTTTAATGTTTTTTTTTTTTTTTTTTTGTAATATTAACTACCATCTAAGGTCAGAAATTTGCCACTGAATATATATTACATAACATTATATATACATTATTATATATAATGAGCTTTTAAGCACAACATTATTAACCTCATTTTACTAACAGCAACCAAAATGGGTTATGCACAATCTATCTAGTCACTATTTATATCAGTATTTTACATAATTCCCTCTTAATACAACAATTTATTTTGTTGCTAACATATTTTGGCAATCAGTGTATGCATCTGTCAGCATAACTCTATTGTGCTTTTACCATACCCAGTTTTAGTTATGAAGGTGATAATAATAACATGATAGTTATGAATGATACCATAATTAATTTTACTGAATAAATCCATTTTTATTTTATTTTTTAATTATTACTTCACATATTACTTATTTTTTATGTGTATTTAACTTGTAACCTTTAGATATTTCATATCAAGGTAAAACAGTTCTCATATCACATTTTTTCTTATTTTCTTGTCATATTATCCATCCATCCATTACAGTCTATATAAGTCCACAGCTGCACATAGGCCTACCAACACTCAATGCCTGATAGAGGGGTGTCATATTATGTAGCTTTTTATTTTTTATTTTATGTGTCTACAAAATAATATGTAATAATAAACTGTCTTTATATTTAAAAATGCATCTATTAAATCCCATTTATTTGGGAATTAACAATTTTAAGGACTAGTAAACTGACTCTCCCTTACACACCGGATAATTTTGTCCCAGAATTCAGTAATTATTTCTAACTTGTTCTGCCAATTTTTTGTGGATGTTAAGGGTTTACATAACCTTAATAAACTTATGAGTTAAGTTTATTTATAGCACTTATTTCTTTTCATAATCAGGATTTTCTGATACTAAAGAAAGTTTAGTTATAATCTCAGGGTTTATAATTTCCGGGTCTGCTGCCCCAATTTTCTGACTGATAATGGCGACTGTCCAACGTAAGTAAATGAAAGTAATAAAAACATTAATATATATCACTTAAAATTTCTCAACGTATCCCTGTACAATGTATCTCAACCCACAATTATAGGTTAAAATACCTATTTACTATTTCACAATATATGAGTGACGAGGTTATGTTATTAACCCTTAATAGTGAAATTGTTCGATAATACTTGTTAATAAATGGGCACAGTGAATCTGATTTTATTATTTAGGTAATAAATGTTTTAACTTTATTTATTTTATATACACGTGCACCTACCTCGAACAATAGGATTTTTTGTTTACCTTTGATCGGTTAGCTCTATTTTGAATATCTTCCTTTCCCATTTTCCCAAGTACATAATCAAATTATTACCACGCAGATACGTAATAAATTTATTTGTAGTAGGTTTTGGATACAAAATATTTGATTTTACACTAAACATATTTAATTTTTACAACAAAAATTATAAAACACACTGTGACAGCTGGCACAAAAAAACGCAATGAGGTTGCATTGACGGACGGGTGGATACAGTGTTGCCAGATATACTGCTTTAAAATTTTTTTTAGTGAGCTTGGATAAATTGTGATGCTGGCATGGAATGCGGCGTACTACAATTGTTAAGAATGTCTAGGACAAGGAGGGAGTATAATAAATTGTGTTAATGTGGAATAATGTATTTTTTATATTATATTAAAGAAGTAGCTTCTGTTCTCGAGTTCTCCAGTTTTTTTTACAAGTTATGTTTTTTATGGCATAAATTATATCCTGATAGATTACAAAATCAAACGATTAAACTGTTTTATTTCTAAAACTGTAATTTGTAATGTATTTACTATTGCATTTCTATCTATAATTAAAACTATACTAGCGTAAAATAGCAGCTTAATGCTTGCTATATTACATATATGAACTCAAATCAGCTCATAACTATCATAAAGTTATATTTGATAAAATATCGTTGTTTATAACATGATGGTGTAAGGTTACGCTAGCAGCAGAGGCTCGGTACTTCGCCATTTTTAATCCCATTATTTATTCGCATGTCTGCGCTGCAGCTATATTCGTTGTAGCACGAATGGGTCGGCTCACCCGAAGTAGGATCACGCTCTCCATAATACCAGCATTAAATAACAGTTTAAGACTGCTGTGTTTCGTATGGTGAGTGTAGAAAACCGGAAACCCCGTTTTACTGGAAACAAGGCATTCCATCTTAGTCCTCAAGGATGACAACACATCTGCATAGTGATTCTTATTGAATTGATTGAGGATGAATGTGGATGTCTATGGGCACAGTATTCACTTATCATCAGGTAGACCGTGTGCTTGCTTGTCACCATAATTTCATAAACTTTTATCTGAAGAATGAAAAATCAGCTCTAAGGTCGTTCATTATTACCGCGGAAAAATAAGCATAATAAACCTTTCCATTAGGGAACCTATATGTCGTGCAGATGCTTTTGCAAATTAAAGAGTTTGATGATTTTCTAATTTAAGGGATTCCATCAACAGATCTTCACCAATTGTGTATGGGACCCTATGATAACTCCATTCTAACAAAAAAGAATCATTGAAATCAGACAACATAGTAAGAAGCTATCTATGAACATACATAAAAAAATATTTCGATGAATTGACTCGATTAAAAAGTGTTCCATATTTTAATACAAGTTAAATATTGCTATAAATATGATTAATTTTGGTTTTCATTAAAATTTACGACGATTTTAAAGGATAGTGTGACAAACGAGCACACCGTACACTTGATGGTAAGTGGTTGGTGCGGTCCCTAGACTATATATATATATATAGAATAAAAATGTAATGCTACAATTTATATATTTACTTCTTTACAAAATGCAAGTAACAACCGGACTTTATTTTATAGAATAAGGTTGAAAAATGCATACACACAGTCCTCCTGATGACAAGTGGTTGCTGTGGCCCATGGAAATCTACATCTATCCTCGATTACGAATCAAAGTGTAGATACGTTGTCATTCGTGAGGACTAAGATAGAATGCCTCGTTTCCAGTAAAAAGGCTCTCCGATTCTCTACACTCACTATATGAAACACAGCAGCATTAAGGGGATAGAGTAAGTCAGCTCAAATACTAATTTCGTCCCCACTTGCCCGCGCGTCGAATGCTATGTACCGACATGTTTGTAATCACTAATACTGTAAGTAGAATGGTCGTTAGACACTTATTTCATTAGGTTTATCATATTTATGCCTGTTTCTTAACGCCAAGCTAGTCGCTTCTTATTTTTATTACGGTTATTTCCCATTTTAATTTTACGTCGTCCTGTTGCGTAATGTATATTCTGATCGTAAGCGACACAACCTCCCCGTTCAAAGGCCGAAGCGAAGTGATTGTGCGGCAGGAATCACGTTACAAGAGGCCGATAGTTTAGGTAATTTCTTTTTACAGTGAAAATAATGGTATTTTAAAAAAAGTAAATAACATAAGCACTGCTTTATAGTTAGTTCAGTTAGTATGCAAAGTTTCATGATCTTATTTAAAGTATTTTATGAATAACAGCGGTTTATTGTTTATTTTGGAGGTAACTTTGGATTTTTTTTTCTATCGAGAAAATTTTACGAAATCGTGTTTTCGTCTAACATAATCCTAACATTAATTCTCAACTTTACCATAT
Organism: Parnassius apollo; assembly: GCA_907164705.1. Lineage (NCBI taxonomy): Eukaryota > Metazoa > Arthropoda > Insecta > Lepidoptera > Papilionidae > Parnassius > Parnassius apollo. The sequence goes on from CAJQZP010000200.1 coordinate 1,591,466, forward strand.
ATTTATTTATGCATACATAGCAATATTTTCGGCATAACAAAGGATCTTGCTAAGCCATTTGAGATTATATATTTTACGCTGTTATTCTGTGAGAGCGTGATCTTCCCTGGTCCAGACGACCCATTCGTGCTACATCTGTACAACTACTATAACTTCAGTGGCTTTAACACGTATAAAGCTATTGAATAAACTACTTCTACGGTTTTTATCGCGTTTAATTTAAATTACTTTTAATTCCCGACGTTTCGCGTGCTTTTCAGCACCCATGGTCACGGGTGACACGTTGGGAATTAAAAATAATTTAAATTAAACGCGATAAAATCCATAAAAGTAGTTCTAATCGATGTGTAGTATTCGTGTACATATAAGAAATCATTACGAATAAAGCTACTAGCTTTCACTGTATCTCTATAATATAATATTAATATTGATACCATTATGTTTAATTTGAATATTATATAAAATTAATATTGATAAAGCAATTTAAACACTAATTTCTGAAACTTTCCAACTTCCATCGTGTATTGGCGCTGTAAGGATTTCCATTAGCCCATATCGTCCCGAGGGAGTCGTAAAAGGCGACAGAGGCCAACAAACCTGGAGATTGGCAGTAGCGTCTTCCGAATAACTACTAGAAAATAAATCTGGCAAGTTTGGCAACTATAGCAAAATCCTTTTTTATGTGGCAATCTAAGAGGAGGCCTATGTTTAACAGTGGACTTCTGGCTGTGATCGATGGATGGAACTTCTCAATGTCTTAAATATAATGAAGGCACTCTACGACGAGGTGTAGCAGTGTATAATTTAAGTTTTTATTATTTTTTATTATGGTTATATTGTATTAATATATTTAAACGTTATGAAGGTTGAAGTTGTAATTAAAAATATATTGTGCAAAACAAAAGGTTTTGTTTGTGTATGTTAAACCTTAAAGATATCACACCATTACGTTTTCGCGTTTCGTTATCTAGATATGGATATTGTATCTTATAGATAAATATTCCAAATGTTGTTTTCACTTCCAAAGAATGATTTATCTGTATTTATAGCTGTTTATCCATTTATTATGTTGTATAGTGGGATGAAAATTATAAGGATGAAAAAAATATATGAGGGAAACAAGAAATTCTTGGGAATTGTACAGAAACGTTGTCTCTTTTGTTGCCCGGTGTTTTGTTAGTTTCAGTAAATAATTAATTAAGTAACTTTTTTTGTATGGTATGTTTTTTATGAATCCTGAAGACTCCATCGAGCCACCTCGTCCCGTGGGTGTCGTAAGAGGCAACATTGTGAAAGTCAGAAAGAGCTCTTAGTTTTCGATAGATAGCGGTATAATTATCTAGTATTTTCACCACATATGAAATACCCAGCTGGCGACGGGTAGTAGATAGGGACAATGGTGCAAAACGAGACGCCGAGAACTGATGTCCTCACTGACGTACACACGAACTCCGGCCCAGAGCACAAATGAGTGTTCCAATGTGTAACTTGGGTAAAATGAATATGACGTATCAGACAAAGAAGGCAACTGCGTTGAAGTATTTTTAAATTGGCATTTAATTTCAATATTAATATTGTTCGCGACGGCCTAACAACGTTAAGAAACAAAGTTATAAAAAATATTGTTTTCTGTATTAATAGTGAAATTACCGATAAAACTGGATGAAAACGTGTATTGATATAGTTGTGTAGCATGTTTATAACTCTTAGTATATTTGTATAGAATTTCGTTTTGATAACAAGTGATATAAACAACTTTTATTATGTTAAGAAAAATCGACCAATCACAGCGCGTCTTATCGTAGAACTCTCTAGAAGTTTTTAATTAACTGCTGTTCTAAAAGAGTTGTAAACATGACATTGAATTAGCATATGGCTTATAGATTAAGGAATGGTAGGAATATTTTGTATAATTAAACGCATTTGATAGTTATAGAAAAATCAAAGAATTAATGTACCCAAATATTATGAAAAATTGGGAAATGTCCCAATTTTAATAACTTTTTACAATGTTAATGTTTTAAGGAACCTTTATGATATACTAATAAAGTACCAGACTACCGATTTGTTGATGTATAGCATGTTAGTGTAGCAATTAGTTTTGTATAGAAAATATTGTAATTTATGCCATTTGCATAGTGAAAAGTTTATGCAATAAAGAGGCAAAACGGAAAATGGCAAGCGGCTCACTGTAAAGTATAGCCAAAGTCTACCTTAGGGGCTCGGGACCCAGTACCAGTAGTAGTGTGAAGAACTACCAGTGACAAGCAGTAGTATCCGGTAGTAGCTGAAGTGACTAGTAGCAGTATATAGTGCATAGTGAAAGTGTTAGCTAGCCGAAAAAGGTCGTAACTGATATTCGCAGTTACATATTGTTCGTGGTGTTGTTATGGCTCGTGACAATAAAAATTGCCGATAAAATTACCTAAATTAACACTTTAATTTACTTTACATAAATTAAAACTTAAAATACTAATAATTAAACACACTAATTCACATTATTCCGCTCCGAAGCTTCGCTTGTCACGCCAAATCCAATACTGCCTCGATCGCATCTTGCAGCGCCTATATATACAAATTAGCAATGAAGCATCCGGAATATTCAAATAAATGCGCGCAAAGCGACGAGTGTTCGAGTGTAGATTTTCTAGAAACTTAGTTCTTCGGATAGCGCTGTCGGTTGAAAGATTTGTGATGTCATTTTCTGCAAAGCTCCCCTCCCTCTCGTTCCTGACACTAGATGGCGCTAGTGTATGCCGTTGACTTATTCACGCAACACTGCCCCCTCCTAAGACATGCTCGTCCCGAGCATTATTGGTCCCATAATAACGCGCCAAGCGATCCACATGGACGATCTTAGGAGTCCCTCTTGCGCCTTTCTGTATCCGGTAGGTCAAATCGTTGATCCTGGTTACAATCCGGTACGGGCCGTCCCATTTAGCTTGAAGCTTAGGAGATTTCCCTTTGCTGCGGACTGGATTGTGCAACCACACTAATGAACCTTCGTTAAACCCTTTATTGTTCATTTTGCGGTCGTACCGGGTTTTCATTTTCTCAGACATTTGCTGGTCCGATTGTCAGACGTGCTCATAAATGCCATTCATTTTGTTCCGCAAGTCATTTGCATAATCGGTTATACTGCGTGGGGTGTCAGGTGGTATCCCGGTGATCAGATCTGCAGGTAGCCGTAATTCTCTTCCAAAGTTTGCGAAAGCTGGTGTCACTGCTGTACTTTCGTGAACAGTGCTTCGATTTGACAACAAAAACGTTTGTATGTGCTTGTCCCAATCTCGTTGCCGATGGTCTACAACTTTTGCTAGGTACCTCTCCAATGTCTGATTAAATCGTTCCACCATTCCATCAGATTGCGGGTGATAAGAAGTTGTTCTTGTTTTATGAGTACCCATAACTCGGCAAGTTTCCTGGAATATTTGAGACTCAAAATTCCTTCCTTGATCGCCCGTGAATCTCTAAAGGTACTCCAAAACGACAGAAGACTTCATGAACTAGTTTATCTGCAACTGTTGAAGCTTCTTGATTTGGAATGGCGAAAACTTTTGGCCACTTTGTGAAGTAATCCATCACAACCAAGAAATACTTGTTACCGCTTTCACTCTCCGGAAACGACCCCGCCACATCAATGGCTATTCTCTCCCATGGTGCACCAACATTGTACAACTTCAATGCACCTCTACTACGAGTCTGAGGTCCCTTTACAGCCGCACAACTTGTACATTAACGACACCAGTCCTCGACATCGTTTCGACAGTGGACCCAATAAAACCGTTCTCGGATCTTCAGTAGAGTTCGTTTAACTCCCAGATGGCCTCCGGAACAATCACTATGGTACAGCTGTAGAACATCCGGTACTTTAGCTTTAGGGACAACCATTTGCAAATGACAGCTGTCTCCCCTAACATTTTCCCATTTACGGCACAGAACTCCATCCTGAAGCAGCAAGCTGTCCCACTGGGCCCAATAACTTTTAGTGGTCGAACTCATTACTGAGACGTCGCTCCACTTAGGCTTGGGATCACTGGCCTTTATCCATTCCAGAATCGGCTTGATGTCCGGATCTTCCTGCTGTGCATGTTGTAAGCTGTCCTTCCATTCATTGCTGAGGTGGTCCGTCCTGAGCATCCTCACGGATACCTCTTCCTTACTCTCTTGCCTAGTACAATGGTTGCAATCTTCAGGACAAGGTCTTCTTGACAATGCATCTGCGTTGCCGTGAGATTTTCCGCTGCGATGTTCGATCTCAAAGTCGTATTCCTGCAGTAGTTCAATCCACCTCGCAACTTGTCCTTCTGGATTTTTAAACTGCAATAGCCATTTTAGTGCAGCATGGTAAGTTCGTAAGTGAAATTTTCGTCCCAGAAGATATTTGCTAAAATGTTGCAACGACTTTACTACAGCTAGCAATTCGCGTCTTGTGACACAATAGTTCCTTTCCGGTTTTGACAACGACTTGCTGAAGTACGCTATCACGACCACTTGGTCACCATTCCGTTGAGACAACACACCGCCAAGTCCTATATCACTTGCGTCTGTGTCAACTATAAATTCTTTGCTTGCATCAGGGTATCCCAAAATAGGTGTTTTGCACAGACGGTCCTTGAGCTCCTGGAATGCGATATTGCAACTTTCATCCCAGCAGAAATGTCGCTTTTCCTCGGTTAGCTTGTGCAGAGGTTTGGCTATATCTGCAAAGTTCTTCACAAATCGCCGGCAATAGGAGCACAAACCCAAAAATGCTCTAACCTGCGTCTTGTCTTTTGGAACCGGCCAATCCTTGACAGCGGCGATTTTCTCTGGATCTGTGCGGATACCTTCTTCCGATACTACAAACCCCAAAAAGTTAACTTGCCGTTGGAATAGTGAACATTTCTTCGGGCTCAACTTGAGGTTGGCACTCTGAATCTTCATGAGCACGCGTTCCAGGTTTTGAAGGTGTTCCTCAAACGTACGGCCTACGATGATGATGTCATCCAAGTAGACCAGACAGGCATCGCCAATTAGCCCGGTAAGTACACGTTCCATCAGCCTTTCAAACGTTGCTGGAGCATTGCACAACCCAAACGGCATTACTTTAAATTGCCACAGACCCTTTCCCGTCGAGAACGCAGTTTTCTCCTTGTCCTTAGCGTCAATTTCAACTTTCCAGTAGCCATTTTTTAGATCCAGCGTGCTAAACCACTTTATTCCTGTAAGCATGTCCAGCGTGTCATCAATTCTTGGCAAGCAATAGCTGTCCTTCTTCGTAACGTCGTTCAGACGGCGGTAGTCAACACAAAACCGCATGCTGCCATCCTTCTTCTTCACCAGCACCAATGGTGAACACCATGGACTAGAGGAAGATTCTATAACACCATCCTTCACCATTCCTTCAATCATGGTTTCCACTTCCTTTTCACGTGCTACCGACAATCTTCTTGGCCGCTGACGGATAGGCGATTCTTCTACTGTGTTTATTTTGTGTTGAACTAAGCCAGTCTTTCCTATGTCAGCATCGTTTAATGAGAATACATCGGCGTACTTGAGTAACAACTTCTTCGCCTTGACCAATTCGTTCGGGGAGAGAACACTGCGACAGTCTTCCAAAAGTGTGGTCACTCTCGTTTCTGCATCCTGGCTGGGGGTCCCACTCGATATATATTGGCACCGACGTAACCAATCCACTTCCTCACAAGTGCCAATCAGTGTGCCTTTTTCTATAATCTGTTCCCGGTCGCAAAGTTTCAGCACACGTACTTCTGAGATGTCAGTGATCCTGACCAAGGTTCGAGCTACTTTTCATGGAAGATCATTGTTTACCCTTTCCACAAGTACACAACGGTGAGCTTGCCCAGCGTTTCGAGGAAGACTAACCGGAACAATCGTTCCCGATAACGGCGGAAGAACAATCGTCTTAATGCAGTTCACGATCCCTCGTAACGCACCTTCCATAAAAAGTACCTCCTGTCCACATTTCAAAACACCTTGCTTAACGTCGATCTCACAACAATTATTCCTCATAAAGTCTAGGTCTAGGATGCAGTCGTCCATTATATCAGCCACGATGACATTATGCAGGTAGATCACGTTGCCTAGCTTCAACTCCATCTCCTTCTCTGAGATCGTTCACCTTCCCTTTCTAGGGTTTGCTTAGGGCAGCTGGATCGAAGATGGCCCTTTTCCCCACAGCCATAGCACCTTGGGCTGTATCCTTTGTTGCGGTCGCGAACTGTAGCTGCTGCAACCTCCCTGACGCGATGGGAACGATGATCCTGCCGCACGGCTTCCACTTCCAGTGCATGGGCCAAGGCGTCCTTAAGCGTCTCGTGGTGGCCTCACAGCAGCTCTGACTTCCAGGTCGCGGATGCCGTCGATGAATGTCTGCACCAGGTTCCCTTCAATGAGTACAGGTACAGACCGGTATGCTTTTCGCACCAGCTTCTCCACTTCTAGAGCCCACAGCTGCAGGTTTTCGGTGATGCGCTGCACACGATCTTTAAGCTGCGCACGAAAGACGTGGTCCAGGTGAGCGTCGCCATATCTCGCCTCCAATGCCTCAAGGAGTTGCTCATAAGTCACTTCCTCACCGAGAGCTTCCAGAACTGTTAAGGCCTGGTCACGCAGGCCTAGTGTGAGAGCAGTCATGGCCTGATTTTTATTCCAGCCGTTCGCCTTCATAACAGCTTCGAACTGGATTTTGTAGGCTGACCAGGAAGAGGTACTGTCGAACGGTGGCACCTTGAACCCACGTAGCGAAGGTGTTGTAGCTACTACGGGAGCTGTAGCTCCATCTCCAAGTTTAAGTTCGTCCAGTGATTTCTTCATGTCAGCCATTACGTTGTCAACCCGATTGTTTACTTGGTCGATTCGGGTTTCAGCTTCCGACAATCGGTTGTCTTGTTGAGTAGCCTTATCCTTCACCTCCCGTATCTCTTTTCCGAAGGTAGCGTGAAGGTCCTTCATGAGGAGCATCTGCTCTTCCAACCGACGGGCCTGTTCCTCTTGTCGGCGGGCCTGTTCATCCTGTCCACACCGCAGCTGCTCTTCCAGCCGACGGACCTGTTCCTCCTGTCCGCGAGCCTGTTCCTCCTGCTGGCGAGCCTGTTCCTCCTGTTGCTCTTTCAACCAACGGGCCTGTTCCTCCTGTCGGCGAGCCTGCTCCTGCAGCATCACCATCAGAGCACCTAAGTCAGGTGCTCCAGATCTAGGGGCTACTGACGGGCCTGCAGCCGGTGGCTGGCCCTCCGACGTCTGCGGCGTTGCACCACCAAATCTTCTTTGATCCGTCTCCTGCTGGCGTTGACTTCGGGTACGGACACCCTCCGTTTCCTCCTTAGGTAAAATCGGCATGATTTTATCCCACTTCTGACACCAATTGTTACGAGCTTGAGGTTCGTGGCAATAAAAATTGCCGATAAAATTACCTAAATTAACACTTTAATTTACTTCACACAAATTAAAACTTAAAACACTAATAATTAAACACACTAATTCACTTTATTCCGCTCCGAAGCTTCGCTTGTCTCGCCAAATCCAATACTGCCTCAATCGCATCTTGCAGCGCCTATATATACAAATTAGCAATGAAGCATCCGGAATATTCAAGTAAATGCGCGCAAAGCGACGAGTGTTCGAGTGTAGATTTTCTAGAAACTTAGTTCTTCGGAAGGCGCTGTCGTTCCTGACACTAGATGGTGCTAGTGTATGCCGTTCACTTATTTACGCAACAATATAGTGAAAGTGTTAGCTAGCCGAAAAAGGTCTAACTGATATTCGCAGTTACATATAGTGAAAGTGTTAGCTAGCCGAAAAAGGTCGTAACTGATATTCGCAGTTCCATATAGTGAAAGTGTTAGCTAGCCGAAAAAGGTCGTAACTGATATTCGCAGTTACATATAGTGAAAGTGTTAGCTAGCCGAAAAAGGTCGTAACTGATATTCGCAGTTACATATAGTGAAAGTGTTAGCTAGCCGAAAAAGTCGTAACTGATATTCGCAGTTACATATAGTGAAAGTGGTAACTGATATCCGCAGTTACACAAGTGATAAAATCAGCTAGTTTAATCGATAATAGCTGCTAGTCAGTAGTATTAGAAAACCAGCTACTACCAATAGATATTTGATACTACCGTACAATTTAAAGAAATTTTTTGAAATATACAGTGACCAACCAATAGTGAACAACCGTAGTTCAACAACCGTGGTCAATAGTTATAAAATTTCGCGACTAATCAATCAGTCTAACCGCTGGCCATTACTTTGCTATTTGTATTTATTAATCGTGCATTTTGATTTGAACCTCAGTCCACAATATTTCAGCGGCAATCACAAAGACGGCAGTGAAAGTACCCACCGGAACCTATAGGACGTGAGCGACTCGCGAAGTATCTTCGACAACATTTACTCCGGAGAGTATCGCCCGTCCGGCACAAATATCAATAATTATCACAGTAAGCAGTGGTAGTTTAGGGGCTAAGCGCTCGTTGTATATTTCATAGTACGCGAGCCAACCCCTTTTCGGACCATGTTGGCACCAATAAAATTGTTAGTTACAATTTGAGAAATAAGAAAGAAAATATTTCGAAGACGTGTAAAACTCGCCAACACGCATTGGGGCAGCGCGGTGTACATTCCCTGCCCTAAAAGCTTAGAAATTATAGGCGAACTTTGCACAGCAGTGGGACGTATATATCGCACGAAAGTCTAGCAGTGATCGTTATTGCGCACAAGCCGAAAGTAAGGTATCATAGGGTAGTAAGCGGGTCGCGGGGCGGGCGTGCTTATCGCTGATTGGCTGTGCGTATCGTACGCACGTGCTGATTGGCTACTACTATTTGCGTGCGGCTACATTTATTTGCGTACTGATACGAGATGCGCAGCTATCCCCTTCACTTTTTGTTCAACGCTAGAATTACGTGCAAGAACTTTTAACTAACTACATATATGATCTGTATTGAATAAAAAACACCGTTGCCGAAACATAAAGCCCTTGGTCCTGCACGTGATCTCTCTCCGGTTGTATCGAATTACCGTCCTATCGAACTATGATAGTAAGCGCCCAATCAGACTGCACTGTAGCGTGTGCGGGGGCGGGCGCGGGCGCTCGGGTCTTGGCATCTGCATATTCAGAGTGCCAAACGAGCTACGAGTGTCATTGCAAATGTGTTTGGTCGTTCTCAAACTTTGCTACGTATTTAGAAGAGTGATGAAGATTTGCTTTTATTAATGGAAAATTCATACTTGAAATGGAAATTGCAATATAGAAGTTTGACACACACGATTTAAATAAAGGAAGACAAGAGTTTAGAGAATTTTATGTATTATACGCTGATTTACGGACGTATCCCGATAAATTCTTTGAATATACGAGAATGTCATTAGACACTTCTGACTACATATTAAATAAGATCTCCAAGATCCATGTTTAGTCAAGATTGACACCAATTTATTTCTTACCATAATTTATTTATTTATATGGCCACCCTATTTAAATATTACAGAACCACAAGCGTAGTCACCTAACAGACGCTAAATCACTGTGAACGATGCGAGCGGACCCAGCCATTAGAAACACCCGCGCCGAGTGCGCCCGCGCCCGCCTCATGCAGACGCTCGGCTCGCGGGAGCACTCTGAATGCAACTGGCGTCTACCTACATTTTGATTTACACGCGCCCGCGCTAGCACCGCGCCCGCCTCCACTCTGAAAGAGTACTAAGAGAATAGAGAGTGCACCTGTGCGTGTGCAAACACTCCTGCACTATAAATCCTGTACTGTGCGAATTTACGGATTCACTCTAGAGTTTCCCACTACAGACCGTTAAATATTAAATAAAAAAAATCTGTTTCTAATTTTTGCTTACTGATATATGACCAGTAGTGTCCTGTTTATTGGTTGATAATGAGAAGCAGGATTGGCTCTAAATTCAGGATCTTTTTGGATAAGTATTTGGAGACAAAGTCACATAGGTATGCAGATCTGTATGTGAGAAATGCAAAACATGTTAGTCCTCCTAATGAATGACATCATCTTTGACAATTGACTTTTATTGCGCTTTGACCAACATTGAATCTTCTCCTTAGCATATCAAACATACAAATATAAGCTTTACGTTTATAGCATTTAAGAGCTGTATAATGTTTTCTACTATTTCATTTAATCAACTTAAAATAATCCGGAATGTACGATTTTAGACTTTATATCCTCTTCTTATGCCTTACATTCGTAACAAATAGTACAATTCATGTTAAGGTATTGAAACAAGCCATTTGGAACCTTATTGACTGGTATTTAAAAGTAATTACTATCCAATAAAGGGTACAAATATCGAATAGTTGGTTAATTAACACTTCTTCTCATACAACATCGTTTAATTAAATAGTTTCGATCTAACCTTTTACGCCGATGACATCTGAGGTCAGCAAACGTTTTTTATGTTGTAGCACGAATAGATTGGTTCGATCGGGGAAGGACCACTCCCTCACATATTACCAGCGTAATATAGTAGCTTAATCCTTTGAATGTTTCGTATGGTGAGTGTAGAGAACCGGAAACCCTTTTTACTGGAAACGAGGTATTCCATCTAAGTCCTCACGGGTATCAACGCATTTGCATTTTGATTCTTAATCCAGGATTTCTGTAGATTTCTATGGGCCACAGCATCCATTTGTCATCAGGTGGACTGTGAGTACGTATTTGTCACCCTTATTCTATAAAAATAAACTGACCGAACTGAAGTTCGGTTGTTACTTTCATTTTGTAAAGAAATAAGTATATATATTTTTAATAGGATAGGATGACAAGAGAACACAGTCCGCCTGATGATGAGTGGTTACTGTGGCCCATAGACATCTACACCTACTCTCGATTATGAATCAAAGTGCAGATGCGTGAGGATTAAAATGGAATGCCTCGTTTCCAGTAAAAAGGGTCTCCGGTTCTCTACACTCACCATATGAAACACAGCAGCATTAAGCTACTATTTTACGCTGGTATTCTGTGAGAGCGTGGTCCTTCCCCGGTTGAGCCGACCCATTCGTGCTACAAGTATACTACTAATATAACTGCAGCATAACTTGCAGCATTTAATTTTTTATGTAATAAATATAATTGATATAAATCATTATATCAGCGCATTCTTATCATTTAAATTATCATCAAAATTTGAGGAATTGAATGTAATAACTTTGGCCTCTCAATACATTTACAAAAATGTAATCATGTGTGTACACAAATAAGTAAGTACCTTGTTTAAAAAAATAAATGATATTCACTTTGTAAAAACTAGAAATAGACATAAGCTAGTAGTACCAGTTAGTTGATAACATACGAGTCATTAATTCATTCTTGGGGAGCTTTTACAACAAAATCCTAGAAAAATTACAAAATTTTTACATGTGCTCTGTCTTCATATGCTCAAAATGTAGATGCTTTCTTTCTAGGCAAATAATTTTTTTTAAAATACAGTCAAATTAATGTCATTAATTTGTTTTTATAAAGTGTTATAACCATGTTTTAGCAAATGTAAGCTTATTAAATGTAAGCATTTATTAAAAAACAGACTGACTCCCGCGGCCATGGGACACGGTAGATAGCTGAGTTGGTTAGAACACCGGCACGGATTGCTTAGGTCGTGGGTTCAAACCCCACTCGGTGTCAGTTGATTTTTTTGAATTTCTCATAAATCTTTAGACATTTATTAATTTGGCTGGTCTTTGCTACGGCTATGTTAATTCAAGCTCAAAATGTACCTACTCTGTTAAAGATCTAAAGTAACGTTTAATAAATAACAATAGGCTAACTGGTATTTGCGGGCGATCTATTCTACATACGCTCAAAAGTGCGCCGATAGTTTTGTAAAATAATGTATACTTATTAATTACAGACTGAGACAGATATTTCATTTTCACATGGATTGCATGACGTTCTTTTGTGCTTGATGCTAGCTGCAGGTTTTTATGGCGCGTAGTAGAAATTTACCACCAGGTGGGTTAAGTCGTTTGATAATAAACAGAATCAGGTGTTAATTTACGGAAATCCATTATATTAAAGACGTTACTTACTTACTTACTTATCTTCACTCACAATCCCTAACGGGGTAGCCAGAGAGAACGGATCGCCAAGTGTCACGATCCTTACATACCTCTTTCGCTTCCTTCAGGTTCATTAACTTCTTCATACATGCACGTCTAGGTATACGAGTACTGCTCACATGGTTTTCGAAAGTTAGTCTCGGTCTACCTCGACACCTTTTAATATTTACTTTCGCTCTATATATTTTTTTCACCATTCGGTCTTCACTCATTCGCTCAACGTGCCCAAACCATTGGAGTACGCCCCTATCAATTTTTGTGATAAGGTCATCTTTAAATCCTGCCATATTGCGAATCTCTTCGTTTCGCTTTCGATCGGCTATGGTAACGCCACAAATTTTACAAAGAGATCGCATCTCCACTGCATTCAACTTGATTTTATGCTTCTTCTGGCATATCCAGGTTTCGCTGCCATGTAACAAAGTCGGTACCAACATTGCGTTATGTAGTGCAAGGCGTGCACTCTTCACCACGCCTTGCCTTTTGACTAATGCATTCAGGGCACCATTGACTTTGTTTCCGGCAGCGACACGCCTATCCACATCTAAATCACATCTTCCATCCCGGCTGAAAGCATTCCCCAAGTATACAATTTCATTTACCTGTTCTAGACATTCCTGATTTACCCATATTTCACATTTCGTTCTCTCTTCGTCCTTTTCAAATACCAGAACCTTAGTTTTATTAGCATTCAAACGGAGACCTTTAATTTCACATTCCTCTTTCATACACGTGACTAATGCTTGCAGTTCTGCTTCTGATGGTGCAATAAGCACTGCATCATCAGCATACATCAGACAATTTACTTTAATGTCACCCAATTTCACACCCAAACAGCTATTTTTCAGCTTCTGTAAACAGCTGTCGAGATACAGTATGAACAGCCAGGAAGACATGACACAACCCTGTTTTACGCCCGCTTGGACGCTAAACATGGGTGACAGGTCATGCCCTACCCGCACACAGGCTTTACAGTCATAGTAAAGTGACTGCACAGTCCTTAACAATCGACCATCCACACCATATCCCAGCAACAGTTCCCAATTTTCTTCCTTATAACCTTATCAAATGCTTTCTCCAGATCCACAAAAGCACAGAAAATCCTCTGGTTAACACTCAGAAGCTCGATCACGGAAAGATCATGCGGAGAGAAAACATTTGATCCGTGCATCCTCTTCCAGGTCTAAATCCGCATTGTGCCTCCTATAAGAATCTTTCCGATTTCTCTTGCATCCTACGTGTCAAAACCTTCGAGTAAACTTTACTTGCTAAACTGGTCAAGCTGATCGCCCGATAGCACCCGCAGTCAAAATGTGAACCTTTACCTTTATATAAAGGCACAATGACCGCGGATCGCCAATCATCCGGGACATCTCCCGTCCGCCAGCACAAAGCACAGCAGAAGAAAGCTGACCAAGACGCGAGGCCCACCATACTTGACCATTTCAGCAGTAACTCTGTCTAGTCCCGCAGCCTTACCACATTTCAAACTTCGAATCGCACGTTCAATCTCTTTCATGCTGATGACCTCAGTGTCATCGAGGTCCGTGTCTGGCGTGCCAGTCATGGCGTCACCCCCGGATCCTTCACTAAGATCATGACACGCATACATTTCTCTATAAAATTCACTCCATCGTTGCATGACGTCCGATTTTTCTGAGAGGACGTCATTGGTTCTCGAAAGCACTTTGTTCATTCTTAAGGCTATCGCACCACTCCGGGACCTTCCAACCTCTTTCCAGAAGAGTTTGGAGTTTTCCTTAAAGTTGTGCGACAACCTCTCATCCGCTTCTATTCTACACCTTTCACGTACTTCCTCAATCAATGTTTTCGCATGAACTTTCTGCAGCTTATATCTTTCTTTCATCTTCTCTCTCATATGCTTATCGTTACTAGAGGCCAAGTAGTCTAGCCATGCTTTTTTCTTCTTTTTTACAGCTTCTCTCACTTCATCATTCCACCATGCATCTCTTCTTTTACTACTACCTCTTTTTGTCGTTCCACATACTTCTTCCGCTGCACTTACCATTCCCTCCCTAAGGTTCTGCCATGTTCTCTCCACACATTCTTTCCTGCCATCGATGGTGTCAAGCTTTTCGGCTACCCTCGTGTGATATTTGTCCCTAGTATCCGCTTCCTGAAGCTTCCAGCTTCGGATGCGACAGATCGACTGTGGTTCTGTTACTGCCGTCCGGTAGCGCCAACCCGCGAACAAACCCCTAAATCTAGTAATTACTAGATAGTGATCCGTTCCCAGGTCAGCACCCCTGAACACTCGTGTATCCATCACCTGTTTTTGCAGTCGGTCATCCACCAGGAACAAATCAATCATACTTCTCTCATTCTTTCTTTCTCTAGTGTACATATGGATTTTCCTGTGATTAAACATAGTGTTTGTCACAAGAAGACCCTTTTCCTTGCATGCAGCCAGTATAAGCTTGCCAGTATCATTAACCCTTTTACCGCCAAACTTTCCAAGCACCGACTCGTATCCTGGTCGAGCGATACCTACCCATCCATTCAAATCACCACATACAACAGTTCTTTCGTTTCCCTTAACCAAATTTAGAACTTCTCTTACATTCTCCCAAAACTCCTCCAGCTCAGCCCTGGACGACGAAGCTACCGGTGCATAAACAGCCAAAAGGAATAACTTTGTCAGTCCTAGTTTAAAGCGAACCCAGAGAAGTCTTGAGTTCACAACCTTGTATTAAGTCATAAGATCGACCAACCGTGACGACAACAGCACCCCCACTCCGTGGCAGGCGTTCTCGCTTTCCGGGACTCCGGACCATATAGCTAACGTCCCGCCAGGGAGCTCTTCAGTACTACTGCCTTATATGCTTTATTAAAGACGTTGAAAATTAATTAGCTCAAATAGTTTAGCGGTTAGCGCAGAGTCTACTTAATATTAGTACGCCTCGTTTAGAGGCGAAATATGTGTCGTATTGTATGACTGCCTCGTTGCTTTAGTGGTTGTAGTAGTGCGACTGCTGATCATGTGGTCCTGGGTTCGAATCCCAGGTAGGGCCAACAATCAATGATTGAGTTTTTTGGCCAAAAATTCTCAGAAGCTGCTCGGAGTCCGGAAGTTGACGGTGTCTCACCTTCGTGTCTCGGAAAAGCACGAAAAGCCGTTGGCCCAGTGCCTGATCTCTCTCGGGTCATGTCGGTTTACCGTTCCATCGTAGGGAGAGTGAGGGAAAATCATTCCAACACTTCACTAAAGTCTCGTTTGAGACTAGCTGACATGACAGAAAATCGGTCTGGAGGACATTATTATTATTGTAGACAGTGGTGTGTCTATCCGGTGGGAAAATTGGAGTTGAGAGTAGTGGTGCTGGGATGAGTGGTGACGAGGATAGTGTACGCAATTGAAGTAGGGTGCAAAGTGCTCTTTAAATTAGTTAACTTCATTATATTTTATTACGCAGATCACAGCTTTTAACATATTTAATAATTCGTTTGCGATTTCAATGTCATAAAAAGTTATTAACCAACTTATTTGTCAGACAGACCTTACCTTGCCCAATTAAATTAACCCTTAATTTTGCTACGAAAACATCACTTTGTTCGTGACTGGAATTACCTCGTCCGATTTTATTAAGGAGCTAAATATCTCGGTTTTGTTTTTGGTGTTTTAATATGTCAGATTTTATATTATAATTTTTATAAATAGGAGTGGATAAACAGTCATATTATCCGCCAAATAGTAGGAAAATGATACTGTAACACACAGACACATCTATCCTCGATTAAAAGTCAAAACTCAGATGCGTAGCAATTGATAAACATGTTCATAACTTGGTATTGTGTGCTAGCTTGGTCTGATCCATAGCCGGTCGAGCCAACCCATTCGTGTTGCAACTGGACTGTATTTTTACATAACATAAAACTGATAAGCCAACTAACGGTCCTTTTGTTAATAAGTGACTACTGCGGTCCCAAAGACACTTGCAACCAACTTGAAACAAAAAAAGCTACGTGGCACAGTAGCTTAGAATTACGGCGCTGAGGGCAGTGGGTTCAAATCCAATACTATTGTATTATTTGTATACAAATAATTGTTCCGTACTGGATTTGAACCCGCTGCCTACTACATACTGTTCTAGATGTTTGTCCTTGTGCACTTTATGTTTGTAAACTGCCTCCACGATACACTAGAATATCCTAGTGTTGTTACGATTTAAAAAAAGAAACGATAAAAGAAAAAAAGATCTACAAATTAGTTGTTATCTCTGAGAACTACGATGCACGATGGAATGCCATACCAGTCAGCCTTTAATATACCGGCCTACGGCTTTTTTTTGCTGTGGCCCATAGACTTATTCTCAACTAAGAATCAAAATTCAGATGCGTTGTCACCCGTGAGAACTAAGACGGAATGCCTCGTCTCCAGTAAAAAGGGTCACCGGTTCTCTACACTCACCATACGAAACACAGCAGCATTGAGCTGCTATTTTATGTTGGATTCTTAGCCGTCAGCCGACCCATTAGTGCTACAACTATAATATAGTTGCAGCGTGGCTCTAACACGTAAAACGTATATAACGTATAAAACGTATATAACGTACGTCATTACCTAAAAATTATAATTTTTTTGGTGCCGGCGGGGATCGAACCCTGGTTTCCGAGTGCTATGAAATTTAAAACGATCGATTAGCCCCCGAGCTACCCGGGTCTTATGTGCTAAGTAGCATACGTACTTAGGATTTAATACCGTTGGGTGTGATTCTATTATATGAGGTCAACTGTGTCAGTGCTATAAACCAATTAGGTTAGCTGAGAGGGGTCAATACAAGGATCATCGCACCCATTTGCTCCCACCTATATAATTTTCGGTCACATACTATTCAGAGCCGTGGTAGCTCAGTGGTTAACGCTCGCTGTAAATATAACAGAACGCGAGTAACCCGGGTTCGATCCCCGCCGGCACCAATGAAATTGTTAATTGCAATTTTAAGTGCTGATTTACCACGTGCTCGGCGGTGAAGGAAAACATCGTGAGGAAACCTGCATGTCTGAGGAATAATAAAAGAAAAATATTTCGAAGTCAACACGCATTTGGGCAGCGCGGCGGACACTTCCTTGCCCTAAACCCTCTCAGAAATGAGGGGAGGCCTGAGCCCAGCAGTGGGACGTATATAGGCTGTAACTTTACTTTACTTTTACTATTCACACACATCATTATCATTCGTCAATTCAAGCCTACTGTTGAATATAGTCCTCATCGGAGGTATAATATTTATTTGCCATAGTTCCAAAGCTTGGCCACGTGGATTGGCAACTGCAGTTTTGAATTTTCTTGTTTTAAGTGGTCTAACGTTACCTTTCTTAAAAATGTTAACTTTTATGGCGGTGGGTACTTAAAAAAATTGAATATCAATGTTAACTTTAGTAAAAAACTAACTTTTTGATGTTCTTAATATAATTATGTTTTATTTTTGGTGAATATATGCTAAAAGTGATATTATATTTTTTGTGTCATAGAGGAAGGTACTGCCGTCTTTGATACAGGCTCGGCCTGGTACAGCTGGCAGTAACAAACCGAAGTAAGCAACTTAAAATTTGTAAATATCTTATTTTAAACTTACTGTAAAGAAGCTTATTGCAAAATAAAAATAAAAGTTTTATTTTTATTATTAAGGTAGTTGGTATTTTTTCATTGCCACTAAACGGTTGACAAATACAATAAAAGTAGTATAGTATATTACATGTACATAGTACACTTATCTGATTAGTATTTTCTATATTATGTAATTCTATGTTTTTCCGTTTGGTGGAGGTATTTTTTCGTTTTGTTTTGGTTAAAAAACGTTATCTCCATAAGAATTTTTTTCCATATTCTAAAAGTTTACGTTATAATAATTGCACATTAAAAAAAATAAAGTAGCAAACGGACTTACACTTTATTTGATGGTATGTGGATTCTGCAGCCCATGGACACCTAAAATCATCAAATAAAGAAAGTTACAAGTGGGTCGTCACCTCTGAGGACTAAGATTGTCTTACTGAAATTAAACTGGCTCTGGAAAGCCTTCAGACCAGATCACAGCAAAGCAAGCACTCCTGGCACCTAGCTAACCGGACTCCTAGGTGGAAAAGAAGTATAACCACTTAGGTATGGACAAATATCCTCAGTTTTCAGAACAAAACGTCTGGTACAATAGTAGTCAATTTTCCAGATAACTCGTTATGTGGGCTCCAGACTTCTGTGTGATTCACGACGTTTTGCCGCGAAGTCGTCGCGAAGAACATATCCCTCCACATTCGCAATCGTTCATCTTCACAGTTTAGTTCGCGCGCTCTTCAAGAATGAACGCTGAAATATGCACTGCTATCGCCGTGACGCTATGCGCTTCGGCTCACGACAATTACGTGTATATAAAAGATAAAAAACCGTATTTGTAGTTTTCTTTTACAATTATCGATTTCTCCTAGAAAAGCATCGATCACGTCAAAGGCAATCCAAATGGGCTTGTAAATTTTGTCGCTGCCTGCTCCAGAATTCCTTTCAGAATCCTTCACCATTTTCTTATAATTTCTATAACTGGAATATCCTAGTTTTTCAATCAGTCACTTCTACGCTTTTCGTGGCAGAGCCATGCTGCAATTATATCTATTAGTAGTATAGTTTTAGCACGAATGGATCGGCCCGACCGGGGAAGGACCACGCTCTCACAGAATACCAACGTAAAATAGTAGCTAATTGCTGCTGTGTTTCGTATGGTGAGTGTAGAGAACCGGAGACCCTTTTTACTGGGGGCATTCCATCGTAGTCCTGACGGGTGACAACGCATACCATCAGGTGGACTTTGTGCTCGTTTGTCACCCTTTCTTATAAGATAAAATAAAATAATACTCATTATTTCCTTTATTCGTATTCATGCGTCATGTACTTTCATTTTATTTTTATGTAGGTACCTTGAGGATCACCAGCTTATTAGTGACCGCCAAAACGGTTTTCGCCGTGGTCGGTCAGCCGGTGATCTTCTGGTCTACTTAACTCACAGATGGGCGGAGGCAGTAGAGTCCAAGAGAGAGGCATTGGCCGTTAGTTTGGACATTGCGAAGGCCTTCGATCGGGTTTGGCACAAAGCGCTTCTTTCGAAGCTCCCTTCCTATGGGCTTCCCGAGAAATTGTGCGATTGGATCACCAGCTTTCTTGCAGATCGGAGCATCAAGGTCGTTGTAGACGGTGCAAGCTCCGATTGCAAGCCTATTAATGCTGGTGTTCCACAAGGCTGCGTGCTATCGCCAACGCTATTTCTTCTGCATACCAATGATATGTTGCAAACCCGTAACATTCATTGCTATGCAGATGACAGCACTGTTGATGCTCTTTACACCGGCCGAGCCAATATTTCTTGGGAAAACATCTCCGAGTGCCGGGACAAACTTGTGTCTGAAGTCGAGTCTTTGCTGAACAGAGTCTCGGATTGGGGGCGACTAAATCTAGTCCAGTTTAACCCCCAGAAGTAAAAGTTTGCGCGTTAACCGCTAAAAAGAACCCCTTTGTCGTATTTCCTCAGTTCCAAGGCACTCCCGTTGTTGCCTCAGCCAGTATCGGAATCCTCGGCGTCGACATATCGAGTGACGTGCAGTTTCGTGGTCACTTGGAAGAGAAGGCCAAATTGGCCTCTAAAAAGCTTGGCGTGCTCAGCAGAGCGGGACAGTATTTCATGCCGGCACACCGCCTGCAACTTTACAAGCCGCAGGTTCGGCCGCACATGAAATACTGATCCCATCTCTGGGCTGGGGCTCCTCAGTACCAGCTCCTTTCACTTGACTGCATCCAGCCCAGAGCGGCTCGACTCGTCGACGACCGAGTGCTTTCCGATCGGCTCGATTCACTGGCACTGCGAAGAGATGTTGCATCTCTTTGCATTTTTTTCTCGCATACCATGGAGAGTGCTCTGAGGAATTGTTCGGATTAATCCCAGCCGCCAAATTTCGTGAACGCACTACGAGGCAAATGTCCCGATACCATCCAACGTAACCGCGGTTAACTATGACATCTGGACGTTGAACATCTCAGTCCCGCCCGTGACCATGACCATGAGTGCTGTAAAGCGTTCGAAACATCGGGTATTTAAAAAGTTAAATATACGCGATAAATTCTGTAAAAACTAGTATTATTTCAATCAGTCTGCAGTTTTAGTAACTTGATATTTTATACAGTAAAGGGATTATAATTCTTGATTTATAATCAAAACAGTTTAGTTGTATACCTGAGGACTAATATGGAGTATTCGTTACCAATTAACAGAGTTTTCAAATCTTATCATAACATAAACATAAAACAGAAACACTCACGCTTGTCATCTAGAGGGTTAGGTAGACACTACGAACTTCCTTTTGACACGATCCTGACACACCTCTATCACCTATTTTAAATCCATTTATTTACGCATACGCACTTGTCGTTTAAGAATAGTCCTAATCGGGCCCATTTTGAATATATCGCCACTTTGGTCGATAAAACTTCGTCAAGGGCGTCTCTTCCCCACTCTTCCTTTCACTCTTTCCTCGTTCAATCTTTCTACATGACCAAATCACCGAAGCATTCCTTTCTTAATCCTGATCAGAAGATCATCTTGCACACCACATTCTTGTCTTACTTAAAAACCTATTCTCTTTCTATCTTATCTATCTTATCACTTACTTAAAAATCTAGCAGGTCTCGTAATATGGCGTGTCTCTTTTGGTATAGAACATAAATTTTGTTACTATGCTTGCGATTAAAGTTTTATGAAAAAAAAAAAGTAAAAGATGTCTTCCTCATAGAGCCAAATATTTTATGTGTAAGTATAGGTGTAATGTATAATATATACTATACACCATTTATATTAGTATTTATAGAATATGTGTGTGTTAACTGTGTTTGTTTGCATTACTCTCTAAGCAGTAATTAAAGTCTAAAAGTCGTAGTTACGCGTAATTGGTGGACAATTGGAGGTTCACACACTTGTCAGTGAAGTCACAAGGCTCCAACTTGCTGACTTGGAGACCTATTTGATGTCACATTTTATCTTTATTTTTTTAAATTTGGTATTTTTTTAAATCATTATTTAATTCACGACGTGCTTGTACTGCTTGTTAATAATTTTTAATGCGTAAACAGTCTTACACCTGTGCATGCATATTTTGTATTTACATTTCTTAAATTGGCTGTAAAATGTGATTATCAAATAAACGGTCCTTTCTTTCTTTCTTTCTTCCTTTCTTTCTTTCTTATTTACTATTTGCAAAATAGCAGCATTGTACTATATTTTAGAAAGTATAGTGTAGTGAGGTGAGGATTTTCATCTTCTCAAGGTGACAAAGCATCTGTAGCCTACTTTGTTGGAAGTTGGCAGCAAATGTTTATGGACTGGTTTATGGACTCCTGATGATAAGTGGCTACGGCAACTTTTGTAGGTTCGTTTATCAGTCAAGTTTTATAAAAAAAAAATAACGTATTATTTCGACCTCTATTTCGAATAGAAACTCTAAATTTACATTGCAAATGAACACTACCTTAGCAAAGTGACAAAACGTTCCGTGGACGCGATCAAAGAGATATGAAGTATATGAAGTATAGCTACATGCTTCCAATTCAAGCAAATTGAACCATTGAGTCGGTTCGTAAAGCCACACAGACTTTGATACTTCGAGTGTCCACGCTCTTTGGAGGTGCCCTTTAATTAGATCAGTTGCATTACCTCTCGAAAGAGGAGTTATTCAATTTGATGTGAATGTGTTGTGAATGTGTCTTGTGTTTTTGTAATATAGTGAATTAATAATCTTTATAATCTTTTTAAATTTAATTTAATTTTATAATCTTTTGAATTTTAATTTTCCTTTTTAAGGTTTCAAAGTATTGCAGTCAAACACTGGCATGTAATATGTAAAAAAAAAATCATTTTGTTTTACAAGTAGTTCGTTATTTGAAATAAAATGTATTTATATATGATTTACTAATAGTAAAGAAGGTTTTTAAACGTAACATGGTTTGTTTGCTGTTTGAATTTTAAACAGAGAGAGAAGGCGTTTTATTTATTTCTTTAGTTATCGAATTATTTTTAGTATAGTTATTTTCGGTCATACATTACTAATTTGATTTATATTGAAAACTTTTTTTATTTTGTAACTAAACTATAAACTGTTTTTAATTTAAAATCAGAAAAATATAGCAAGTCCCACTGAAGTGCGTGAATAATAGATATATTTCAAAGCTATTTAGTAGTGCTGTTATAAATTGGTCCATGTGTTTGTTAATGTGGTAATAAAATGGAAACACGAGGAAAGTTTGCAATAAAATTGGAAGAATTAGATCCAGAGGATGTGTTGTCGCTGCTGCAGAAATGGGATATGGATGAGTTTGGTGACTTTGTAAAAGAGAAAGAGTTGGATGGGAGAAAGTTAATGGTAAGAGATTTATTTTTCTTTAATTTTATAGTTTATTCCATGCATTTTATACTTAGTAGTGCAACACCACAGTGCAGCTATATTTTGGATGTAGCACGAAAGGGTCGGCTCGACCGGGGTAGGACCACGCTCTCACAGAACACCAGTATAAAATAGCAGCTTAACGCTGCTGTGCTTCGTATGGTGAATATAGAAACCGGATACTTGTTTAACTGGAATGAAGGCATCATCTTAGTCCTCAGGGGTGAAAACACATCTGTATTTTGATTCATAATCGAGGTTAAATGTTGATGTCTATGGGCCACAGCATCCACTTACCATCAGGTGGACTGTGTGCTCGTTTGTTACAATACTTCTTTAAAAAATGCAAGTGAGGGTGACATAGGGTAAACAGTCTACTTGGTCACGAATGATTCGATTAAGAATCACAATGCAGGTGATTTTCACCCGTGAGGACAAAGATTCAGTGGTGTGAGATAAAAAATTTGCTTTTTTAAATGACGTTTATCTTCCTGATCCTCAACATAACTGTTAGATGTTACAGTTAACGTTACAGCCTATTAAAGTCAACTGCTGAAAGTAGGCCTCTTCTCCCCCATAGATTGCATGAGGGGGTATTTGCCACGCTTGGCAAGCGGGTTGGCAACCGCAGTTTTATTAAATCTTAATCGTTATTATGAGGACATTGCTGCATATTTTCTGATTGGTTTGCCTTTGTTACATCTTACGACACTCACGGGATGATATGGGGTAGTGGATATTTTTACACCGCCTTTTCACGGTGTTAGATATTGGCGTTTCTCAATTGTAACATCGTTTCAGATCGTACTTATGGTCTATATTTATCGTTATCATACATTATATCTGCTGTCCACTTGCAATCCGATGGACTGTGTGCTCGTTTGTCATATATTAAGTTGTATTAGTAGCTACTAACGCATTTTGTATCCTCGTTTGCAGCTACAGTTTACGCATTTTTTATTTTAATATAATGATAAAAAAAACAATTAGAATAGCCTGGGGTGTAGGAACATATATACATATAAGTTTTTGTTTATATAATACCACTACTGACTGACTGACTCATCACGATATCTCCTAAGCAATACACCCGATTGTCTTGAAATTTAGTACAGTTACTAATTTGATAATGTAGACACTCAGTAAGAACTTATTTTCCGGTAGTCCTATAAAGAAATATTGATATTTTATATCTACGTTATTTATCGTCTATTATCGTACGCCCAGCAGAGCGAGCGGATATCAGCTAATATTGTATATTTTAATGTCTTGCGACACTTAAATATAGTAATCTTAAGGCATTATTTGATCGCTCCGTGGCGCAGTAGCTATCATTGAGTTGTGGCGCTAATAGTTGCAGGTTCAAATCCCGAACGGAACACGAGCCGGGTCTGAATGTTTGTCCTTGTGTAATTTATGAATGTTAATTGCCGCCAATACAGGACAAAGTCGTTAAAACGGGATGCCCAGCTTTGCCTTTGAGCAATTATCAATTTCAAATATTAAGTAGTTGTCATACAACAATGGTATCTGATGGTTGATAAACTTACCACCAGTAATAATTCTCGGGTTAGAAGTCGACTAAGAAAGTAAACACCTTCTACACTTTTTTGCGTGGCTACATTATATATTATGATTGTAGCACGAATGGTTCAGATTGACCGGGGAAGGAACACGCTCTCACAGAATACCAGCGTCAAATAGAAGCTTAATGCTGCTGTGTTTCGTATGGTGAGTGTAGAGAACCGGATAACTTTTTTAGTGGAAACGAAGCATTCTATTTTGGTTTTCTGGAATTAACTTCTTACGAGGAATAATTTATACTTTAATCATTGACACAATGCACGCGGTTAAAACTCTCAGGAGGCACGACTTTTTCCGATTTACTTGATGAATATCATCATAACTTATAGTCATAATCCCTACTGTGACCTCTAAGTCATGTGTGGTGGCCATATTCATGAGCTACCAGACACGTAAACAACACGCCATTGTATGCCTCACTACATACAATGCGATGACTCATCAGATTCAAATATTTGAGACCAAATACAAAGCATCGCTTCATATTCGTGATTGTCTGAATTGTTTTAATTGTTATAGTCTTATTAAAACCCTCTAGTAGTACTGTTACGAAAATTTTACGATTTATGTCGGGTGAATTAGTACTAAAGATTATTTTATAGGATAGGGTTACAAACGAGCACACAGTCCACCTGATGGTAAGTGGTTGCTGTGGTCCATAGAAATCTACATCTATCCTCGATTACGAATCAAAATGCAGATGCGTTGTCACCCGTGAGGACTAAAATGGAATGTCTCGTTTCAAGTAAAAAGGGTCTCTGGTTCTCTACACTCACCGTACAAAGCACAGCAGCATTAAGCTACTATTTTACGCTGGTATTCTGTGAGAACGGTGGTCCTTCCTCGGTCGAACCGACCCATTTATGCTACAACTATACTTCTAATATAACTGCAGCATGGCTCTACCATGTATAACACCACTAAAGTGGAGAGAATTCAAGAAAAAAAATACCTCGAACCCCAAAAATGTTTTTCGGGAACTGCATATATTTATACAGTGTAAATACAAGAGGGCACCGGCCGGAAAGGCAGCGAGATAGCGATAAACGTGTAAAATTATTAATAATCAAATAAATAATCTAATTTAACAAAGTGTGACCAGATAAAAATCGGGAATTTGGTTTTAAAATCGGGACGGTTACAACAGATGTAGAAGAAGAAGAATAGATAGAGGCAGATTTTTTGTAGCCACGAGTATAACTAATAGAGACCACAATGGTCGCTATTAGTTATACTGGTCTTTCGACACAATTCGTAAAGTTTTTTTAAAATTATTATTTATTTTATTTACATTATCAAATGAAGTAATAATTTTTTGTCCAGACATCGTTGCAGGCTCTGAACTTTCTGAATAATATAATTCTGAAAATAGTAATAAATTTATGAGCTCACAACTCAGTCATTTCAAAAAGTCTTTTAAAACAACGGTATCTTACAATATAATGTTCATGCATAATCAAACGGTTTAAATACCTCATGCCTAGATGAAATCCTCGCATCGAACGTATAGTGTTACTTTATTCATTGAATACAACAGTGTACCTACAACAGACTGAAGAAATTGACTAGTGGAAGAACTTTTCCACAAGACTTTTGCATTTTACTAAATGTACTTATCTAAATAGCAGCATGTAAGTTAGGTACTGTACTAAAATTACTAGTAATAGAATGAAATAATAAATGATTGTCGAATTAACGACATCGATACATGGCACAACCCGGAGACAGGCAGTGAGAATAAAACGAGTCAATATGATTGATATCAGTATCTTTCCATGCCAATAAATTACGCGCAAAGTTTAAAACTTTGATTTTGCCTATTTAGTTCGAGCTTGGTAAGAAAATATGAAATCGTCAAAGTAAAAGTATTTTAATGTAGTATAATAACAGATATATTCCATTTTGTTTTCAAAATGATCGATGAAAATACTAACTAGGAAGGTTAGTAAAAATTTGGGACATTTGGCGTCTCGATTAACGGTTAATTGGAACGTGTCACCAGAACCCTGAAAATCGGGACGTCCCGCGCAAATCGGGGCACTTGGCAATACTAGTTTACGCTATCGGTGTGAATTAATATGAACGCGAGCGGTGGCGGGAAAAGGTGATACGTCCTATCATATAAAAAATGCTCTGTGGTCCTATCTGCCCTATATAGTATATTATCTATGGTCCTATCGTTGGGAAGACCCAGAGCGTACTGAATCGGACGCCGTCTGCGCGTGATTATTTATAGTATTTTTAAAATAATCATATAAAATAATTGATTAAATAAAACGAGCTAAATTTTTTTGGGCGTTTAACATTATCTGTATTTTGATAAAATATTTAAAATATATAAGTTTATATCCAAAAACACGGAAAAAATGATATTGAAGTGGACAATTTTGGTGATTTTATAATATTGTTTTTTAATATTAAATCGAAATATTTTCGTAATTTAGGCTTTATTTTGCACTTAAAGACTATATATTCCATTACATAGTGTAGTAAAATAAAGAGTTTTAGCTTATAATAATGGTTGTATTCGACCTGAAAGACAACTCTGACGCATATTTTCTTAAGAGTGTCTGCTCTAAAATACCGTAATTAAAAGCTATGATTTTGCACTAAATAAACACTTCATCATTCTAAAGACGTAATTTTAAAAATTTAAAAATTAGTAACGCTGGGTTTCTTGCTGGTTCTTCCCAGGACAGAGGTTTTTTTGCGAACCAGTGGTAAATGAAAAAAGTGACTTTCAATGCAGTATGTGAAAATTAGAACTGTGAACAGTGTTGAAAAAGCTAGAACATTTACTTTCGTCATTTCCATAGCATTAGGTCGTTCTGTTTCTGTTTCTGTTATCTAAATTATGTAAATTAAAGTTTCTAGAAATTGCGATTTTTTAAATTGAACTTTTTTAATTACATTTACTTTATGTCTAGTAATAGCATTTGTTGCAGTTCATTGCAATCGAAATAAATTGTCAGGAGCTAATAAAATATGTGTGACTCAGGACTGTGCAATATATAATTCAATTCAATTTGTGGTATTCCTTGGAGGACGTCTATGTTCAGAAGTGGACTTAAGAAAAGCTATCATAATGATAATGATAATGATGTTTATTTCGGATAAATAAACTTCCGTTCCGTTGTCTTGTGTTAGAGCTAAAATCACTGACATTAAGGAGAGGTACCATGTGTTCCTTAACTGGTTTAGTTTTTTTTTATAGTAAGGTGACAAACGTGTACACAATCCACCTGATAGCCCATTGACATCTACATTTATCCTCGATCAAGAATCAAAATGCAGATGCGTTATCACCCTTAAGGCCTAACGTGGAATGCCTCGTTTTCAGTAAAACGGGTTTCCGGTTCTCTACACTCACCATAAGAAACACAGCAGCTTTGAACTGCTATACTACGCTGATATTCTGTGAGAGCGTGGTCCTTTCCCGGTCGAGCCGACCCATTCATGCTACAATCATAATAACGCTGCAGCGTGAATCTAAACAAATACATGTATAAATACAAATAGGCTGATGCGTTACGATAATATTACTCTTGATATTGCGTTAATGTGTTGCTTTTCTTCATCAGCATTTAATAGATGATAGGACTCATTTCCGCTTAGGAGTCCGTCTGGGTATCGACCCTCTTAGCCGTTTCAGTCGACAAGCTGCAGTGCGTGCACTGCTGTGTACTGGTCTGAAGGGAATAGAGAGTCAGTATAATTGCTCTGAGGCACTCGATCTTAGATTAAACATATCATTAATAAATGTTCATTGTTAATAAATGTTCACAGTTTTAGTGGTGAAACTTGTTTCTTGTTCGAATGAAAAGACATCCTATGCATCCAAGTATCTATTGTTTTAAAAATGTTTGTTCTACCCCGAAACTTTAATCTTAAGATTAGATTATAAGTGTGTACCATATATTGTTTATCAATAAACATTATTATTATAATGATTTCTTATATTTACGCGAACATTGCACATGATTAAAACTACTTTTACGGATTTTGTCGAACGAAGAACACATAGCTGATGTGAAGCATCAACGTTCCGGGAAGTCTGCAGTTTGTGATCATATCCTAGACGGCCCCAACCATTACATCAGATTTTATAGACCACAAATCCTCGCGAAAGAACACCGATTCCTACCAAGGATGATACGTGAGGCTATTGAAATTAAAAAACATCCCAATTTCATTAGAGAAGGAGGCTGGGTACTACCACCTGCTTGGGACCCTATAACCAATAAAATTAAAACTAAACCCAAGCATACCACTGCAAGACCTCAGGACATAGTCAGTTCATTTTGCATAGATCGGACCATAAACAATAATTAAAAAAGCTGAAGGTACTCCGGGTTTAACAATGACATCGGGACGTCAGTCATCTCAGTCCCCCGTGACCATGGGTGCTGGAAAGCGCCCGAAACGTCGGGAATTAAAAATAAAAAGTAAAAATAAACGCGACAAAATCCGTAAAAGTAGTTTTAATCATGAACATTATTATTATTATTATGGGGTATTAGTAGTGTATTCTCATCTGGTTGGGCTGAATAAATATATAAAAGGAAATGATAAATATACATAAATTTGTATTTCTTATATCAGCACAAATAAATAAATAATACATAAATAAATAAAAGCCCAACCAGATAGAGGCCCTCGGCAGGGGAGACCAAATGGCCGAGAGAGAGGGGAAAAGGGAGAGAAACCGGCGGACGATGCGAGCGGTTTCGAGGAGCACCGCCTTTTGCATTTGAGCCTGGAGCGGTCCGTCACGGAGTCCCAGCCGCCTCAGATGACCCGAGAGGCTAACTGGGATTAGCCCGTTTGCAGAAATGACAACAGGAATAATTTCAGTCGCCAGACCACCCCATATGTCGGTCACCTTGTGAGCCAAGTCCAGATATTTTGTTCGTTTATCTGTTTCGGCTTTCACGAGGTTCTCGTCATACGGAATGGTAATGTCGACCAAAAATATCCTCAATGATTTCTTAAATTTACGCGAACACTACACATTGAATAAAACTATTATTTATGGATTCTATCGCGTTTAATTAAACTTTAATTTATTTTTATTATCCCGACGTTTCGGGTGCTTTACTGCACCAGTGGTCACGGGGGGACTGAGATGTTTGACGTCCCAATGTCATAGTTAGTCCGGCTACCTTCAGTTTTTAAATATTAATTTTTGGTCCGATTTACGCAAAATGAGCTTATAGTATCATGAAGTCTTGCAGTGGTATGTTTGGGTTTGGGTTTAATTTTGTAAATTATAGGATCCCAAGCAGCTGGTAGTACCCATCCATCTTCTCTATTGAAATTTGGATGTTTTTTAATTTCAATAGCCTCGCGTATCATCCTTGGTAGGAATCGGTGTTCTTTTGCGAGGATTTGTGGTTTATCAAATCTAATGTAATGGTGGGGACGATCTTGAACATGTTCGCAGACTGCAGACTTCCCGGAGCGTCGGTGCTTTTTGCGGTGTCGGTGAATTTCCGGTCCATGAGACCGTATTTCAGAGCGAGCTCCTGGTGTAGAATTCTGGCTACTAGGTTGTGCCTGTGCAAGTACTCAGAGTTAGAAAGCGCCGAACAACCGGAGATGATATGCCTAAGTGATTCACCGGGATGGCGACAAGCTCGACAGACGTCGACGGTGCCATCCTTTAGGATGTATCTCCGATAGTTGTTGGTTTTAATAACCTGATCCTGTATTGCACAGACAAAACCCTCGGTTTCCCCGAAGAGGTCACCGAAACGTAGCCAGTTGACGGAGGCGACTGTATCTACGAAGGGCTCATGAAGAGCCCTGTAGTACCTCCCGTGGAGCTCCTTCTCCTTCCATACGGTCTCCCGGTCGGAAATGCTAAGCACTGCTGGGTCCTGCCATTGCTCGTGGGCTAAGGATAGAGGGGTAAGCCCTTTATCACTAGAAATGACGTCATTATAGAATGGATCATCCGATCTCGCCAGGAAGTAATCACGGAGGCTGCACAATTCGCGATTATGCATGGTGAGCGCGCTCAGAAAACCACGCCCACCATGCTTTCGCGGCAAGTACAGCCTCATTACCGACGATCTCGGATGATGCATCCTATGGGACGTCATTGTAGTGCGGACTTTTCTATCCAGGGCGTTAAGTTCGGTCTGAGTCCACCTGAGTATGCCAAAGGTATATATAAGGATAGGCATGACCCAACCGTTATATGCGTGTGTCTTATTCACACCGGACAAAAGGCTGTTAAGCACTTTGGTCAAGCGTGCATAAAACACGTCGCAAACTGACTGTTTCATACCAGCCTCATCGATACCGATGTTCTGTGACATACCCAGGTATCGGTATGTTTCAGCCTCGGAAAGGGTCTTTAAGTTGACGAGCATAGATAAATCTATGCCCTCAGAGTTAGCAACCCTTCCCCTTTCAGCATGAAGGACCGCACACTTATCCGTCCCCAGCTCCATTCCAATGGAATTGCTAAATTCACAAGTGATGTTTAGCAATTCCATAAGATGGGAACGACTGGAGGCGAATAACTTGAGGTCATCCATATAGAAAAGGTGGATCACTTTTGTTCCTCCTTTCCGTAGCTGAAATCCTCTCCCGGAGCCCTCCAGTAAGGTACTGAGAGGGTTCAGAGAGAGGCAGAACCAGATTGGACTCAGACAATCGCCCTGGAAGATACCCCTTCTTATCCTTATGTGGTTCTCCGCAGCCATCTTCCGCTCGCCCTGATAACAGAGGATCGTACTCCACTGCCCCATACACTGCTCGAGGAAGTCTCTGACTGTACAGTCAATCTTGTACAGCTCGAGGACCCTCTTTAGCCATGCATGGGGCACCGAGTCGAATGCTTTTCTGTAGTCTATCCAGGCGGCGGAGAAGTTCCGACGGTTGCGTTTCACCACTTTGCCAATGACCGCGTCAATGAGGAGTGGTTCCTTGGTTCCACGACCACCGCCCTGACATCCATTTTGAGCGCGTGACATCACCTGATTTAGCTCCAGGTGACGAGTGATTCTCGCGCTCAAAATGGATGTCAGTGTCTTATATATAGTGGGTAGACACGTGATGGGGCGGTATTTGCTCGGGTCTGTGGTATCCTGATCTTTAGGAACCAAGTGAGTGATCCCAGTAGTGAAGAGGCTCGGGAGCGACTTCTGATCGAGAGCCTCTTGATACTGTCGGGCGAGCACAGCGTGACACACTACGAACCCCTTCAGCCAGTAATGATGCAGCCCGTCGAGCCCCGGACTTTTCCAGTTCGGGGCCCTACGGACCGCCTCAGCCACGTCTTCAGGCATTATGGTGACGGGGTCCATAGGCGTAACACTTGCACTCTGGCTCGCCACAACTTCCATCCAAGGGCCCTCGCTGTGGTTTACGGGCTCTGACCACAGGCCACGCCAAAATGCGACAGTGTCAGCCTGATCCGGTCCTGGGCCCGCTCCACATACCTCTGGTCGCTCCAATGATTTATAGAGCCTCTTCTGATCACTCTGGAAGAGACGATTTTGGTTTAACCGCCTTGACCTCTCACTAAATCGTCGAATACGCTTCCCCCAAGCAGCGATTTTTTGCTTTAGGTCATCTATGCGCTCCGTTAGTTTCTGCGTGATATCCAGCTGGGACAAACTAATATTTGTCCCAGCAAACGCCATTCTAACGGTGCGCACAACTCTCGGTCTAATATTACCCGACCTGAAGCTTGTCAGTCTGCCGATAAGGGCCCTTGCCTTTGCGATACGGTCCTCGATTCTTTTTCTCCAGGCTGGGATGGCACTACCTTGTTGAGTAGCACGTCCAGCCATGGGAAGTTTGGCGCCAATAATACGGCATACTGCCAGTGCGGCGCCAAAAAGAATTGAGTCCGTCTCGCAAAGGTCCCGGCTGGCTTCCAAATAGGTCACCAGCATTGGGTTAAGAGCCCGCACGACAGCCCGATTTCGTTTGCTAAGGGGTATGCGGGGGAAGTCGCGGTCGATTTTCGAGAGGCATGCTGCGCGTTTCCAGCATCGACTCTTCCAATATGCTTCTCATTTTCTCTAGTTCGTGGGGGACTATTCCATCATCGTCTGAATCAACCACAAATGGAATATTGACGGCAGCGTCCACATTTGCAGTTTGCTGCGCAATTAGTGGCGCCGCATTCCCAGCCGTAGCATTTCCATCCGATGAGGGAACAGCCTCACGTCGTAGTCGTTCGAGTTCGGCGTCACCAAATATGTTGGAGCGCAGGATGTACCGAACTCGGTCTGCCAGGTTTTGCTCAGTGACGGATAGAGATGGCTCCAGCCCTGCAAAAAGCGATGCATCCGAGCCCGATATGCCAAACATCCGGTTTCTTCCCCTTTTGCCCTAAAGTACGCCCGCAGTGCGTTTGCGTTCATTGTTTGTGACCAACGCATGCGACGTGCTCTACCAGCGGCGGGTGCCGCTTGCTGAGTCCGAGAAGACCCAGCCGACACCAAGCCTTCTGGTGGGGATGATGGATGCGGAGGGTTGCTAGGTGATCGTACAGCTCCTCGCGCTAGGCTGGCGGCCCGCATGCTGCCGCGTCCAGCGCCAGCTCCAGACGCGCCCCGGCGACCCCCAGGCAGCGGCCCTATGCGCGTTCCTCTTTGTACCATCATCCATTTATGGGCGCCAAATAACGGGAGACGCCCAAGCCCGGCACCGTTTCGTGGTTCGGTCATATGCACAAACGGACCTTTGCACCCACAATTTTGCCTAGGCACGGCGCTCACACCTCTTGGCAGGGCGCTTACTGACTGCGCCGACGTAGTAGTTTTGTCACATAACTGTTACATCAGCGGGCGATGGGGTCGTCACTTCCCTACGCCTCTTTCTTATTATTATTATGTGTGGGGTATCTATATAGTTTTCTCATCTAGTTGGGATGTATAAATATATAATTATAAACGAAAATGAAAGGATAAATATACATAAATATCAATAAAATAAAATAAATACAAAAATACATAAATAAATAAAAGCCCAACCAGATGGAAGCCCTCGGCAGGGGAGACCAAACGGCCAAGGGTTAGGAAGAAAGGGAAAGAAACCGGCGGACGATGCGGGCAGTATCAAGGAGCACCGCCTTCTGCATTTGAGCCCGGAGCGGTCCGTCACGGAGTTCCAGTCGCCTCAGATGACCAGAGAGGCTGACTGGGATTAGCCCATTCGCAGAGACGACTACAGGAATAATTTCGGCCGGCAGACCACCCCACATGTCCGTCACCTCGTGAGCCAGGTCCAGATATTTTGATTGCTTATCTGTTTCGGCTTTCACGAAGTTCTCGTCATACGGGATGGTAATATCGACCAAAAATATCCTTGACTGTGCCCGGTCCATCAGCACAATATCAGGCTTATTCGCAAGAATAGTCCTGTCTGTGATGATGGCCCGGTCCCAGTAGAGTCTGGCGCGGTCATTTTCGAGCACGGCTTCCGGCAAGTACTTGTAATACGGCAATTTCCGGTCCACGAGACCGTATTTCAGCGCGAGCTCCTGGTGTGGAATTCTGGCTACTAGGTTGTGCCTGTGCAAGTACTCAGAGTTAGAAAGCGCCGAACAACCGGAGATGACATGCCTAAGTGACTCCCCGGGATGGCGACAAGCTCGACAGACGTCGACGGTGCCATCCTTTAGGATGTATCTCCGATAGTTGTTGGTCTTAATAACCTGATCCTGTATTGCACAGACAAAACCCTCGGTTTCCCCGAAGAGGTCACCGAAACGTAGCCAGTTGAGGGAGGCGACTGTATCTACGAAGGGCTCATGTAGAGCCTTGTAGTACCCCCCGTGGAGCTCCTTCTCCTTCCATACGGTCTCCCGGTCGGAATTGCTAAGCACTGCTGGGTCCTGCCATTGCTCGTTGGCTAAGGATAGAGGGGTAAGCCCTTTATCACTAGAAATGACGTCATTATAGAATGTATCATCCGATCTCGCCAAGAAGTACTGACGGAGACTGCACACTTCGCATTATGCATGATGAGCGCGCTCAGAAAGCCACGCCCACCATACTTTCGCGGCAAGTACAGCCTCATTACCGACGATCTCGGATGATGCATCCTATGGGACGTCATGGTAGTGCGGACTTTTCTATCCAGGGCGCTAAGCTCAGTCTGAGTCCACCTGAGTATGCCAAAGGTATACATGAGGACAGGCATGACCCAGCCGTTATATGCGTGTGTCTTATTCACACCGGACAAAAGGCTGTTAAGCACTTTGGTCAAGCGTGCATAAAACACGTCGCAAACTGACTGTTTCATACCAGCCTCATCGATACCGACGTTCTGTGACATACCCAGGTATCGGTATGTTTCAGCCTCGGAAAGGATCCTTAAGTTGACGTGCATAGACAAGTCTATGCCCTCAGAGTTAGCAAACCTTCCCCTTTCATCATGGAGGACCGCACACTTATCCGTCCCCAGCTCCATTCCAATGGAACTGCTAAATTCACAAGTGATGTTTAGCAGTTCCGTAAGATGGGAGCGACTGGAGGCGAACAACTTGAGGTCATCCATATAAAAAAGGCGGGTCACTTTTGTCCCTCCTCTCCGTAGCTGAAATCCCCCTCCCGGAGCCCTCCAGTAAGGTACTGAGAGGGTTAAGAGAGAGGCAGAACCAGATTGGACTCAGACAATCGCCCTGGAAGATACCTCTTCTTATCCTTATGTGGTTCTCCGCAACCGTCATCCGCTCGCCCAGATGACAAAGGATCGTACTCCACTGCCCCATACACTGCTCGAGGAAGTCTCTAACTGTACAGTCAATCTTGTACAGCTCGAGGACCCCTCTTTAGCCATGTATGGGGCACCGAGTCGAATGCCTTTCTTTAGTCTATCCAGGCGGCAGAGAAGTTCCGACGGTTGCGTTTCACCACTTTGCCTATGACCGCGTCAATGAGGAGTGGTTCCTTAGTTCCACGACCACCGCCCCGACATCCATTTTGAGCGCGTGACATCACCTGGTTTAGCTCCAGGTGACGAGTGATTCTCGCGCTCAAAATGGATGTCAGTGTCTTATATATGGTGTGTAGACACGTGATGGGGCGGTATTTGCTCGGGTCTGTGGTATCTTGATCTTTAGGAACCAAGTGAGTGATCCCAGTAGTGAAGAGGCTCGGGAGTGACTTCTGGTCGAGAGCCTCTTGAAACTGTCGGGCGAGCACAGCGTGACACACTACGAACCCTTTCAGCCAGTAATGATGCAGCCCGTCGAGCCCCGGACTTTTCCAGTTCGGGGCCCTACGGACCGCCTCAGCCACGTCTTCTGGCGTTATGGTGATGGGGTTGTAGCAGCCAGATTAATCAAACCTAAACGGGAATAAATAATATATACTCCGCTGCTACCATAACGCGGAAGGCGAGAATAAATAAAAAAAACATTATCTTTCCTAATTATTCTTCGCTACTGAGATCCTGCGGACTGTATATCGATAATTTGACGTTCTAATAAAGAAACAAGAAGCAGCCGCAAATATCGTTCAGCGCCACACCGACTTCACACGCCGCTATCGTCACGTATCCGTCGACCAATGGTGAGCCGTTTCTTCAACGCCGCAGTTCGTTTCCTCTTGCTGTTCCGGAGCTGTATTCCACACCGCCGCCGCCCGCCGACTACGCGTGCGCACCGATCTGCATGTCTTATATAGCCGGTCCAGCGACGTAGCTTCGTGAACAACAAACAAGTCTCACGCCGGGAAACGAAACGTAGATAATTGTATATTTTAAATAGTTTTCATTGGTCATAAAATAAGCAATATAATTGGCTAGGCAAAATATTAATTGTTACCATTGGCAAATCAATAGTGAGCCAGCCATATAAATATAGGCAAGGTTGATGCAAAATATATTCCATTCCGAATCCCATTCGACAGTACATTCATAAACATAAGCAGTAGTTTCATTTCTCCACCTTAAAGAAAACCACTCGGAGTCTGTTAATAGTGGACAGTTCATCCCCACTATTACAGTGGTGACCCCGTACGAACACCGAGGGGGAAGATCCGGTACGAACACCAAGAAGGAACACCCTGCGACGTACCACTACTATTGCACGAACACCGCGAAGGAAACCCGTACGAACACCGAGAAGGAAGACTTCAGTTTATATAAAATCAGTGTAATCAAGCCGTCATTATGGAGCAGGAGGCAAACACATATACATCAAACCCGGTAAAGGAACCAGAAATCGCCGGTATATCTCTATCGTTAAGAATACCACCGTTTTGGAGAGACAAACCACGACTTTGGTTCGTCAGTTTTGAAGCCGCAACGAATGGTTTAAAGAAGAGCCAAGCGCAATTAGCACAGATGGTGATAGCCCAACTTGAGAAACAAGACATCGAACAAATTGCGGACCTGTTGTACAACCCACCAGCAGTCGACCAGTATAATTCACTGAAGGATCGTCTGATCTCCGCATACGAAGAATCCGACAGTCGACAGCTACAAAAACTTCTATCAGAAATAGAACTTGGAGACCAGAAACCCACACAACTCCTACGCAAAATGCGTACTTTGGCGCGAGATAAAGTTCCGGATTCAACACTACGGCTAATGTGGGTAAACCACCTACCACCACATATTCGATCGGTAATAGCAGTCAGCGAAACATTCAGCACGCAGACGAAGCTCGACGAACTGGCACTCCTGGCGGACAAGATGATCGAAAACAGCAGTAGCTCACACATATCGATCATCGAAGGCACTTCAACAAAGGCCAATGATACCCAGTTTCTTCTCGAAGAAATTCGGAAGCTATCATTCGAAGTCGCCGCGCTCAAAGCTTCCCAGCATCATACCTTTTACCAGCAACAGTACAACCAGCGCAATCAGCAACACCGAAGATCACCTTTTCGTCGCAACCGCTCTGCAAGTAGAAGTCGAATAAGCTCAACATCAAGATCCCCTTACTGCTACTATCATCGACGTTTCGGGGTCGAGGCAAGAAAATGCACAGCACCGTGTACATTCAAAAATGAAAATACGAATACGGAAAACTAACTAGTACGCTCGATGCGACGGGATCCAGCGTAACAGCAAAGTCCTACCGTCTTTTCGTCACCGATAAAAAAAGCAAGCTTACTTTCCTTATCGACACCGGAGCAAATATCTCAGTGTTACCGCCGAAGCAAGGACAGAAGTTGAAGCCACTAGATTTTCAACTCTATGCAGCAAACAATACGGTTATTCCTACATATGGAGAAAAAACAATGGAACTGGATTTTAATCTACGCCGACCATTCAAATGGAGATTTATCGTCGCTAAAGTCAGCAAACCAATCATCGGTGCTGATTTTCTTCAACATCACCAGTTGGTCGTCGACATCAAAAATAGAAGAATCATCGACGGGAAAACCAATCTTGCATCTCAGTCTTTTGTACAAGCAACCAATCTGCCCACAATAAGAAGCATAGATGTGCAACAACCGTATCACAAGATCCTCGAAGAATACCCTGGTATCACAAGAATAACTTCAATGAAATTAACACCGAAGAACGACGTTGAGCATTTCATCGACACCAATGGACCACCACTTCATTGTCGTGCACGTCCAATCGCACCACACCTATACGAGCAAGTTCGAAAGGAATTCGAAAACATGATTGAGCAAGGAATATGCCGTCCAAGCAAAAGCCCTTGGTCATCACCACTTCACATTGTACCGAAGAAGAACGGAGAATTACGAGTTTGTGGAGATTACAGAAGACTGAATTCTATTACCACTCCTGACCGCTACCCAATACCGCGAGTCAGGGATTTCACTCATCAACTATCAGACAAGACTATATTCTCCACCATCGATCTCAACCGAGCTTACCAACAAATAAGAGTCCGCGATGAAGACATAGAGAAGACAGCAATAATTACCCCAATGGGATTATTCGAATTCCCAAGAATGATCCCAGGATTAAAGAACGGAGGTCAAACTTTCCAAAGATTCATACACGAAGTACTTCATGGACTGGATTTCGTTTTCGCATTTATTGATGATCTCCTTGTTGCAAGCCCTGATAAAGAAACGCACGAAACCCATCTACGCACCGTGCTACAGCGATTAGAAGACAACGGAATCACAATCAACCCTTCGAAATGCATATTTGGACAGCAAGAAGTTCAATTTCTTGGTTTCACCGTCAGCAAGGAAGGAATAAAACCGCCTGCCGAAAAAGTCAGAGCAATCATCGATTATGCAAAACCTAAAACTATCGAAGAGCTAAGGCGTTTTCTTGAGATGATAAATTTTTACAGAGAACACATACCTAAAGCCGCTGAAATCCAAGCACCACTTCACGCCTACCTTCACAACACGAAGAAAAAAGATAAAACGTCAATCGAATGGAACGATGAAGCCACGAAGGCATTTGAAGCTTGTAAAATTGCGATCCAAAATGCAGCTTTACTCGCTCACCCATCACACGAAGCAACCCTTGCTATCTTCAGCGACGCATCCGATCTCTCAGCAGGAGCAGTTCTCCAACAATACAGCAATGGGAAATGGCAACCACTTGGATATTTTTCGAAGAAGTTCTCCGATACTCAACGTAACTACAGTACATTCGACCGAGAGCTACTCGCTATTTACATGGCTATCAAGCACTTCAGAAAAACGTTCGAGGGTCGAAACCTGATCGTTTTTACCGACCACAAGCCATTAACATATGTACTTCCAAAGAAACCATCACTATCGGAAACACCACGAAGAGCAAGACAACTTATTTTCATAAGTGAATTCACGACCGACATACGTCACATCAGTGGAAAGGACAACGTAGTTGCCGACGCACTCAGTCGCGTACCAATCGACAGTGTAACGTGCCCTACATCAATCGACTATCATAAGATCGCCGCAGCACAAGACAGAGATAGTGACAACATAAAACATCTAGCGAAGCAAGGTAACTTGTCCATCAAGCAAGTTACAATGCCAATGACGCATCTACCAATATACTGTGAAGCCTCAACGACAACCATGCGACCATACATACCAGAAGAATGTCGTCGCGAAGTCTTCAATGCACTGCACAACATTAGTCATCCAGGTGTTAGAACAACAAGAAAACTCATCACTGAAAAATTCTTTTGGCCTGCAATGCAAGCGGATGTTGGCAACTGGGCGAAGCAATGCATTCAATGCCAAAAATGCAAAGTACAAAGGCATACATCAAGTAGTCTAGCTACATTTCCACCCACGGAGAGATTCGAACACTTGCACGTTGACATCGTTGGACCATTACCTACTTCACCGCAAGGACATCGTTATCTCGTAACAATGATCGACAGAACAACAAGATGGCCAGAAGCAATACCTACCGATGATACTTCAGCCGAATCCGTCGCGAAGATAATTTATGAAAATTGGATTACTCGTTTCGGATCACCTAAAACCATCACAACGGATCAAGGAAGGAATTTCGAAAGCAACCTATTCCTCAAACTTCTTCAAACTATGGGAATACAGAATACGCATACCATCCTCAGTCAAACGGAATAATCGAACGATGGCATCGTACATTAAAGACTGCACTCAAAACTCGTTTATCTCAACATACAAAGTGGATTGATGAGCTACCTACAGTGCTACTCGGACTACGAGCAACACCGCGTGCAGACACTAGTCTTAGCGCCGCTCAGCTAACATACGGCTGCAGCATAAGGCTGCCGTGTGACTTCTTCAGTTCAGCAGCGTCAAACAAACAAGAAATGGATTACGATTTCGTAACTAAACTTCGAGAATCAATTAACAAAGCCTTATCGTTGAAATGCACCGAAATGCAATCACACAGAAATAATAAATCAGTATTCATTCATCAAGATTTGAAAACATGCAAACAAGTTTTTGTAAGAAACGACGCAATGAAAAAACAATTTCAACCTACCTACGATGGACCGTATAAAGTATTAGAGAGAAATAGCAAGACTTTTAAACTACAAATACCCGGAAGGAAATCTACGATTATATCGATCGACCGACTAAAGCCTGCCTATATTGTTAACGAGGATACTGCAGAGGATTCATCATCATCATCAAAACCACCAGCGAGGAAGCTTGAAACTTCATCATCTACATCAACCCAGTTGAAACCTATTTTAAAAACTACGAAATACGGGCGAGTCGTCAAGCCTCCGGTACGCTTTCGCTGGGGGGAGAGTGATGTAGCAGCCAGATTAATCAAACCTAAACGGGAATAAATAATATATACTCCGCTGCTACCATAACGCGGAAGGCGAGAATAAATAAAAAAAACATTTTATTTCCTAATTATTCTTGGCTACTGAGATACTGCGGACTGTATATAGATAATTTGACGTTCTTATAAAGAAACAAGAAGCAGCCGCAAATATCATTCAGCGCCACACCGACTTCACACGCCGCTATCGTCACGTATCCGTCGACCAATGGTGAGCCGTTTCTTCAACGCCGCAGTTCGTTTCCTCTTGCTGTTCCGGAGCTGTATTCCACACCGCCGCCGCCCGCCGACTACGCGTGCGCACCGATCTGCATGTCTTATATAGCCGGTCCAGCGACGTAGCTTCGTGAACAACAAACAAGTCTCACGCCGGGAAACGAAACGTAGATAATTGTATATTTTAAATAGTTTTCATTGGTCATAAAATAAGCAATATAATTGGCTAGGCAAAATATTAATTGTTACCATTGGCAAATCAATAGTGAGCCAGCCATATAAATATAGGCAAGGTTGATGCAAAATATATTCCATTCCGAATCCCATTCGACAGTACATTCATAAACATAAGCAGTAGTTTCATTTCTCCACCTTAAAGAAAACCACTCGGAGTCTGTTAATAGTGGACAGTTCATCGCCACTATTACAGGGTCCATAGGCGTAACACTCGCACCCTGGCTCGCCACAACTTCCATCCAAGGGCCCTCACTGTGGTTTACGGGCTCTGACCACAGGCCACGCCAGAACGCGATAATGTCAGCCTGATCCGGTCCTTGGCCCGCTACACATACCTTTGGTCGCTCCAATAATTTATAGAGCCTCTTCTGATCACTCTGGAAGAGACGATTCTGGTTGAACCGCCTTGACCCCTCGGAAAATCGTCGAATCCGCTTCCCCCAAGCAGCGATATTTTGCTTCAGGTCGTCTATGCGCTCCGTTAGTTTCTGCGTGATATTCGGCTGGGACAAACTGATAT
Source organism: Parnassius apollo (assembly GCA_907164705.1). Classification (NCBI taxonomy): domain Eukaryota; kingdom Metazoa; phylum Arthropoda; class Insecta; order Lepidoptera; family Papilionidae; genus Parnassius; species Parnassius apollo. Next base: position 1,632,735 of record CAJQZP010000200.1, read on the forward strand.
TTGTCCCAGCAAACGCCATCCTAACGGTGCGCATAATCCTCGGTCTATTATTACCCGACCTGAAGCTTGTCAGTCTGCCGATAAGGGCCCCTGCCTTTGCGATACGGTCCTCGATTCTTTTCCTCCAGGCTGGGATGGCGTTACTTTGTGTAGTAGCGCGTCCAGCCATGGGAAGTTTGGCGCCAATAATACGGCAAACTGCCACTGCGGCGCCAAAGAGAATCGAGTCCGTCTCGCAAAGGTCCCGGCTGGCTTCCAAATAGGTCACCAGCATTGGGTTAAGAGCCCTCACGACAGCCCGATTTCGCTTGCTTAAGGGTATGCGGGGAAGTCGCGGTCGATTTTATTATTATTATTTTGGGGTATCTATATAGTTTTCTCATCTGGTTGGGTGCTATAAATATATAATTATAAATGAAAATGAAAAGACAAATATACATTAATATCAATAACATGAAATAAATATAAAAGTACATAAATAAATAAAAGCCCAACCAGATGGAGGCCCTCGGCAGGGGAGACCAAACGGCCGAGGGTTAGGGGGAAAGGGAAAGAAACCGGCGGACGATGCGGGCGGTATCGAGGAGCACCGCCTTCTGCATTTGAACCTGGAGCGGTCCGCCACGTAGTCCCAGCCGCCTCAGATGACCCGAGAGGCTGACTGGGATTAGCCCGTTTGCAGAGACGACTACAGGAATAATTTCGGTCGGCAGACCACCCCACATGTCGGTCACCTCGTGAGCCAGGTCCAGATATTTTGTTTGCTTGTCTGTTTCGGCTTTCACGAGGTTCTCGTCATACGGAATGGTAATGTCGACCAAAAATATCCTTGACTGTGCCCGGTCCATCAGCACAATATCAGGCTTATTCGCAAGAATAGTCCTGTCTGTGATGATGGCCCGGTCCCAATAGAGCCTGGCGCGATCATTTTCGAGCACGGCTTCCGGCAAGTACTTGTAATACGGCAATTTCCGATCCACGAGACCGTATTTCAGAGCGAGCTCCTGGTGTAGAATTCTGGCTACTAGGTTGTGCCTGTGCAAGTACTCAGAGTTAGAAAGCGCCGAACAACCGGAGATAACATGCCTAAGTGACTCACCGGGATGGCGACAAGCTCGACAGATGTCGACGGTGCCATCCTTTAGGATGTATCTCCGATAGTTGTTGGTCTTAATAACCTGATCCTGTATTGCACAGACAAAACCCTCGGTTTCCCCGAAGAGATCACCAAAGCGTAGCCAGTGGAGGGAGGCTACTGTGTCTACGAAAGGCTCTTGTAGAGCCTTGTAGAACCTCCCGTGGAGCTCCTTCTCCTTCCATACGGTCTCCCGGTCGGAAATGCTCTGCACTGCCGGGTCTTGCCATTGCTCGTTGGCTAAGGATAGAGGGGTAAGTCCTTTATCACAAGAAATGACGTCCTTATAGAATGGATCATCCGATCTCGCCAGGAAGTAATCACGGAGGCTGCACACTTCGCGATTATGCATGGTGAGCGCTCTCAAGAAGCCACGACCACCATGCTTCCGCGGCTAGTACAGCCTCATTACCGACGATCTCGGATGATGCATCCTATGGGACGTCATGGTAGTGCGGACTTTTCTATCCAGGGCGTTAAGTTCAGTCTGAGTCCACCTGAGTATGCCAAAGGTATACATGAGGACAGGCATGACCCAGCCGTTACATGCGTGTGCCTTATTCACACCGGACAAAAGGCTGTTAAGCACTTTGGTCAAGCGTGCATAAAACACGTCGCAAACTGACTGTTTCATACCAGTCTCATCGATACCGATGTTTTGTGACATACCCAGGTATCGGTATGTTTCAGCCTCGGAAAGGGTCCTTAAGTTGACGGGCATAGATAAGTCTACGCCCTCAGAGTTAGCAACCCTTCCCCTTTCAACATGGAGGACCGCACACTTATCTGTCCCCAGCTCCATTCCAATGGAATTGCTAAATTCACAAGTGATGTTTAGCAATTCCATAAGATGGGAGCGACTGGAGGCGAATAACTTAAGGTCATCCATATAGAAAAGGTGGGTCACTTTTGTCCCTCCTTTCCGTAGCTGAAATCCCCCGATGAACCCGGAGCCCTCCAGTAAGGTACTGAGAGGGTTCAGAGAGAGGCAGAACCAGATTGGACTCAGACAATCGCCCTGGAAGATACCCCTTCTTATCCTTATGTGGTTCTCCGCAGCCATCATCCGCTCGCCTAGATGACAAAGGATCGTACTCCACTGCCCCATACACTGCTCGAGGAAGTCTCTTTAGCCATGTATGGGGCACCGAGTCGAATGCCTTTCTGTAGTCTATCTAGGCGGCGGAAAAGTTCCGACGGTTGCGTTTCACCACTTTGCCAATGACCGCGTCAATGAGGAGTGGTTCCTTGGTTCCACGACCACCGCCCCGACATCCATTTTGAGCGCGCGACATCACCTGATTTGAGTCCAGGTGACAAGTGATTCTCGCGCTCAAAATGGATGTTAGTGTCTTGTATATGGTCGGTAGACACGTGATGGGGCGGTATTTGCTCGGGTCTGTGGTACCCTGGTCTTTAGGAACTAAATGAGTGATCCCAGTAGTGAAGAGGCTTGGGAGCGACTTCTGGTTGAGAGCCTCTTGAAACTGTCGGGCGAGCACAGAGTGACACACCATGAACCCCTTCCGCCAGTAGTGATGCAGCCCGTCAAGCCCCGGACTTTTCCAGTTCGGGGCCCTACGGACCGCCTCAGCTACGTCATCCGGCGTTATGATGACGGGGTCCATGGGCGTGATACCCGCACACTGACTCACTACAACTTGCGTCTAAAGGCCCTCGCTGTGGTTTACGGGCTCTGAACACAGGCCGCGCTAGAATGCTACAGTGTCGGCCTGATTCGGTGCTGGACCCGTTCCACTTACCATTGGTCGCTCCAATGATTCATAGAGCCTCTTCTGATCACTCTGGAAGAGACGATTCTGGTTGAACCGTGTCGACCTCTCGGTATATCGTCGAATCCGCTTTCCCCAAGCAGCGATTCTCTGCTTCAGATCATCTATGCGCTCCGTCAGTTTTTGCGTTATATCCGGCTGGGACAAACTGACATTTGTCCCAGCAAACGCCATCCTGACGGTGCGCACAATTCTTGGCCTGTTGTTGCCTGATCTGAAGCATATCAGTCTGCCGATGAGAGCTCTAGCCTTTGCGATACGTTCCTCAATTCTTCTTCTCCATGCTGGGATAGCGCTACTATGGCCAGTAGCGCGTCCAGCCGTGGAAACCTTGGCGCCTATGATACGGCAGACTGCCAGCGCGGCACCAAAAAGAATTGAGTCCGTCTCGCAAAGGTCCCGGCTGGCTTCCAAATAGGTAACCAGCATTGGGTTCAGAGCCCTCACGACAGCCCGATTCCGCTTGCTTAGGGCTATGCGGGGAAGTCGCGGTCGATTTTCGAGAGGCGTACTGCGCGTTTCCACAATCGCCTCTTCCAATATACTCCTCATATGCTCTAATTCCAGTTCCTGGGCGACTGTTCCATCATCGTTTGAATCAACCACAACTGGGGTATTCACGGCGGCATCCACGTTTGCGGGTTGCTCTACCATTTGTGGCGCCGCATCCTCAGCCGTAGCATTCTCATCCGACGAGGGTACAGCCTCACGTCGTAGCCGTTCGAGTTCGGCAACATCAAATATATTTGAGCGCAAGATATACCGAACTCGGTCCGCCAGGTTTTGCTCTGTGACGATTAAAGATGGCTCCAGCTCAGCAAAAAGACGATGCATCCTAGCCCGATACGCCAAACATCCAGTTTCTTCCCCTTTTGCCCTAAAGTACGCCCGCAGTGCGTTTGCATTCATTTCTTGTGACCAACGCATGCGACGTGCTCCACCAGCGGCGGGTGCCGCTTGCTGAGTCCGAGAAGACCCAGCCGACACCAAGCCTTCTGGTGGGGATGATGGATGCGGAGGGCTGGTAGATGACCGTGCAGCTCCTCGCGCTCGGCTGGCGGCCCGCATGCTGCCGCGTCCAGCGCCAGCTCCAGACGCGCCCCGGCGACCCCCAGGCAGCGGCCCTTTGCGCACTATCTTTTTTATCCATCATCCATTATTTGGGCGTCCATTAACGGGAGACGCCCAGGCCCGGCACCGTTTCGTGTGTAGCCATAAGCACAAACGGGCCTCTGCACCCTAAATTCTGCCGCGGCACGGCGCTCACACCTCTCGCAAGGCGCTGACTGACTGCGTTGACGTAGCAGTTTTGTCACTTAACTGTTACGTCAGCGGGCGATGGGGTCGTCAATTCCCTACGCCTTATTATTATTATTATGGGGTATCTATATAGTTTTCTCATCTGGTTGGGTTCTATAAATATATAATTATAAATGAAAATGAAAAGATAAATATACATAAATATCAATAACATAAAATAAATATAAAAGTACTATTATTATTAGTATTATTATTATGGGGTATCTATATAGTTTTCTCATCTGGTTGGGTTCTATAAATATATAATTATAAATGAAAATGAAAAAAATAAATATACTAGTATTATTATTATTATTATTATTATTATTATTGGGGTATCTATATAATTTTCTCACCTTGTTGGTTGGTTGGTTGGGTTCTATATTTTTTTTTTATTTTTTTATTTTATAGAATAGGGTGACAAACGAGCACACAGTCCACCTGATGGTAAGTGGTTGCTGCGGCCCACAGACATCTACATCTATCCTCCATTATAAATCAAAATGCAGATGCGTTGTCACCCGTGAGGACTGAGATGGAATGCCTCGTTTCCAGTAAAAAGGGTCTCCGGTTCTCTACACTCACCATACGAAATACAGCAGCATTAAGCTACTATTTCACGCTGGTATTCTGTGAGAGCGTGGTCCTTCCCCGGTCTAGCCGACCCATTCGTGTTACAACTATACTGCTAATATAACTACAGCATGGCTCTACCACGTAAAGAATATATAATTATAAATTAAAATGAAAAGATAAATGTTCATAAATATCAATAAAATAAAATAAATACAAAAACTGCATAAATAAATAAGATCCAACCAGATGGGAGCCCTCGGCAGGGGAGACTAAACAGCCGAGGGTTAGGGGGAAAGGGAAAGAAACCGGCGGACGATGCGGGCGGTATCGAGGAGCACCGCCCTCTGCATTTGAGCCCGGAGCGGTCCGTCACGGAGTCCCAGTCGCCTCAGATGACCCGAGAGGCTGACTGGGATTAGCCCATTCGCAGAGACGACTACAGGAATAATTTCGGTCGACACACCACCCCACATGTCGGTCACCTCGTGAGCCAGGTCCAGATATTTTGTTTGTTTATCTGTTTCGGCTTTCACGAGGTTCTCGTCATACGGAATGGTAATGTCGATCAAAAATATCCTTGACTGTGCCCGGTCCATCAGCACAATATCAGGCTTATTCGCAAGAATAGTCTTGTCTGTGATGATGGCCCGGTCCCAGTAGAGCCTGGCGCGGTCATTTTCGAGCACGGCTTGCGGTAAGTACTTGTAATACGGCAATTTCCGGTCCACGAGACCGTATTTCAGAGCGAGGTCCTGGTGTAGAATTCTGGCTACTAGGTTGTGCCTGTGCAAGTACTCAGAGTTAGAAAGCGCCGAACAACCGGAGATGACATGCCTAAGTGACTCCCCGGGATGGCGACAAGCTCGATAGACGTCGACAGTGCCATCCTTTAGGATGTATCTCCGATAGTTGTTGGTCTTAATAACCTGATCCTGTATTGCACAGACAAAACCCTCGGTTTCCCCGAAGAGGTCACCGAAACGTAGCCAGTTGAGGGAGGCGGCTGTATCTACGTGAGACTCATGTAGAGCCCTGTAGTACCTCCCGTGGAGCTCCTTCTCCTTCCATACGGTCTCCCGGTCGGAAATGCTCTGTACTGCCGGGTCTTGTCATTGCTCGTTGGCTAAGGATAGAGGGGTAAGTCCTTTATCACTAGAAATGACGTCATTATAGAATGGATCATCCGATCTCGCCAGGAAGTAATGACGGAGGCTGCACACTTCGCGATTATGCATGGTGAGCGCGCTCAGAAAGCCACGCCCACCATGCTTTCGCGGCAAGTACAGCCTCATTACCGACGATCTCGGATGATGCATCCTATGGGACGTCATTGTAGTGCGGACTTTTCTATCCAGGGCGTTAAGTTCAGTCTGACTCCACCTGAGTATGCCAAGGTATACATGAGGACAGGCATGACCCAACCGTTATATGCATGTGTCTTATTCACACCGGACAAAAGACTATTAAGCACTTTGATCAAGCGTGCATAAAACACGTCGCAAACTGACTGTTTCATACCAGCCTCATCGATACCGATGTTCTGTGACATACCCAGGTATCGGTATGTTTCAGCCTCGGAAAGGGCCCTTAAGTTGACGGGGATAAATAAGTCTATGCCCTCAGAGTTAGCAACCCTTCCCCTTTCAACATGGAGAACCGCACACTTATCCGTCCCAAGCTCTATTCTAATAGAATTGCTAAATTCACAAGTGATGTTTAGCAATTCCATAAGATGGGAGCGACTGGAGGCGAATAACTTGAGGTCATCCATATAGAAAAGGTGGGTTACTTTTGCACCTCCTTGTCGAAGCTGAAATCCCCTCCCGGAGCCCTCCAGTAAAGTACTGAGAGGGTTCAAAGAGAGGCAGAACCAGATTAGACTCAGACAGTCGCCCTGGAATATACCCCTTCTTATCTTTATGCGGCTTTCCGCAGCCGTCATCCGCTCGCCTAGATGACAGAGGATCGTACTCCACTGCCCCATACACTGCTCGAGGAAGTCTCTAACTGTACAGTCAATCTTGTACAGCTCGAGGACCCTCTTTAGCCATGCATGGGGCACCGAGTCGAATGCTTTTCTGTAGTCTATCCAGGCGGCGGAGATGTTCCGACGGTTGCGTTTCACCACTTTGCCAATGACCGCGTCAATGAGGAGTGGTTCCTTGGTTCCACGACCAACGCCCTGACATCCATTTTGAGCGCGTGACATCACCTGATTTAGCTCCAGGTGACGAGTGATTCTCGCGCTCAAAATGGATGTCAGTGTCATATATAGTGGGTAGATACGTGATGGGGCGGTATTTGCTCGGGTCTGTGGTATCCTGATCTTTAGGAACCAAGTGAGTGATCCCAGTAGTGAAGAGGCTCGGGAGCGACTTCTGATCGAGAGCCTCTTGATACTGTCGGGCGAGCACAGCGTGACACACTACGAACCCCTTCAGCCAGTAATGATGCAGCCCGTCGAGCGCCGGACTTTTCCAGTTCGGGGCCCTACGGACCGCCTCAGCCACGTCTTCAGGCATTGTGGTGACGGGGTCCATAGGCGTAACACTTGCACTCTGGCTCGCCACAACTTCCATCCAAGGGCCCTCGCTGTGGTTTACGGGCTCTGACCACAGGCCACGCCAAAATGCGACAGTGTCAGCCTGATCCGGTCCTGGGCCCGCTCCACATACCTCTGGTCGCTCCAATGATTTATAGAGCCTCTTCTGATCACTCTGGAAGAGACGATTTTGGTTTAACCGCCTTGACCTCTCACTAAATCGTCGAATACGCTTCCCCCAAGCAGCGATTTTTTGCTTTAGGTCATCTATGCGCTCCGTTAGTTTCTGCGTGATATCCAGCTGGGACAAACTAATATTTGTCCCAGCAAACGCCATTCTAACGGTGCGCACAACTCTCGGTCTAATATTACCCGACCTGAAGCTTGTCAGTCTGCCGATAAGGGCCCTTGCCTTTGCGATACGGTCCTCGATTCTTTTTCTCCAGGCTGGGATGGCACTACCTTGTTGAGTAGCACGTCCAGCCATGGGAAGATTGGCACCAATAATACGGCATACTGCCAGTGCGGCGCCAAAAAGAATTGAGTCCGTCTCGCAAAGGTCCCGGCTGGCTTCCAAATAGGTCACCAGCATTGGGTTAAGAGCCCGCACGACAGCCCGATTTCGCTTGCTAAGGGGTATGCGGGGGAAATCGTTGTCGATTTTCGAGAGGCGTGCTGCGCGTTTCCAGCATCGACTCTTCCAATATGCTTCTCATTTTCTCTAGTTCGTGGGGGACTATTCCATCATCGTCTGAATCAACCACAAATGGAATATTGACGGCAGCGTCCACATTTGCAGTTTGCTGCGCAATTAGTGGCGCCGCATTCCCAGCCGTAGCATTTCCATCCGATGAGGGAACAGCCTCACGTCGTAGTCGTTCGAGTTCGGCGTCACCAAATATGTTGGAGCGCAGGATGTACCGAACTCGGTCTGCCAGGTTTTGCTCAGTGACGGATAGAGATGGCTCCAGCCCTGCAAAAAGCGATGCATCCGAGCCCGATATGCCAAACATCCGGTTTCTTCCCCCTTTTGCCCTAAAGTACGCCCGCAGTGCGTTTGCGTTCATTGTTTGTGACCAACGCATGCGACGTGCTCTACCAGCGGCGGGTGCCGCTTGCTGAGTCCGAGAAGACCCAGCCGACACCAAGCCTTCTGGTGGGGATGATGGATGCGGAGGGCTGCTAGGTGATCGTACAGCTCCTCGCGCTAGGCTGGCGGCACGCATGCTGCCGCGTCCAGCGCCAGCTCCAGACGCGCCCCGGCGACCCCCAGGCAGCGGCCCTATGCGCGTTCCTCTTTGTACCATCACCCATTTATGGGCGCCAAATAACGGGAGACGCCCAAGCCCGGCACCGTTTCGTGGTTCGGTCATATGCACAAACGGACCTTTGCACCCACAATTTTGCCTAGGCACGGCGCTCACACCTCTTGGCAGGGCGCTTACTGACTGCGCCGACGTAGTAGTTTTGTCACATAACTGTTACATCAGCGGGCGATGGGGTCGTCACTTCCCTACGCCTCTTATTATTATTATTATTATTATTATTGGGGTATCTATATAATTTTCTCACCTGGTTGGGTTCTATATTTTTTTATTTTTTTATTTTATAGAATAGGGTGACAAACGAGCACACAGTCCACCTGATGGTAAGTGGTTGCTGCGGCCCACAGATATCTACATCTATCCTCCATTATAAATCAAAATGCAGATGCGTTGTCACCCGTGAGGACTGAGATGGAATGCCTCGCTTCCAGTAAAAAAGGGTCTCCGGTTCTCTACACTTACCATACGAAACACAGCAGCATTAAGCTACTATTTGAGGCTTGTATTCTGTGAGAGCGTGGTCCTTCCCCGGTCGAGCCAACCCATTCGTGTTACAACTACTAATATAACTACAGCATGGCTCTACCACGTAAAGAATATATAATTATAAATTAAAATGAAAAGATAAATGTTCATAAATATCAATAAAATAAAATAAATACAAAAACTGCATAAATAAATAAGATCCAACCAGATGGGAGCCCTCGGCAGGGGAGACCAGACGGCCGAGGGTTAGGGGGAAAGGGAAAGAAACCGGCGGACGATGCGGGCGGTATCGAGGAGCACCGCCTTCTGCATTTGAGCCCGGAGCGGTCCGTCACGGAGTCCCAGTCGCCTCAGATGACCCGAGAGGCTGACTGGGATTAGCCCATTCGCAGAGACGACTACAGGAATAATTTCGGTCGACACACCACCCCACATATCGGTCACCTCGTGAGCCAGGTCCAGATATTTTGTTTGTTTATCTGTTTCGGCTTTCACGAGGTTCTCGTCATACGGAATGGTAATATCGATCAAAAACATCCTTGACTGTGCCCGGTCCATCAGCACAATATCAAGCTTATTCGCAAGAATAGTCCTGTCTGTGATGATGGCCCGGTCCCAGTAGAGCCTGGCGCGGTCATTTTCGAGCACGGCTTGCGGCAAGTACTTGTAATACGGCAATTTCCGGTCCACGAGACCGTATTTCAGAGCGAGCTCCTGGTGTAGAATTCTGGCTACTAGGTTGTGCCTGTGCAAGTACTCAGAGTTAGAAAGCGCTGAACAACCGGAGATGACATGCCTAAGTGACTTCCCGAGATGGCGACAAGCTCGACAGACGTCGACAGTGCCATCCTTTAGGATGTATCTCCGATAGTTGTTGGTCTTAATAACCTGATCCTGTATTGCACAGACAAAACCCTCGGTTTCCCCGAAGAGGTCACCGAAACGTAGCCAGTTGAGGGAGGCGGCTGTATCTACGTGAGACTCATGTAGAGCCCTGTAGTACCTCCCGTGGAGCTCCTTCTCCTTCCATACGGTCTCCCGGTCGGAAATGCTCTGTACTGCCGGGTCTTGTCATTGCTCGTTGGCTAAGGATAGAGGGGTAAGTCCTTTATCACTAGAAATGACGTCATTATAGAATGGATCATCCGATCTCGCCAGGAAGTAATGACGGAGGCTGCACACTTCGCGATTATGCATGGTGAGCGCGCTCAGAAAGCCACGCCCACCATGCTTTCGCGGCAAGTACAGCCTCATTACCGACGATCTCGGATGATGCATCCTATGGGACGTCATTGTAGTGCGGACTTTTCTATCCAGGGCGTTAAGTTCAGTCTGACTCCACCTGAGTATGCCAAGGTATACATGAGGACAGGCATGACCCAACCGTTATATGCATGTGTCTTATTCACACCGGACAAAAGGCTATTAAGCACTTTGATCAAGCGTGCATAAAACACGTCGCAAACTGACTGTTTCATACCAGCCTCATCGATACCGATGTTCTGTGACATACCCAGGTATCGGTAGGTTTCAGCCTCGGAAAGGGCCCTTAAGTTGACGGGCATAGATAAGTCTATGCCCTCAGAGTTAGCAACCCTTCCCCTTTCAACATGGAGGACCGCACACTTATCCGTCCCCAGCTCCATTCTAATAGAATTGCTAAATTCACAAGTGATGTTTAGCAATTCCATAAGATGGGAGCGACTGGAGGCGAATAACTTGAGGTCATCCATATAGAAAAGGTGGGTTACTTTTGCACCTCCTTGTCGAAGCTGAAATCCCCTCCCGGAGCCCTCCAGTAAAGTACTGAGAGGGTTCAAAGAGAGGCAGAACCAGATTAGACTCAGACAGTCGCCCTGGAATATACCCCTTCTTATCCTTATGCGGCTTTCCGCAGCCGTCATCCGCTCGCCTAGATGACAGAGGATCGTACTCCACTGCCCCATGCACTGCTTGAGGAAGTCTCGAACTGTACAGTCAATCTTGTACAGCTCGAGGACCCTCTTTAGCCATGTATGGGGCACCGAGTCAAATGCCTTTCTGTAATCTATCCAGGCGGCGGAGAAGTTCCGACGGTTGCGTTTCACCACTTTGCCAATGACCGCGTCAATGAGGAGTGGTTCCTTGGTTCCACGACCGCCGCCCCGACATCCATTTTGAGCGCGCGACATCACCTGATTAGAGTCCAGGTGACGAGCGATTCTCGCGCTCGAAATGGATGTTAGTGTCTTGTATATAGTCGGTAGACACGTGATGGGGCGGTATTTGCTCGGGTCTGTGGCACCCTGATCTTTAGGAACCAAATGAGTGAACCCAGTAGTGAAGAGGCTTGGGAGCGACTTCTGGTTGAGAGCCTCTTGAAACTGTCGGGCGAGCACAGCGTGACACACCGTGAACCCCTTCAGCCAGTAGTGATGCAGCCCGTCAAGCCCCGGACTTTTCCAGTTCGGGGCCCTACGGACCGCCTCAGCTACGTCATCCGGCGTTATGATGACGGTGTCCATGGGCGTAATAACCGCACAGTGCCTCGCCACAACTTCCGTCAAGGGCTCTCGTTGTGGTTTACGGGCTCTGACCACAGGCTGCGCCAGAATGCGACCGTGTCGGCCTGATTTGGTGCTGGGCCCGTTCCACTTACTATTGGTCGCTCCAATTATTTATAGTTATTATTATTATTATTATGTGGGGTATCTATATAGTTTTCTCATCTGGTTGGGTTCTATAAATATATAATTATAAATGAAAATGAAAAGATAAATATACATAAATATCAATAACATAAAATAAATATAAAAGTACATAAATAAGTAAAAGCCCAACCAGATGGAGGCCCTCGGCAGGGGAGACCAAACGGCCGAGGGTTAGGGGGAAAGGGAAAGAAACCGGCGGACGATGCGGGCGGTATCGAGGAGCACCGCCTTCTGCATTTGAACCTGGAGCGGTCCGCCACGTAGTCCCAGCCGCCTCAGATGACCCGAGAGGCTGACTGGGATTATCCCGTTTGCAGAGACGACTACAGGAATAATTTCGGTCGGCAGACCACCCCACATGTCGGTCACCTCGTGAGCCAGGTCCAGATATTTTGTTTGCTTGTCTGTTTCGGCTTTCACGAGGTTCTCGTCATACGGAATGGTAATGTCGACCAAAAATATCCTTGACTGTGCCCGGTCCATCAGCACAATATCAGGCTTATTCGCAAGAATAGTCCTGTCTGTGATGATGGCCCGGTCCCAATAGAGCCTGGCGCGATCATTTTCGAGCACGGCTTCCGGCAAGTACTTGTAATACGGCAATTTCCGATCCACGAGACCGTATTTCAGAGCGAGCTCCTGGTGTAGAATTCTGGCTACTAGGTTGTGCCTGTGCAAGTACTCAGAGTTAGAAAGCGCCGAACAACCGGAGATAACATGCCTAAGTGACTCACCGGGATGGCGACAAGCTCGACAGATGTCGACGGTGCCATCCTTTAGGATGTATCTCCGATAGTTGTTGGTCTTAATAACCTGATCCTGTATTGCACAGACAAAACCCTCGGTTTCCCCGAAGAGATCACCAAAGCGTAGCCAGTGGAGGGAGGCTACTGTGTCTACGAAAGGCTCATGTAGAGCCTTATAGAACCTCCCGTGGAGCTCCTTCTCCTTCCATACGGTCTCCCGGTCGAAAATGCTCTGCACTGCCGGGTCTTGCCATTGCTCGTTGGCTAAGGATAGAGGGGTAAGTCCTTTATCACAAGAAATGACGTCCTTATAGAATGGATCATCCGATCTCGCAAGGAAGTAATCACGGAGGCTGCACACTTCGCGATTATGCATGGTGAGCGCGCTCAAGAAGCCACGACCACCATGCTTCCGCGGCAAGTACAGCCTCATTACCGACGATCTCGGATGATGCATCCTATGGGACGTCATGGTAGTGCGGACTTTTCTATCCAGGGCGTTAAGTTCAGTCTGAGTCCACCTGAGTATGCCAAAGGTATACATGAGGACAGGCATGACCCAACCGTTATATGCGTGTGCCTTATTCACACCGGACAAAAGGCTGTTAAGCACTTTGGTCAAGCGTGCATAAAACACGTCGCAAACTGACTGTTTCATACCAGCCTCATCGATACCGATGTTCTGTGACATACCCAGGTATCGGTATGTTTCAGCCTCGGAAAGGGTTCTTAAGTTGACGGGCATAGATAAGTCTATGCCCTCAGAGTTAGCAACCCTTCCCCTTTCAACATGGAGGACCGCACACTTATCCGTCCCCAGCTCCATTCTAATAGAATTGCTAAATTCACACGTGATGTTTAGCAATTCCATAAGATGGGAGCGACTGGAGGCGAATAATTTGAGGTCATCCATATAGAAAAGGTGGGTCACTTTTGTACCTCCTTTCCGAAGCTGAAATCCCCTCCCGGAGCCCTCCAGTAAAGTACTGAGAGGGTTCAAAGAGAGGCAGAACCAGATTGGACTCAGACAGTCGCCCTGGAATATACCCCTTCTTATCCTTATGCGGCTTTCCGCAGCCGTCATCCGCTCGCCTAGATGACAGAGGATCGTACTCCACTGCCCCATACACTGCTCGAGGAAGTCTCGAACTGTACAGTCAATCTTGTACAGCTCGAGGACCCTCTTTAGCCATGTATGGGGCACCGAGTCAAATGCCTTTCTGTAATCTATCCAGGCGGCGGAGAAGTTCCGACGGTTGCGTTTCACCACTTTGCCAATGACCGCGTCAATGAGGAGTGGTTCCTTGGTTCCACGACCGCCGCCCCGACATCCATTTTGAGCGCGCGACATCACCTGATTTAAGTCCAGGTGACGAGCGATTCTTGCGCTCAAAATGGATGTTAGTGTCTTGTATATGGTCGGTAGACACGTGATGGGGCGGTATTTGCTCGGGTCTGTGGCACCCTGATCTTTAGGAACCAAATGAGTGATCCCAGTAGTGAAGAGGCTTGGGAGCGACTTCTGGTTGAGAGCCTCTTGAAACTGTCGGGCGAGCACAGAGTGACACACCATGAACCCCTTCAGCCAGTAGTGATGCAGCCCGTCAAGCCCCGGACTTTTCCAGTTCGGGGCCCTACGGACCGCCTCAGCTACGTCATCCGGCGTTATGATGACGGGGTCCATGGGCGTAATACTCGCACACTGACTCGCCACAACTTCTGTCCAAGGGCCCTCGTTGTGGTTTACGGGCTCTGACCACAGGCTGCGCCAGAATGCGACCATGTCGGCCTGATTTGGTGCAGGGCCCGTTCCACTTACTATTGGTCGCTCCAATGATTTATAGAGCCTCTTCTGATCACTCTGGAAGAGACGATTCTGGTTGAACCGTGTCGACCTCTCGGTATATCGCCGAATCCGCTTTCCCCAAGCAGCTATTCTTTGCTTCAGGTCGTCTATGCGCTCCGTCAGTTTTTGCATTATATCCGGCTGGGACAAACTAACATTTGTCCCAGCAAACGCCATCCTGACGGTGCGCACAATCCTTGGCCTGGTATTGCCTGACCTGAAGCATATCAGTCTGCCGATGAGGGCCCTAGCCTTTGCGATACGTTCTTCAATTCTTATTCTCCAGGCTGGGATAGCACTACTTTGTCCAGTAGCGCGTCCAGCCGTGGAAAGTTTGGCACCTATAATACGGCAGACTGCCAGTGCGGCGCCAAAAAGAATTGAGTCCGTATCGCAAAGGTCCCGGCTGGCTTCCAAATAGGTAACCAGCATTGGGTTCAGAGCCCTCACGACAGCCCGATTCCGCTTGCTTAGGGCTAAGCGGGGAAGTCGCGGTCGATTTTCGAGAGTGCGCGTTTCCACAATCGCCTCTTCCAATGTACTCCTCATTTGCTCTAGTTCCAGTTCCTGGGCAACTGTTCCATCATCGTTTGAATCAACCGCAACTGGCGTATTCACGGCGGCATCCACATTTGCCGTTTGCTCAGCAAGTTGTGGCGCCGCATCCTCAGCCGCAGCATTTTCACCCGATGAAGGAACAGCCTCACGTCGTAGCCGTTCGAGTTCGGTGACATCAAATGTATTTGAGCGCAAGATATACCGAACTCGGTCTGCCAGGTTTTGCTCGGTGACGGTTACAGATGGCTCCAGCTCAGCAAAAAGTCGATGCATCCTTGCCCGATACGCAAAACCTCCAGTTTCTCCCCCTTTCGCCCTAAAATACGCCCGCAATGCGTTGCTGTTCATCTGGGTTGTCCAACGCATGCGGCGTACTCCACCAGTGGCGGGTGCCGATTGCTGAGCCCGCGAAGACCCTGCCGACACCAAGCCAGCTGGTGGGGATGATGGATGCGAGGAGCTGCTGGGTGGTCGTGCAGCACCTCGCGCTCGGCTGGCGGTTCGCATGCTGTCGCGTCCAGCGCCAGCTCCAGACGCGCCCTGGCGACCTCCAGGCAGCGGCCCTTTGCGCGTTCCATTTGATTCCATCATATACTTATTATTATTATTATTATTATTATTATTATTATTATATCTGTAGCCTTCTTTGTTTAAAGTTTGCTGAAGGTGTCTATGCGTGTCAATTACCGTTAGTTAGGCTGTGAAGTTGTTTGTCATTTCAGTTTTTGGTAGTTCATTGCTTGACGTAATATTATCTAGATGCCTTCCCAATTAAAGACCTTGACCAGAGATCGTACCAGCTACCGTTTCTCATCATAAGCTTTACTGCCAGTTAGCAGGCTGGATAATGTAGGTATGTAAGGGTATACCTTTCAGACCGGGACACAGCAGTGTAAGCTTTTTAACGGAAATAGGTAAGAGTGTCGTACCTACTCAGGCGAATTCCTAAGCAGAAAATAGTCCTACCGTCTACTAAATGCTGAGGTAGAAAAAAAACATTGACACAACTTCAAGAGTAATATTTATGTAACGGATTCAGCCTAATTATTTATATCTAAACCAGTTAAAGGACACGTGGTGATTATCTTATAGTTTTAGAATCTTTTAGCTTCAAATCAGGAGAACACTTCTGAAATATTGGCCATCATATAATTGTTCTATACAAACCCAACGGCAATTTATTTCGGCTCCTAAAATCCTTATTTACATATTTTATTAGCGCCTGACAATTTGCAGATTGCAATTACAATGAACTGCAACAAATGCTTTTATAAAACATGAGGTAATTATAATTATAAATGTTCAATTTAAAAAAGAGACTTAAATTAGTTTAAGAACTTAGTCATTAAGGTAAATTAAAAACTCAAATAAATTACAAAAACGCATACTTAGGTACATTTATATAAGTTTAATAACTTAGTTATTAAGGTAAAAGAAAAAGGTTTATTACCTATTAATTTCGGACTAACCAGTTTACTACACAGGACCAGAATCTCAACAATCAATTTCACATCTCATGTCCAACTAATGTTGAACTTCCCGAGGAGAGCTACACATATTATTTTTTTCTTTTCAGTTTTTTCGGCGGTTTAATTTTTTTGTTAAAAGATTTTATATAAATATTATAGAAACAATTATTTAACTTTTTATTTATAATTAATAATTTACTAAATATACTACACCTCAACGTGCACACACCACATACGAGGGATTGAAAAGTACTCGGCCTAACCAAGAAAATAAACACATACTAAATCAGTTATATTTTTATTTTTCTACATAATCACCATCAAGTTCAATACACTTTTGCCACCTCCCCTTCCAAGCATTTAGACCGTTGAAAAAAAATGATTCTTCCTTAGAGTCAAAATATGCGTCTACAGCTGCTTTGACCTCGTCGTTTGTCGAAAATCTTTGACCTCCCAAGTGCTTTTTTAGGTTAGGGAACAGAAAGAAGTCTGATGGTGCCAGATCAGGTGAATACGGCGGATGCGGTAACAGTTCAAAGCCACAGTTGTGAATTTCAGCCATTGAATGTACTGACGTGTGAACACGGGCGTTATCTTGATGAAACAGGACTTTTCTTCTGAGCATTCCTCGACGTTTTTCTTTTATTTCCTCTCGTAAACGACGTAGTAAGGTGCAGTAGTAATCAGAGTTTATAGTCTGATACCTTTCAAGATAATCAATCATAATCACACCTTTCGAGTCCCAGAATACTGAAGCCATCACCTTATTTGCCGACAAAATCGACTTAGCCTTTTTAGGGGGTGGTGAACCAGGTCTTCTCCACTGTTTTGATTGTTGTTTTGTTTCCGGTGTACAGTAATGAACCCATGTTTCGTCCATAGTAACAAAACGATTCAAAAAATCATCTGCATCGGCTTCGAATAACTCCAAACAGTCGCGTGAAATAGTCAATCGCGACTTTTTTTGTTCAACTGAAAGCAGTCGCGGAACCCACCTCGCAGACACCTTGTGGAAACCCAACTCGTTGATAATGATGTTTTGAGTTCGTTCATAAGAGATGCCTATAATCTCGGCTATCTCTCTAATTTTTAATCTGCGGTCTTCCATTATTAAATCAAGTACTTTTTTAATATTTTCGTCAGTAGTTGACGTCGAAGGCCTTCCAGAGCGGGGTTCATCTTTCACACTCTCTCTACCACGCTTAAATTCTGTTATCCATTTTTTGACGGATGAATATGACAGAGCACAATCGCCTAATGTACTGGCCATGTCATCATGGATGGCTTTTGATGATAGCCCCTTCTTATGGAGGCACTTAATGACGGCACGCTGCTCGATTTGCTCCATTCGCGGAAATTATGTCCGATTATTTTGTTAATAAATTTATAAAATCACAACTAATTATCGCACACGTTTCGAACTTCACACAATGAACTAGTCTGAACTGAACTAAATAATATGGGTAGATTTGATTTTTAGAATTGAATGGATCTGTGTTAGGCCGAGTACTTTTCAATCCACCCTTGTACACCTATACTACACAATTACACAACTATCACCTTACAGATATTTTATTTTAAGTTTTAATATAAGTTATACTATGCGTCAAAAATCTATGTGTTATATTAGTTCTAAACACAGTTATAAGAATGAAAGACGTGAAGAGCGGAGCCTCCTAATACAAGTTTCCGAACTATTACTGAATAAGTATTACTGAAGCGAAAATAAAGATTTTTGATTTTGATTTAAAAATCTAGACCAGCGACAGGAACCAGCGTCAGCATCAGAAACAAAAAGGAGTAATAAAAATAAAAAGAGCCTGATAAGGGCACGTCAAGCAGGTGACTCTTAGATGCTAGTGATGATGATGATGATGAATAAGAAGAAGAATTTTGAATTTGGTTGCAGGTGTCCGTAAACCATCAGGTGGAGAGCTATGATCAGTCTAATTTTATAATGAATGTCATTATCAAGATCAAAAATTATATACAACTTTAAGTTTTAATATCTAATAAGTATTTGTAAGATGTTCAATAATTTAGCGAAGATATGTATACGTACAATCATAATACAGTATTTTCTTGTTTCCAGGAGGTCACAGAAGGCATTGTTAAATTATGGCGACCGAAAGCTGACGCTAAGAAATTTCTCCTCTTCCTTCACGATGTAAAAGAAAATCCAGATAAGTACTTATCAAATTTACAAAAATCCAAGAGTGGAATAATCAAAATAAGCAAAGAAACTAACATATGTCCAGAAAGCCAATATCAAACAGTTACTGTTAGAAAAACAATGGAAGAAGTCAATGTAAATTCGGTGGAAGAGATATTAAAGAAGATAGTACCTGCTAAGAGTTTTCTTTATAGGAACCAGCAGAAAAGAACTGAGAAAGCGGTGACGTCTTACTTACCGATGGATGCAGGCACACCGAGGAAGAAATGGTTTTTCCGATTAAGTTCATACGAATATCCTTTTTTTGATATTCGATTGAGGTTCTCGAAAACAGATAGTAATATTGACAGAGGATATTATTCGGTAAAATCAAATAATCGTTTTTGTATGCAAAAGTCTTATAAAAAGCAAGAAATTAAAACTAAATATAAATCACTTCCTGCACCAGAACAGGCTAGTGATAATATCCACGAAGATCATTTTTATGAAGACTTAAATTATAATGAAATTACAAAAATCAACGACATTAATCAAGACGAACCTATTCGAAGCCAAGTATCCCAGGTTAAGCCATGCATGGTGAAAATACAAGAGCTGTTTCAGTCATTCAAACTACCTTTCTTCAGAAAAAGTGAAGAAGTTTTGGAGAGGGAGAGGGGAGTTGTAAAAGAAGCAGAGAAAGAGGGAAATATTTATGAGAACAACGACAGTATTTTGGATATGTATGATTCAATTCATGTAGTGAATGAAGATACAAAAGCTGCGAGTAAAAAAGAAAATAATGTAAGTGTGTCATTTGTTAGTTTCACCGAATGATTTAACCGTGTAGTCCCAGTGAATATCTACTACCCCATATCAACCCGTGGATGTCTTAAGAGGTGACAAAGGTTGTAGCTATAATATGGTTGTAGCACGAATGGGTGGCTCGGCCGGAGTAGGACAACACTCAGAGTGAACGCAGATTTCCAGCGTAGAAATCGTACCTTAATGCTGCTGTGTTTCATATGGTGAGCACAGAGAACTGGAGACTCTTTTTGTTGGAAACGAGGCATTCCATCTTAGTTCTCAGGGGTAAAAACGCATCTTTAATTCATAATAGAGAACAGATCTGGGTCTTAATGGCCATAATATCTTCTAAGCATTATTTAAAAATTACGTAAAATTGTACATCTTAAGTAATCCAGAAGCAACGAATTTTTATTTAAGCATAAGTACAAAACTCAATCAATCGATGCCTCCTAAAACTTTTTCAGCTTTTATTTTAAAATGATCCTGATAAATTATCTTAAAATAAGATAAGCTGTGTTCTTGGTTTTGACCATTATATAAAAAATCACCAGCATGGGAATAATCCACTCATGAATATTCTCTTTCAACTTATTAGGTTTTGCCATAATTTGAGTTGAAAGACTAACTTGTCTGTTTATGACATAAAAAATTACCATATTCATTTCCATTGCTCGCCAGTCTAACGTAGGAAACATTTTTAGTGACTTAAGAAGTCGCAAACGCGATTGCTAATAACGGAAAAAAGCCTTTGAAGCCGTTGGTTTTGGTCCTTAATGGCTAGCAGCGTTACTGAACCGCCTGCACATTTGCCACCTATATTATTTAGAAATACGTTTCAGACTCTACCAGTTGAAGATTATTTAGAACCTGTACAGCTAAATAAGGACTACTGCGATGTCACCGTAAAACAGAAAGAAGAATCATTGCTGGGTTACATATTGAGCTATTTCGAGAGCCGATTTGGATTTAGAAGAGGTGAGAACTTTTTTATAATTTCTTCCTCTTGTAAGTCTTCCTGGTGTAAGAATATCCACCGCCCCATATCGGTAATTAAGCAGGAGATAGGCAGCAACATCTTTTTTATATCAACCTAATTAACCTAAAAATACTGCGGTTGTAAGCCAAATGGCAAATATCCCTACAATAAAGGAAGTCTATGGGTGAGGCCTACGTTCAGAAATGGACTTTTGACTGTAATGAATGGATGTAACAGTACACTACTGGACACGGAACTCTCCCCTAGGAATGATAGGAACACAAATGGTAAAATTAGCTGCAGAAATTGACAATATTTGATCTGAAGGTAATAAGGAGCCTGTATTACAGGCTGTGAGAAATCCCGCCTTAGTTTACAGAGATGATAACGCATATGTAGCCCTCAACCGATAGTGGAATCACAATCTAGTGTAAAATATCCAGATCAGCGACAGGAAGCAGCGTTAGAATCAGAAACAACCCTGCCGAAAAGGGTAACAAAAAGGGCCTGATAAGGACACGTCAAGCAGTAGACTCTTAGATGCTAGTGATGATGATGATGAATAAGAAAAAGAATTTTAAGTTTGGTTGCAGGTGGACGGTTCTGATCAGTCTAATATTACAACGAGTGTCATTATCAGATCAAATATTATATACAATTTTAAGGCGTTGGGTTTACAATTAGGTCTCCTGAATTTGAGGATTCTGTCACTGTGGGGGGTGGGGGGGTGGTCAAGGGGGGTTTATCTGAAGCATCACCACGCGATTTTTTTGCCGGAGCAGCGACGAAGTATTTTTAATAATTTTTTAAAAATAATTGTAAATGACTAATTAATTAAATATTCTCACGTTTTTAACGTTACATCTGTCAATATCATACCGATATATAGTACTGAATCAATCTAGTGAATCGATATTTCACTCTAGAGAATAAGGAACGAATCTTTTTCTGTTTTCTTAAGAACTATAAAAATATTTACAATTAGTTAAATGTACCCCAACACGGAGGGAATGACTGTTTTTCTATTCAATCATTCAATGTTATCTGTACTTTATTTTATATTTTATTATTGTAAATATAAAATCTTAACGCAAATCAAAGAAAAGATCGATTTTTGCGAAATCGGTCTTTGAGATTTCGGTTTATTGTGAATCGATTCATCCAATTTCGATTCGAATCGATTTAAAAATGTGTATAATTAATCGCTTGGCCGGCCGTTTTGTTGACAGCTTTATGTAACGCCGTTGCTTCCGAATTTCAGAATTTTGATGAATAGTGGAATATTTGTGGCGGCGGAATACTGCTAAATATCGCAAAGATCCTTTCTTACAAATGGTGGCAGACATGAATCATGTTTATAAATTAGAGTAGTTATAAAAGTTAAAATTTTGGTGTTATATTGAGTGCAATAGCGAGCGAAGCGAGCCTGGGACGTGGGGCACCCCGACTCGGACAGGTTAGGTTAGAAGGGGATGACGGCGTCGAGTGAGCAAGCGAAGCGAGCGAATAGACGCCGCCATCCACTTAGTGGTTATTTTTTTATAAACCACTCAAAAGTAGGAGCCCGCGAAGCGGGGCTCCGTTGACCGGGCTTCTCTCGACTGCAGCACGTTAAGTGGCGTGGGGCTTCCGTCCCCCAACTCTCTCTCCCCATAAATCAGGTTAAAATTGTCATAAAAATTACGAAACATAACCTCAAATATGAGATTATTAAAAATTTATAAAAAAACTAAGCACGGCCGGCAGGAAGAGGAAGTAGGGGGTGACTCTACAACTCCTCTCCCTTCCCCACCCCACCCCACACCCCCTAATAAAAGCGACTTAATTGTAAACCTTACCCATTTTAAGTTTTAATATCTAATTATAAGTATTAGTAAGATGTTCAATAATTTAGCGAAGATACGTGTACGTATAATCATCTAAATCAGGTCTTGAAATTTTTAATAAATAGTTCAGTACTGCCGGCGGGAATCGTACTTGGGTCTACTTTGAAATACATCGTTCTTTCTGATTTAGTAATTGTGTATATTTAACAAAAGAAAACCTTCCATAAGATTTTCTAAATGATAATGTCCAAAAAACAAATGAGAATCCATAATTTATTACCTTTGAAGTTGTAGATATGTAAAAACAGCGTGTTGTGGTATTGTATCTTTCTATACCTTGTAGGGGGGGTGTCTTAAGAAGCGACAGGGAGAAACTAAACCAGGAGATGGGCAGCAGCATTTTCCTAATAAAAACTCAAAATAAATAAGACTGTGGTTGGAAACCTGCCTGTGAAGCGTGGCTACTATAGCTAAATCACCGCTATGAGGCAACCTATGCCTATGAAGTGGATACAGTACACAGTAAATACGGAAAATAAATACAAAGATTTCATCGGAGTCAAACTTAATCTAAGTAACTTTTTCGTATTCAATTCACTCCACTACGCATCCTATGAACTGATGAGTTTTAATCAGTTTAGAGTGCATAAAATTAAACTTATTAATATTTCTCCTTATTCTCACGTAGTAATGAGAGAAAATAGGGGTTAATGTCTGAGGGGATTACAAGGACATGAAGGCCGCAGACGTGTATCGGGTCGTTAGACGGAGAGTCGGGGCTGACACAATCTTAAGACTGATCAGTATATATGGCTGATGTCTTTGCCTCGGATATTACATTGGGGGGCGCCCCAATGTGCGTCTCAGCCGAAGGAAATCACAATAATAACGAATAATGTCATTTGACGTAATTTCCGACACGGATTTAAGCGGACGACTATTACACTGTACTGTAATAATTTAATGGAAACGAATTGTTACAGAACAGTGTGATATTTATATTTATTATTTACTATTACTATAATCATCTTTACAGCCTATCATAGTTCTTGCAATTAATCATATTGCCATGCTTTCATACCGGCTGGTGGTCGCTGTTTTTCAATATTTTGAGTTGTTATAGGCAAACGTTGCAAACTATCCCCGTAAGTGCTGAGCAAGTGCAGCTATAATAAAGTTGCATTTTCCCTATCATGTAAAAACTGTAAAAACTCTTGAATATTATAATTGATTATTAAAAATATAAAAGTAATTTTAGGATACGAATGTAGTCAATTATGAGGATATTAATAAAATCCATCACCTATGTCTCTGAGCAAGTGAGAAATCTTCACGGCCCCCGATACCCGGTGATATATAATTTGGTGTATGTAAAACGTTGCCTCGTTCGTCTCGTTGTCGAAAACGTGATTGCCCATCATGAGGTTCCGGGTTCAAGTACCATCAAAGTCAATGATTGGGTATTTCTGTCAAAAAATTCTCAGCAACAGCCAGAAGTCAGAAAGTTGGTGGGGTTTTTCCTCCCATGCGTTATAAAACACGAAAAGCAGTTGGTCCTGCGTCTGAGCTCACTCCGGTCGTGTCAAATTATCATCCCATTGGATTATGAGAGTGAGGGAATAGAAAGTGCACATATACTATAATCTTATCTAAGCCTGACCGAAATTCAGCCTGGAGGACATTAGTATTATTATGTAAGACTTGAAATATCCTGATAAGCGAAAGGGAGCAGTCTAAGTAGTACAGTCGTAACATTTGAAGAAGTGAATACAAATCCGCGTGTCAATAATAGTAATAACAAACCTCATTACAAAATGATTGATTCGGAAATTTTCATTCAGTTTTATTAAAGAAGAATTACATTTGATAAACAAAATTTTAATTTCATGGTTGAAATAAGAAATATATTATATTTCATTTCATTTCATACGATATTCTTCGTACATATCACAATACAATCTTGTGAGTTTGAGTCTGAAAATATCATCTAACATAATCACACCATGCATGCCTTCCAAAATATTACAGCATAGTGTGACAGACGGCCTGACAACCGAAAGCCCGTGTTCTTGCAATGAAATTAGCGAAATCTAATAACTTGTCGCAAGCGGCGCTCATTACCGACTGATTTTTAATTATAACTGTCAACAATCAGCATACGTCAAAATTAAAATTATGAATGTTATTGTAACAGATGAAACCAATTAATAGAATCAGGCGTTATTTTGCAGAAATCCATTATATTAAAGATGTAAAAACATGTATTAGCTAAAATCCGCATAATAAAATAAAATAATATGTCTTACCTAGGTAGGAAGGTGCTCTTCAAATTAGGTAAGGACCATCATTTTATTTTACTGCGTGGAGGTAATTAACTTTTAACATATTTTAATAGGTAAACAAGTTATTATACATATAATGCCATCGTAATATTCTCCAGACCGAATTTCGATCACGACAGTCTGTGACAACGGAGAATAGCCATCTTAGCAGGATATAATATTAGCACACGAGTGCGTGCGCAAGCATAGGTGAACTCTATTCTCTCACTCTCATTAGTCCGAAACTTACAACTATCATTACAGGATTACCTAATGCGATAGTGTAGCTGTCTTAACTGATTTGTGTTGATTGTTTAATTTTTGTAACAAATTACAAGCAATGCTGTCTTTGTGAATTCACTCAGAGTACAACAAAATAGGTCCGTCTCACAAGCTATTAAGTAGAGCCTGCGGAGTGTGCGCGTCAGAGGTGCCTCACTCAGGAGGTTGGTGCGACCTCGGCTAAAGTACAATCGAAGAGAGATCAGGCGTAAAACCAACCGCTTTTACGCGTGTGGAATGTCTCGTTTCCAAAAAGTTATGTTAAGTTAAAGTTAAAAAGGGTATCAGGTTCTCTACACACAAACAGCAACAGCATTACGCTGCTATTTTCTGCTGGTATTCTTTGAGAGCCGACCTATTGCTCCAACTACAATGTGGCTGTAGCATGGCTTTACCAAGTGTAAATGACTTAACTTCCGATAGGTGGCGGTATAACCATCTCGTTCGCACCTACGTAAAATATCGAGGTCGGGTACAAGCAGCAAGGTGCGAGACCTTTGATACTGCTATCCTCAATCCACATACCAAGCGTGACGGCTAAAATTTTAAGTTGGGAGAGGTCCGTGTCCAACGAACAATTTTTATTTCTTTATTTATAATCCTTGTTGCATTCCGATGTAAAAAAAGGATACAAAGTGCGGACTTAAAACTTTAGACATTTTCTACCAGTCAACTCATGGAGTAGCGAGTTTTTTTTTAAAGAATAAGGGCAACAAACGAACATGCAGTCCACCCGATGGTAAGTGAATGCTGTAGCCCATAGACATCTACATTTATCCTCGATTAAGAATCGAAACGCAGATGCGTTGTCACCCCTGAGGACTAAGATAGCGTGCCTCGTTTCCACTAAAAAAGGGTCTCCAGATCTTTACATAAATCATACAATCCCCAGAAGACACAAGTTTGCGCATGTACCGCTAAAAAAACCCTTCGTCGTATCTCCTAAGTTTCAAGGCACTCCCTTTGTTGCCTTAGCCAGTATCAGAATCCTCAGCGCCGACATATCGAGTGACGTGGAGTTTCATGGTCACTTGGAAGAGAAGGCCAAATTGGCCTCTAGAAAGCTTGGCGTGCTTAGCAGAGCGGGACAGTATTTCATGCCGGCTCACCGCCTGCAACTTTACAATACGCGGGTTCGGCCGCAAATGGAATACTATTCCCATCTCTGGGCCGGGGTTCCCCAGTGCCAACCCCTTCCATTTGATCGCACCCAGTGCAGAGCTGTTCGACTCGTTGGCGACTGAGCTCTTTCCGATCGGCTTGACTCACTGGCACTGCGAAGAGATGTTGCACCTTTTTGCGTATTTTATCGCATCTACCACGGGGAGAGCTCTGAGGAATTGTTCGGACTAATTCCAACAGCAAAATTTCACCATTGCACATCGCAACAAAACTCGCGATACCAACCGTACCATCTGGATGACTGGCGGTCCACCACCGTGCGATTTAAAAGTAGTTTTGTTCCTCGCATAACTTCCTTGTGGAATCGACTACCATTAGAGATATTCCGGACCCATACGACTCGGGGACCTTCAAGAAAAGAGCCTACTCCTTTTTAAAAGGCCGGAAATGTATTGCCCTGGTGTTGCAGTGTTCATGAGCGACGGTAATCACTTACCATCAGGTGAGCCGTATGCTCGTTTGCCCCCTCTCCTATACAAAAAATACGAAACACAGCAGTATTAAGCTTCTATTTTACGCTGATATTATATGAGAGCGTTGTCATTCCCCGGTTGAGCTGATGCATTCGTGCTACAACTATAATATAGCTGCATCATGCCTCTACCACATGTAAGCAATTAAATAAATACCCATTATATATACCAAGATATATTATGATATCTTGCTTGGCAAGCAGTTGGCGATCGCTTGATCTTACTAGAAGTCACGTATCTTTGACGCAGCTCTCTATGATGGTTCTACATATTATACAACTACGTAATGAGATACTGACATCTATTGGAAATTGTGAGAAATATTCGACATTTCCTATTCCCATTTCAGTCACCTGATTGGGTGATGGATTTTCTAACGTAGTCTTATAAGAAAATGTCGCTGGGTTTCCTGGTGGTTTTTCGCAGGACCGAGCTTTTCCTCCGAACGTAAAAGTAAAAAATGACTTTTGATGAGAACTACAAATGATCTATATTGAATAAACAAGTATTCTATTATAATGTAATGATTCCATTCATCCGTTTACAAGTTTAAGAAACTGATGCCAACATAAAACAAAACAAAAGCACTTTTATTTCTACTTTCTCATACTATATGGTAATCGTTTTGCTTTCGTTTTTTAAACGCATCATGTGGGCGACATCTGTTTAGTGATGTGTGATAGCTGTAATTATAATCGATAGAGATAAGTTTTTTTGTATCGATATTTGTTTTTATTGCATGTATAGTATACAGGGTTATTTTTCAAAGAGTAGCCAAATTTTAAAGTTAAATCCAAATATATAAATTATGAGATACCGTTATTGCAGTTTTTGAAAATACAAAGAAATAAGGCTTCTAATTTTATTTGAACGTGATTTATGGGCAACAACTTTTTTGTCTATCAATCACCCTTACGGACGTATGTGTGCGCAGTAAAATCAGTTAAAATGCGTGGCAATGCATTCAGCATTACTACGCATTTTGAATTTAAAAGATAAAAGGACAGAATGTTTGAGATTATTTTAATTAATTTTTCTTCACCGTTTGCCTATATTAGCTACTTATTCTTAACCTTGTCTGTAAATTTGGCCGGTTATTGCAAAATAACCCTGTATATGTGCACCCCCGGGTCTAAGGTGATCGCTACAAAGCTATTTCTAAATTGCTTAGTATTGTTAATTATTGTGTAACATGTTAATATTATTGTAAACAGTTCTTTAAAACAATATTCCGCAGGATTTTTTGCTGGTTCTTTCCAGAATATAGGTATTTTCAGAACCAGTGGTAAAAAACTTGAGTGACTTTCAATAAATATTATATATAATCTATATTATTAAAAAAAAGTTTCTATTCCTATTTAAAGTGTTTCCAATGCTCAATTTTACAATAAGAGGATTATCATATAAAAAGTTTTTTTCCTAACAAATCAATAAATATAGAAATGATGCAAGAGAAAAAGAAAGCAAATCGTTCCATTTTTTAAATTTTAAATTTTCAAATTTATCGACGCTACTTTGAGTCACGGTGTAAAGACATCTGTAGATAATACCAATCGATTATAGTACTTCACAGTACGCGAGCAACCTGGGTTCGATACCCGCCGGCGCCAATGAAATGTCTCAATTTAAATTTTAAGTGCTGACTTACCACGTGCTCGGCGATGAAGGAAAGCATCGCGAGAAACCTGCATGTCTGAGAAATAAGAAAAAAAAATATTACGAAGGCAAGTGATATTCGCCAACACCAATCGGGGCAGCGCAGCGGATATTTTGTTGTTCTAAAAGTCCTCTTAGAAATGAGAGGAGGGCTGTGCCCAACAATGGGACGTATATAGGCTGTAACTTTAACTTTTTTGTAGTATATAGATATTTTGAATTTAAGTTAAAATTATCGACATTTTGTTAACATCACCAGTCGAATCTTAGGGTTTTTATTAATAAAATAAAATAAAAACATTTGTTTGTGGGACATTTTTAGTTGAGATAATGCGTAGGCGAGAAATAAACATATTGTTTTACATACTGTGCGCTATAAGTTGTGTTAAATTGTATTGAAGTTATTAAAAAAATAGTGTAAGTGAAGTGAACAACTGCAGTTACCAAAACTTAAGCCTTGTTATGTTATAAATGTTCAAAGATGATTCGTTGGATGTTTTAGTCCTTCAATTATGATTGAACGACTGGACGCATTCTACGTTAGACAAGTCTATGTTGGGAATACCATACTTTTTTATAGTAATTATTATAAAAGATAAATTAACGTTAAATAGGTGAACGCTGGTAGGATACACAAATTAAGTAATCATTTAAACATAATATTTGTTTAGAACGATTTCGGTGACTCACTTAAATACACAAAAAAAAAATCATCAAATAACGAACGGCAAATGATTTTAATATAAACATGCGCGTTAAAAGAAATTTCAAATCAATATACTGTTAGGTAACTTCGGAAAAGCAGCGGTTCACAATTCGACTGTATATTCTGTAAATTGATTTTAATGGTTTTATTTATTAAATAGAATTTACTTCAATGGTGCTCTCATATAAATTTGGAAAAAACATTCCACACATAATGTTGGCAACATTGTTGTGATATTCCTTTGTTCGTTCTAAAGTGTCAAAAATTTAACTTTTGATAATAAGTTAAAATCTTTGAGGAATTTAAAATAATTAAAATTATTTTTGCACATAAGGATTTTGTAGCCAGGGCTTTAATTATTTTAGTCTGTATCTTTGCGACAGCTTCTGAATCAGTTACGTAAAAAATATTTTATTCTTTGCAATTCTTTAAAGTCGGCATTTACTCATCATTAAGTCATTTATCAAATAAATTCATTTATAAACAGCTCATTTTTATGGGCTATCTATGCTACAGCGCAGCTTACTATGGCAGCAACACAAATCGATCGGCTCGATCTGGAATAATCGCGCTCACACTGCATCAATCCTCAAATTAGGAGCCGACTTTATTTTTTTACTTGGCTTATGTTATGGTTGTAGCGCGAAAGGGTCGACTCGACCGGGGTAAGACCACGCTCTCACAGAATATCAGCGTGAAATAGCAGCTGTTTCGTATGGTGAGTGTAGAGAACCGCAGACTCTTTTTACTCTTAGCGAGGCTTTCCATCTTAGTTTTTAGGTATAGGAACAGATCTGCATTTTAATACTTACCCCTTTATTCATAAAAAATTTAAACGCTTGATTAGTTTAGTGTTTTGTCTCATTCTACCATTTGACACTCGTTGCTCGGAAGTGACAAAACACTATTTAACTAATCAAGTGATTAAAAATGTTTATGAAATAAGGGAGTTAGTTGTAGATAGATGTTTTACGTGGTAGTTTTTTACGTGGTCGAGCCATGCTGCTGCTATATTAATTGTATAGTTGTAGCACGAATGGTTCAGATTGACCGGGGAAGAAACACGCTCTCACAGAATACCAGCGTCAAATAGAAGCTTAATGCTGCTGTGTTTCGTATGATGAGTGTAGAGAACCGGAGACCATTTACTGGAAAAGAGGCATTCCATCCTAATCCTCAATGCTGACAACGCATATGCATTTTGATTCGCAAACGAGTATAGATGTAGATGTCTATGGGCCACTGTGTACTGTGTGCTCGATTGTCACCCTTTTCCCATAGATCACTAATATTTTTTTTAAAGTTCTTTATTATAGATAAAGAGATAAAGATGCAGGTAGATGTTTACGTGCTAAAGCATTCTCACTGCATTGTGTTGTTCAAATGCTGAATTCAGTTGGTATTTGAGTCAAACGTGCAATACAGTAGCCAGGTGTAATAACTAAGCCCTTTCATATTTTGACTTTGACGTGAATGAAGATGGAGCGAGCTCACCATAATCCAGTCACTGTGTCCATTGCGGTTGCCTAGCAACCATTTATGAAGCTTATCCTGAGTCAACTAGTGATTCATTACCGACTGGGACGTTAATTAATAGTGACTCCTCGTAACTGCCAACACTCGAGAGGTGATGTATTACGTAATTAGTTAAAAAAAAATCCTTGTTAAGGCCTTGATATATTGCTATTCTGGTAGGTTGAAGATTTGTTAGAAGTAAGAATACAGTGTGATATGACGTGTATGTGACCGTGTAGTGGTAATGTATAAATATCCACTATCCCCCGAACAAACGAGGTTTCTTAATAACAACTAAAAATATTATACTGAAGTTGTCAACCCACCAGCCAAGCGTGGCAGCGGTTGTAAAATGTCCCCCTAATGAGCCAACCTATGGGAAATCTGTGTTCAGCAGTGGACTTTGATAGACTGTTATTTTCTCGTCTTTAATATATGGTATAAATAATTATGATGTACTACATGCGCCCCGCGATTTCACCCGCGTATATCACGCGTCTGAGCCGCCCGACATGACATGACACCCATTTCAAGCATTTCAGATAGCAATGTATAGAAAAATTGTCAAAAGTAATGGAGTACTTGTATTTATCGGTATATGTACGTTATAGAGCAAAGTTTCAATTTATCCACTCTCCCTCACACTACACACTTCTTAAGTAAAATCCGAGATTCGGGGTAATGTTTGTTGTGCCGGGGGAAGGGGGGGGGGGGGGCAATTACCAGGGAGTGTGGAGAGTGTGAGTGAATAAAATGTAACTTTGCTCTATAACGCACATATAAAGTTACAGCCCATATACCTACGTGGCCCACCGTTGGGCACGGGCTTCCTATCACTTCTGAGAGGGTTTTAGTTGCAAGCAAGTGTATGCCGTGCTGCTCCAATGCCTGTTACTTTTTATTTTTCATTCCATTTTTTAAATTTTAAATTTTCAAATTTATCGACGCTACTATGCAGATATCCTCACGATGTTTTTTTTTCACCGCCGAGCATGTTGTAAATCAGTAATTAACAATTTCATTAGTGCCGTCGGGAATCGAACCCGAGTTGCTCACCTACTGTGAAAATTACAGCGAGCGCTAAGGCACCGAGCTGCCACGACTTCATCTACATATTATGCCAGTAGATAAATGTACTCCGTTTATTATATTTCGACGATCAGCCGAATTAATTAAATTTTCGAAATAGCATAGCAACGTGAAATGAGAGTTTAGAAATAAATTAACCTCTTTTTAAAGAACATATAATATTCTTTTTTTTAGTCACACATATCTGTAGTTTAAGACCTTTATTTCACATTAAGAATTAACAATTATTCGCTTAGTGAGAAAGTAAATGTCACAAAATGTACTAAAATTGAGCGTATAGTTGAATATTATATATAATAAGATATTATTAGAAATTCTAGATCGGAAGACCAAAATACCTGGACAAAAAATTCAAAATGTCGGGATTTTGTGTTTGTTGCCGGTAGAAATAATTATTAAAAAATGTTAAATTAATACATAGTTTATTTTGGCATTGGACTTCACAGAGTCCACTAATTAGGATTTTAATTCGAACACAGATTTTATTAAATCAAAGCCAGCTGAGATGTGACGAAAAGCTGTGTATAAGGAGATTTTGAGCTTTGTCGGGAGTCTGGAGATCATTTAAAATGTCGGGAGAATCCGAACGAATCCCAACCATCTGGCAACCCTAGATACAATGTAGGAATTAGGTAGTCTTTGAATCTTACAACATTTAACAAATTATTATTAAATCCAATCTTGTGTAAGAAATGCTACAACTGGTTAGATGTGTATCTTGGCGGTAAAGTGGGAAATTTTTGAGAAAACTGAACTTTGAGCAAAAAAAAAATCGATAAATGATAGATATCGATAAAATAGAAAAATATTCATATTATCGTGGCGGATCGCGCAGAATTCATGTGATATCGCTTTTGTGTGTATAAGAGGTTGATAGCAAATTTATCGAGTATCGTTTCGTACCCATACTTTTCGTGTATCGTGTACGATGTTCTTTAAAACTGAAAAAAAACCTCACCCGGGAGCGGGAGAGTGGATAAAATTTTACTGTGCTCTATAACGTACATATGTCGATAGATTAAGAACTCTATTAATTTTGCCAATTTTTTAGCCAAAATGATTGAACTAACATCGCTCATAGAAGTGTTCACTGCTCATTTCTCTCGGTTCTCATCGGGCGGCTAGGGTTTATGCTCGTTCGCGCGCCGAGCCAAGTGTAGAATCATTTAGTTTTACATTATCCAAGTAACGTTCTATAAAGAGCAGATTTTATCTTCATAAAATTGTCTTGATGATGAAATAACTTTCATTCGTAAGGATTGATATGCCATACCTAATAATAATACTCATAAATCACTTTTAAATTTTTATTAAGTTTTGTTACAAAATACCTTATTATGGCTTTTGTATAAGAAATAAGCATATGGTACTTCTTTTAGATGGAGTAAAGATCTATTACGCCAGTGCACATGGATAATTGATATCCAGAGCTTTCTCTTCTGACTTGCTTAACAAAAGTCAATATTTAAGGCTACCTGAGAGGTGTAGCGTAATGCTAAATAGCCTATACTGTTTGTCATGAATCTGGTTATATAATTTTTCAAATCGGACTGGTATTTCCAAAGATTAGCGTGTTTAAACAATCAAAAAACAAAAATCTCTTCCGCTTTATTATATTAGTATAGATATATAATTAAATATTTAAATAATCATTACAGACCTTCGCAAACCACCCCCAATTTAGTTCCTAAGGCACGCCACAAAATACACCTGAGCCAGCTACATTTATCGACTCCCTGCATGTCAAGAGTGAATAGGCTTTTGTTACGCTTAGATAGTAAGATTTACCATCTAGGGTGGTAGTGAACCACATACCACTAGGTGAGATTGTAATCAAAACTGGCTAAAAATAATTGAAAAAATACGAGTAGTATTTTTTTTCAAAATTATTATAATTCAAAATACTGTAATATTAACAAATTGTAATATGTATGTATGTATATGTATATGTGATGTATGTATGTGTATATATGGATGTGCTCGCATTTAATAATATATATATATATATATATAACATATTCAATGTGTGTATATATTTAGTTTAAGTATATGTTTATATTTATAGATATTTAAAGGGAAAGCTTTGTAAATTCAGCCGTGCACAAATTTCTGTTTTTTGTTAATATGTGTTTTTGTTACTATATATGGCTCTCACGATACTGGTCTGCGTGCTTAGTGTTGAACCACTGCTAAATTATTTGTAAAGGTGCTAAATGTCCAATAAAGTATTTTTCTTTTCATTTTCATTTTCATTTACGAGCGGGAATCAAACTCGTGTTTCAGCCGGCTCAACTGGGCAGGACCACGCTCTTACTGAATACCGGCAGTAAAATAGTAGCGTAATGCTGCTGTGTTTTGTATGATGAGTGTAGAGAACCGGAGATCGTTTTTACTGGAATCAAGGCATTCCATCTTATTCCTCAGGGGTGACAACGCATTTGCATTTTGATTCTTAATTGAGGATAAATGTGGATATCTATGGGCCACAGTATCCACTTACCATCTGGTGGACTGTGTACTAGTTTAACAATGCTATAAAAAATTCAAGTGACGCACAAACCAAGCGAAAAGCTACTCAGCTTATTATTGAAACACGCATACACATATGCATGTAAAATTATTGACTACCAATAACATAGCGTGTGTGTCTAGCACTGAAATTTTACTGCCTGATAAAGAAAAAAAGAAGAAGATTGCGATAGTGCGAGAGAGCGCGAGAATGCGTGTCAAGAAGTTGAGCAAGGTTTCGTTTTTCGTTTTTTCATCTGCCTTCCTTTATTGGTCTGTATTAATATATCTTCCGTCTATCTTTTTATTTGTCTGAGTTTGTTCAATATTTTAGGGAAAAAATGTATAAGTCAATACGATAAAGTATAATACTTTTGATTAAAAAAAATTGCCCAGTCGTCGTCTATGGGTATAAACACACATTCAGTTAAACAGTGGCGAAGCTAGAGCTCCAAGCTAGGGCAAGCCCAAGATATAAACCACGTAAAATGTTGATGAACGTTTTAATTGTACCAATAACTGTTTTTAATTGCGATAATTGATAAGTCTGAAATATACTCTTAACCTTGTGTATTATCTCAACACAGTTTAACGATTTCCTCTCCGATTATCACTTTAACACACTTCAATTCATCACAAGGAACACTATTATCCTCCATTTTCATTAAAAATCTTTAAAAAAGCATAAATATTGAACTACTAATTGAAATAGCTTGAAACATTTTACGAGTTATTTTATTAGTTGATATTATTAATTGATATTATTGATTGATTCAGGTTTAATAAGGCAAGCCCGGCTTTTCGGTTTTAATGGAAGCTTCGCCACTGCAGTTATAGATTGAAGTCGGTTTATACATATTTTTCAATTAACTATTTTCCCTAATAAAAATTTAATTTTAAAGTAGTTAGAGGGGCTTAACGCTCGCGGAAAATTTCACAGTATGCGAGCAACTCGGGTTCGATCCTTGCCAGCAATTGTTAATTGCAATTTTATGTGCTGTTTTACCATGTGTTCGGTGGTGAAGGAAAACGTCGTGTGAAAACCTGCATGTCTGAGAAATAAGAAAAAAATAATGTTACGAATAAAATGGATGTTCGTGAACATGTACATCGCATCGGATATTTCTTTGCCTTACAGCCCTCTCAAATGAGAAGAGTCCTGTGCCCAGTGGGGCGTATATAGGCTGTAACTTTACTTTTTACCTTTTTTGAGTTCTATGTCTACTAGCAATCATGTTCCCGCCAATTGCTTTATTTTTAAATTTAGATGTTGACGCGAAGGCTTAAAGTTTACCAAATATATCCGTATATAGGCTGTAAATTTATTTTTACTTTTTTTTGAGTTAATTAGTCTACTAGCAATCATAATATTTCCGCCAATTTTTTTAAAATTTAGATATTGACGCAAAGGCTCTACCAAATAAATCCGTATATAAGCTGTAACTTTACTTTTTACTTTTTTTAAGTTTTTTATTCTACTAGCAATCATGTTCCCACCAATTGTTTTTTTTTTTTTAATTTAGATGTTGAGGTAAAAGCTTTACAATTTCCAATGCTTAAATAATGTGGTGATTAAAATTTCAAAACATTAAACGGTCGTATAGAAGTGTGAAATCATTAACTACAAAATAAAATGAACATGGTATAAACTAAAAAGAAGTGACAATGTGCTGGTGGTTAAAAGTTAGCGTTCCCTTGATGTACAATCTGGGTGCCCGCTTCGGGGAAGGAATCGTGGACCTATTCTACCGTCTATTCCACTGTCTCACTGATGTCGTTGCGGGTGAGTAAGAGAATGGCATGGCTCATCAATTATAAAATATTTGTGCTGTATCCAAATCCTCGCAGATTCCTTTATTTATGTATATAATATACGATACACCTAATCTAGTATAGTTCCCGACCAACTATGCGATTGTGTATCTCTGGTTGAGGTAAGTAATACGTGGTAGAGCCACGCTGCAGCTATATTATAGTTACAGTCTTATATATATAAACCTTTTACTAAATAATATTAAGCACTTCCTTGTATATATGTATATATATATATATATATATATATATATATATATATATATCTGTATATATATAAATTAAATATCAACCTTTGGTCCGAACAGTTGGCTATAGTTTATTTCTGTTAAAAGAGATCTAATTTTACCTACTACATAAATATATGAAAGTGCTCGTAAATGTAGCACTCACTTTAGAAACTACGTACTTAGAAGAAGTAAAAATGCTTACAACTAAGTAACCGGGGAGGACCGAGATCGAATGCATCGCAGCCTGTAATTATATTTGGTCTTTTTACTCTTCAGACCTGAACACAGCACTGCAAGTACTGCTACATGGCGACAGAAATAGGTATGACTGTGATACGAACCCAGACGGACTACTAGGTATAAAAGGAATACCACCCAGTAAATAGTTGGTCTGAAAAGTAAATACTTTCTGACAGTATTCAAAGCTGCCGCCATGTTTTTTTATAGAAGATGGGGCAAACGAGCATGCAGCTCACCTAATGGTAAGTGACTACCGCCGCCCACGAACAACCGCAACACCAGAGGAATTTCAAGTGCGTTGGTGGCCTTTGAGAAAGGAGTAAGCCCTTTTCTTGAAGGAAGTCGTATCGGTCCGGAAAAGTCCCCGGTGGTAAACAATACCACAGGTAAGTTATACGAGGAAGAAAACTCCTAGTAAAACGCGTAGTGGTGGACCGCCAAGCAACCAGATGGTTAGGATGGTATCGGGAATTTTGACGCAACGTGCGTTCGGGAAATTTGGCGGCTGGAACTTATTATAAAATAATCCGAACAATTCCTCAAAATAAGCCACCTTGTAGATACGATAGATAACGCAAAGAGATGCAACATTCCTACGCAGCGCCAGTGAATCGTGCCGATCAGAAAGAACTCGGTCGTCGACGATTCGTATCGCTCTGCGCTGGATGCGGTCAAGTGGAAGGAGCTACCAATGTGGTGCACCAGCCCAGAGAAGAGAACAGTATTCCATGTGAGGCTGAATTTGCGCTTTGTAAAGTTGCAAGCAATATGCCGGCATGAAATACTGTCTCGCTCTGCTGAGCACGCCAAGCCTTTTATAGGTCAATTGTTAAGAGACACGCCTTATAATACGCTCAGAAGAAAGAACATTGAAACTGAAAAATTGACGAAAGGTTATCTGATATTTTTCTGGGTGTTGTGAAGTTTTCTAGTGTCCGGTTTACATAGGTTTGTCAAACTTATGTATATTAAAATTCAATAATTTACTTAAAATAGATTTTCATTTCTTTTTCATTCATCGAGGCCTGTGAAAATTTAGTAGATGGTGAAAAAATCAACCAGTAAGCTTAATGTACCGATTTTTCGACATTAAATAAAAATAATTTTCGACTTTTCGGGTGCTTTACAGCACTCGTGATGGGTGCTGTACAGCACCTAAAACGTTGGGAATTAAATAATTTAAATTAAACGCTGTAATCAAAATTCGTAAATTTAATTTTATTGATTAAGTATGTTTAATATTTATTACAGTAATATTCATTCTGATTTTTAAAAGTCATAAAAATCAACTGCTGGACATGGCCTGTCGATTTGCAGGGTAGATTTGCCTCCGAATGCTTTGACTCTGCTGCAATTCCATAGTCTGTATATTTTACGCCTTACGTGATCGTGATGGTTAGACAGCCTTAAGGATTATTCCTGGCAATTTCTATAGTCGACTCCTAAACGTACGGGATGAAATCTGGTAATGTTAGAATAAAAACATAAAAAAAACATAAACACTCACGCCTGTCACCCAGAGGGGTAGGCAGAGACTACAGACTTCCATTTAGCACGATCCTGAAAAAAAGAATAAAATGCATTTAAATATTTTTTTTTATTCAACATAGGTAGATTATTACAAAATCTCATAAAAATGAATCTCTTAGGTCTTACGAATTCTCTTCATTCACGTGTTAAAGACATTAGCCGGTCTTTATTAAAATATAGTAGTTACGCCTGCTATATATTTTTAGAATTGTAGTAATTGAACCAGTAATATAGTCGGATTGTATATAATGTAGTCGTGGCAACCCTATGGTCAACTTACTTGTAAATGCGACTGGATACGTTTTGCTATAATGTGTAAGGGGTGGGTAGAGAAAAATCAACGGAGCGATTTGTGTAGAAGCGTGTGAAATAAAACTCGAGTGGACGCATTATAATGGAAAAACATTGAAGTAATATTTACTACGTACTAGAACAGACACCGCGAACAAAATCGGTACGCAGTGCGGGGCGCGTGTTCGGAGGCACAGAATATCTTTTTATAGCGCAGACTAAGTTAGTTTGAGCCCGTAGGCTCTAATGAGTGTTGCAAACAACCAAGTTTCCGGGTCTTTTCTAGTACTTAGTACATTTTATATGAATGTGTAAGAATGAGGTTTTCAGTCACGTCAAACGCTCCGCTCTGCTGCACGCTCGTTGTTGAGTAATAATGTCCAGAACGAATTTCGGTCACGGTGGCCAGTCTCACAGGAGATAAGACATCTGCGCAGGGTAGGATTATAGTACCCAAGTGTATGTGCAAACACAGGTGCACTCTCTATACCCTCACTCTCATAGTCCGATGGGACATGAACGGAGAGAGGTCAGGCGCGGACCAACGGCTTTACGTGCTTTCGAGGCATTAGGTGAAACACCGCCAACTTCCTGACTCCAAACTGCTAGTGAGAATTTCTTGACTGATAAACTCAATAACCTATTTTAGCCCAGTTCGGAATTCAAACCCAATTGCTTTACGACCACTAACCAATGAGGCAGTCAAAGTTGCTGAGTATACATATATGAAAGGTAATATATGTTTGAATTCCGGGTAAGCGTTACTCACAAGAGTGTATATGACGCATAACTAATAGATGATGGGCATCTCATTTCGTTCCATGTCGTGAGAGGCGACTATGAGGAACGCCAGAAAAATCTCGTTTACGCTAGATGTAAAATACCGGTGAAAGGGAGAAGCGTCAAATACTTGAGACGTCAGCTGCTGCGATCATCAAATCGTCTGCCAAGTGCATCGTCAAAGGCAAATCTTTACTATAACGGCGGAGGCCCATACCCAACAGTTCATTTACACAGACTGTTAAAAAAACCAGAAAAAGAATAATATGATTATCATACCCGCCGAACGCCCGCCCCGCCTTACGTTCGTCCCCCTGATCGACAATAAAGCTTAAGCTAATTATTACCGCATTTGTATTTTACTTTCACATTGAGTTATATTTGCATAATTTATTGTAACGTAATATTTCCTTGTATTAAATTCCATTCCGATTCTGCAGGGCACATATTAAAATAGCAAGCATTATTTATAGGCAGAGGCTGAAACTTTTATTAGGAAAAACAGTACGGAAAAATGTTTGTTATATTATGCTTTTCAGCAGCAAAAGCTTGAGTTATTTTGCATAAAGTTTGGTATGTGTTTTTGTGATATGTATGCAATAGAGAGTATAAATAAATAATTAATAAGTAAATTGGTCTTATGAGCCGGATATGAACCTGCAATCTATAGAAAAACGTATTTACTGTTATCATATAAATTTAAAGACTTACGTATTATCTCTACTTGACTTTATTATCCACGAATCAACCAATGTATATTTATTTCTTGGAATTGTTTCTCCTTACTTATCATGCCGACTTCTTTCTTCGTACGTTCTTTCTTCTCTACTGTTTATATTGGTTTTCATCGCCGGTCTATAGGATGTGGGTTCATTATTTTATGGATGGTTTTTATGCCATCGTTTCGCCACCAGAACCTTGTCCGATAATGCGTAAAGTATACTGTGTAAGTAAGCTTGAAATCTGGAGAAAAATATTTGTAGATGCTTTTTCTCTTACATACTCGAGTCGGTATATAGAAAAGTATATTTTTGAGTTTAACAAGTTCTTTAACATGCATTTTCAGAAACGAATGACGGAACTCTTTCGGAAGAATCTGAAACGGATTCTAAGGAATGTGAGGACAAATGGAACGTGACGAAGCCTGGCGGGAGCATGGCGGCACGGCCTTTACCCGTCCCAATTGAAAATGAGCCGTTCTACATGAACGTGGACCGAAGCGAAGCGGAGAATTTGCTTCGCGGTCAACCGGATGGGACATTTGTGCTTCGACCGTCGAGTCAGGTGATTGCCTGCCTTATATAATAATTAATCGATATTTTATTTATTGTACCCAGAAAATAGGATGGTAATTTTGCAATTGATTTTAAAATTACTTCTCGATGAGCTACAGACTTTAAACAGAGAACAGAGCTTGAAAAAAAATGGTGGTAAAAAGTGGTCGCTATTTTTCAATTATAATTACCCATTTGTTCCATTTTTGTATCATGTGTGCTTTAGATTTATATTTATGATTTAATATATCACCCAATAATTTTTTTATTACGTCATTTCCTTGGGCAAAAGATTGTTCTATGACGGATCCGTGGCGCAGTGGCTAGCAATGATTTTCAGTACTAAGTTATATTGGGTCTGAATGTTTGCCCTTGTAAAATTTATCTATATTAACTTTCCCCATGATATAGGAGAAAATCCTAGTGTGGAGGCAACGTTTAAAAAAGATTATCTATAGAGCTAATCGTATTCAGAACGATAAAATTGCTACTGCACCAACTTTATGTATATTATTTTTTTAATATTGCTTATTTTTTATAGCAGATGAGTGAATAAAAAACACACAATCCACCTAATTGTAGATACATCCTGTGGCCCATAGACACCCTAATAGTAAGTGAACATCGGCTTCCTTAGAAATTGTCCAATTGCTTTACCAGTTTCCTTGCTGATCAGAGCATCAAGGTCGTAGTAGATGGTGCATGCTCCAATTACAAGCCTATAAATACTGGTGTTTCATAAGGCTGTGTGCTGTCAGCTACGCTATTCCTTCTGGATATCAATGATATGTTGCAAATCAGTAGCATTTATTGGTATGCAGACGACAGAACTGGCCAATATTTCTCGGGATCATGTCGAGCACCGGAACAAAGCTGTGTCTGAAGTTGAGTCGTTGTTAAGCAAAGTCTCAGATTGGGTACGATTAAATCTAGTTCAGTTTAAACCTCAGAATACACACACACGCTAAAAAGAAGGCGCTGCAAATAGATGATACATTCCTTTGCATCTTTTGTCGCATCTACCACTGGGAGTGCACTGAGGAATTGTTTGGAATAATTCCAGCCAAATTTCTCAAAAGCACATCGCGATCAAACTCACGATACCATCCACATATCTGGATGCTTGGCTGTCTACTGCTGTGCATTTTACTACGTGTTTTCTTCCTCACACAACCACTTTGGAATCGTTTATCAACAGAAATTTATCCGGACCGATATGACTTAAGGACCTTCAAGAAAATAGTTTACTCCTTTCTAAAAGGCCAGCAATGCACCTGCAATTCCTCTGGTGTTGCGGTTTTTCATAGGCAGCGATAGTCACTTAACATCAGGTGAGACGCATGCTCGTATGCCCTTCTATTAAAAAAAAAACAGATTGCAATAAAATTACATTTAAAACACTTTAAACAGTTCTGTGCCAGGTATTATTCACAACATTTATATATTGTGAATATTTACACATGTGTGCAATATTTTTATCTTATTTCTACTAATGTAGTAATAAATATGAGTAAGCAATAATAATGGAATATGAGTAAGCAAGTTGTTTTACCGTATTTTCAAATATCCTGGAACTTGGGTTGAAATATCCGAGTCAGTGATTTTCATGGATATCTCATAAAGCTGACACATTCTTATTATTGGGTTATAAAAAGATCCTGAATTTAACTAATATTCATAAAAGTGCCTGTGTGCCAGGAGCCTGTGCTTACTATTCAAAAAAGTTCGCAGGTAAAACGTATAGGCAGTTTTTTCATATTAACATTCTCCTAGAAATAAGATCACTTTTACGGAATCTTAAATTTACTGTAATGTGTATATTACATTACCCTTATCCGGTTATTCTCTCCTCAGACAGCATCAAAGTCATATAACAATGTAATAAATAGCTGCCCATGAGCTACTCAACTTTTTTTCGTACACCATTATTTTCGCCTTATTTTCCACTCGGACAATGTGTTTCAGAAACCGTTCAGGCGATTTTATTTTTACTACTCCACAACCCTATACTTGTGTTTTTTAACGTGTAACGCTGGTTTTCTTTTTTATAGAATAAGGGTGACAACAACAAATCAACAATTATACAATCACGTGTTTAATAAACTTTTATCACTCTTTGGTAACTAAGGTCTTAAAAACCACAAAATTACTGACGTATACTGTATTAATAGGTCAACTTAAAACTATTATAAGCCTATTTAAATTATTATTCTAATAATCTTCGGTAGTAAGTTTTCTTCTACCTAATTTTTATTTACCATTAACATTACTTACGAGGTAACAATAAAACACCTAAGAGGTAATAATAAATTTAAACTGCCTGTAAACTTTACAAAATATTAAGTTCTAGTATTCTAATCTGTAATAGTCAACGCAAATTAACAAGAAGTATCTTATAATAATAGAAAAGTGAAAAGAGAACGAGAAAACTCAATGTCAATTTAATCACTGAAGGTCGAGATTTTTGTCGTTAGGGTCAACCAGAGGAAGGCGAGGTTGAAATCAATTTTATATCTTCTAAGCATACTGACATTCTGTCTGGAACATCTGGTAGTTCCAATGGAAAGAAAATGCTATCTATTTCATCTCTGTTAACGTGACTCACACTCTAAAATTTTCCTTATTTTTTTTGCACTTCCCTGTCGCTGTCTCGGCTTTTTCTAAGATTTTATTTTTCTTTTTTCGTTTTTTATTTCATTTGACTTGGCCTGTAAAACTTTTTTTTTAGTTTTCTTGATCTCTTCAGGAGTTCGGAAACTCAAATCTGGATGTCATTTTGTAAAGCCATAATACCATATTATTCGAGCTGGTTGTGTCTCTAACCGTTTTCTGGTATTTCTATATTATTAGTGACGACCACAACATGTGCAAGTTGCCTAGCCACTGTTGGAGATAGACCATCACCATTATCACTGCAGAGTAGCGTACGGAATATTATAATTAATTATTACCTACTATCTAAATTAAGTTCAATGGCACTCTTCATGTAGTCCTCATTGCTGAGGCCAATATTGGTCTTTTTATATCGCGAGTTACGTTGTTACTCTGAAACAACTAATGAATTAAGTGCTATTAATAGTTAACACTTTGGGGTACAATGGATCGCAGTCCAGTGTTGTCCCTATCAAGAAACGGTCCACTGTTGTCCAACACATCATATTCTAAATTCTAAAGCATTTCTATAACTAATATAACCTGTGAGAAAAGTTAAAGTTAAGAGAACTTTTTAGATTTTTTTATTTGTAGCATAATAATATACCTCGATCCAGTGTACCTCACCTTCCCTTCCCCTACCTCGAGTATAGTAAGAATTAAAATATGGTAAACTGTTGCTATATTTATCTAACAGGCGCTTTTCATAAATAAAATTTTCATTTAGTTTTAATTAGAATTTGATATTTACAATCTGCTATACATAAAAATATGCTTAATAAATACTTTTTGTTAATGTTGTTGCCAGTTTTAATTCTAAAATACGATATTTGCCATCGTTATTTAAGTTTATTAATTGAACTTATGTTTATGTTTTTTATTACTTTCTTTTAATTCACTGCACCGCAGGGCCTTTTTAAATTTTAATACTTTCTAGCCCAGCCACACCTATACACTCAGCGTTTCCTGTGGCAACGCTGTACACAACGTGGGGGTTCGACGACGCCCTGATGGAAGACTGGCGCTCGGCTTCGCTCGCCGTGGCGAACGGAG
This sequence comes from Parnassius apollo, assembly GCA_907164705.1. Classification (NCBI taxonomy): domain Eukaryota; kingdom Metazoa; phylum Arthropoda; class Insecta; order Lepidoptera; family Papilionidae; genus Parnassius; species Parnassius apollo. The sequence continues at coordinate 1,676,558 of CAJQZP010000200.1, forward strand.
CTTCAGTAGTGTGACGTCATTATTACGTCACCATCGCCGCCGTCGGCTGCTGCTGGTGGCGGCTGGTGACGTCATTGGTGCGACCACTCTAAACGAAACGCCGCATTACTACCAAACGCCGAGCAACGTGCCCGTGCTTCATGTGTAGAGATAATGTTCATGTATTGTTGACCTTGAAATCGAATTAAAATGATTGAAGAGCTGTGCGTAATGTTTATTAATTCCTTCTTCATTAACCGTGTTTTTATACGTGGTACAGCCATGATGCAGCTATATGCAGGGTGACAAACGAGGACACAGTCCACCTGATGGTAAGTGGATGCTGTGGCCCATAGACATCTGTTTACATCTACTCTCGGTTAAGAATCAAATTGCATATCCGTTGTCACCCCTGAGGACTAAGATGGAATCAAGTAAAAGGGTATTAGGTTCTCTACACTAGCCATACGAAACACAGCAGCAATAAGCTGCTATTTTACGCTGGTATTCTGTGAGAGTGTGGTCATTCCCCGGTCGAGCCGACCCATTCGTGCCACAACCATAATATAGCTGCAGCTACATACGTAGTGGTGGTGTAATAATATTCACTACCTTCGGTAGACCATGGCGATGTAGCACGTCGAACCTCGGAACTACAACCATAACTCACTTGGGGTTAATGCGCGGGCAACACAGAGTGGTGGCAAAACATAATGTTTCATACTTTATTCTTCTTATCATCTTTGCAAGCTGTATGATCAAAACTTTTTTTTAGTTTTCTTGATCTCTTCAGGAGTTCGGAAACTCAAATCTGATTGTCATTTTGTAAAGCCATAATACCATATTATTCGAGCTGGTTGTATCGTAAAGGGGAATACCCACTGTTCATAGACACTTTGGCCATGGGTGCCCACATATAAAAGCATATCCTATACCTTAAACCAGCAATTCTTGTATATGTATATAATCGGAATCTCGGAAACGGCTCCAACGATTTTCACAAAATTTTGTATGCAGGGAGTTTCGGGGGCAATAAATCGATCTAGCTAGGATTTATTTTTAGAAAATGTCTTTTTGTCCGTGTTTTTAGGCAATGAAAAACTGCTACAATATCGTTAAAATAAGAAGGTAAATTTTGAAAGTTTATTAATGATTACAAATAGCTTAATTAGTATATTGGGCGGTTACAAAATCGTAATACCATGGTTCGAGCCCAGACCGACCGACTTTTTTTAATTTTTTTTCAAGTTCCTTTCTTTTTTGAGAAAATCTATTTTTTCGAGCCCTTTTTTTTAGTATTTTTTAAAAACACGAAAATTTAAATTAAACTAATTGCAATCATAATTTTTTATTCAAATAACCAGTTCAGTTTTTTCTATTATGTCGCTAAGATCAAAAAATATTATTCGTATTTCATCAGTATGTAATTTGTATCTAAATATAATTTCCAAATCACACGAATTAAAAAAAAAACCGAGCGAAAAATACCGAGCAAAGCTCGGTCAACCGGGTACTGATAATTAAACAAGCGAATAGCTGATTTCCTATGAATTCTTTAGAGTGTAACAAAATGCTATTGCACAATTTAACTGTTATTGTTATCAGTTTTAACTATACATTTAAAATAGAATCGTGTTATGATAATTAAACAAGTGAATTTTTAGCTGATTTACCATGAACAGTTTAGAGCATAACAATACGCTACTCCACATTTTAACTGTTCTTAAAAATACATTTAAAAAAGAATTTAAATAAATAAAAGAAAATATATTTTAAAAAGCTTGTAGAATTTAAAGCGCCTCAAATATTATTATTTTTTTATTAAATTAGTAATTTAAATATAATCGAAATAAAATCGAATAAAAATAGATATCGTTTCATTGTATTTATGTTAGTTATGGCAACATCAAATCTGACAGCTAGGAAATATGTCATGCGAATTGCGAATGAAAATGAAATCACAATTCAAGTAAAAAGGTACCAGAGGTTAAAAGTAAGTGTTCAAGAGTTTTTAATTTATTAATTCTAGTGCTGATATTTGATAGTGATGAATGTATGAAATGATGAAGTTGTTTTATTTTTTAACATATGTACAAGCTATATCTGACAAACATAATAGCTTATTTATAACATGGCGATAAGATTAGCTAGCTAACACCAGATAGTTACGAAATTGACAATTTTTATCAAATACCAAGAAATGAGACATTCGATTTTTAATTGTTTTTGGACTACTGGTAGGCAGTCAGTCCTTAATTATTTAATAATATAGGACATTAAGTTTTAAGTAGCATTTACCTATATTTGTGTTTAAAGTAAACAAATCTATTTTATTTTGTTCATACTACTACATACTAAACTGTCAAAATTTACCTTCTTATTCTAACGATAGTGGTATTTTAACTCGATATAGAATCTATGCTTGTTACTACAGAACTCTTCATTGGCTTGTGAGGCCGATTCACATTGGGCCACTTTTTCCAACTTTTAGTTATATTTTATTAATTATTTTTTTCGTTTAAGTGGAGCTCTCTTATTTTAGATTTATTACCAATATCTAAAACAATCAACCTAAGTAGGTAAAGTGTGTAAAAATAATAATTGGATTTGATCATCTTAGGTACGTATTTACTTTTATTTATTTAGAAAGTATTAATATCACAAATAATTATTTTAATGATATAATTTTATCACACAACTAAAGCCCTCATTAACAATGTAATGGTGAAAGAATTTTCAAAATCGGTCAAGTATTTTTTGAGATTAGCTAATAAAACATATTTACAGAAAGTAGCGCCCTCTATAATAAAATCCTACATTAGATATCTATAATTATACATAACATTATAGCGGTGAAAGTATTTTACGAGTTTAGCTAAATAAATATATTCGTTGAAAGTAGCGTCCTCTATCATAAAATGCATCGTAAGTTTCACAGTCATAATAGAATTGTAATGATGAAATAATTTTTTAAATCGGTCAAGTAGTTTTTAAGCACCATTGCAAAAAGCGATTCAGCTTAGCCACCCGCACACACAGTGAAAACATAACCATCCTTTTTCGTCTGTAGTCGGATAAACAACTGGTTGACTACGGTTGCGTATCGGCTGCTTTGGATAAATATCCGTTGTCAACGGTTGCTTTACACCTATATCATATCATCATAATAATTATCGAAAAGTTATGTTAGCATTGTAATAATGACACCATAAATAATCGATTAAAAAAGGGAATCGATTTTAATGTGATTTGTGACTGGTAACATTTTTCTTTGTCCACAAACTAATGAATTACGCATTTACGTAATTTTATTTTTATCATTTCAGTACCTTTTTTGTGCAAAAATATTCCCGTCTTTTTAGGATAAATGAATACCGCGATTAATAACCATAAATAAAGATATATTTTTTTAACAAATGTTGGGCGTTCAATGGCCGAAAATGGGCAATTCCCTTTGCAGGTAAAGTAAAACATTGTCCAATCACAAAATACATAAGGAATAATATTATGTAAATATACATTTTTTTTTTCATTTTAATTATTAATACAAGTTTTAAATAGTTTTTGAAAGTTAATAAAACAACGATTTTCTGTAAAAAAAAAAATACTGTAGGTAATAAAACATTTTTCGACCAAAGCGTAACTCCGCAAATAATCATTTATTTTGCCGATCCGTGGCGCTATGTGGGTTAGAACACTAATAAACAAAAATAAAAACTGAAAAAGATTTACAACATTGTGAGAATTAAACCCACGCTCCGTCATGGTTGACACACACTCGTACCTTTAGGCAAACTATAAGCTACCATTAGTTACGAGATTATCAATAATATTGTACGCGCAAATTAAAGTTCGGTCACTAATGATTATAGCAGTATTATTTTAACAATATTTTTGGCGGTATTATTATAAATTTATTTTCGTATCTTTGTTCCTTCGTTCGTATTTAATTTATTTTCAAACTATATGGCCGTAAACGGATTTACTAATCACGGGAAATCGTGTTCAGGTTAAAATCACCTGTTTTTTTTGTAACTTTATTTATTATTATAGTTATCACTTTATAATTTTTGACATTATTAGATACTATTGTTTTAGTTTATTTATCGTTTACTATAAATTCATTGCTTGTGCATAGTTTTCAAATTTGAAATAAAGTTTATTGCTCATCCTTACTTTATTTGATTCCGAAGTATAATACATACGAACATAAATACGACAATTTTGTTAATAAGCTTTGTTGGCACGATCTTTTTCTTAGCGCAGTGGCGGTGCACAGAAACGCAGTGTTGCTTGCTCAACGGAGAAATTGCAAGTTTCCGTATATACACTCTTATCTATGATTGCAACTGATGACTGATGTTGAAACAAAACATACTCGAAGCCTCGCGTTACGTGAGACGAACGAGAATTTATTGCACGGAATAAACATATAGTAGGCGCTAAATGCATTTTATTCAATAACTCGAAAAAGCTAAATAATTTTTTAAAATCCCTCTTTACAGCACTAGATATTAAATATGTGATGTCATTTACATTTTTTTAATTCATAATATGCATCACGATCAGAACAAATCGTTTTACGATGAAAATAAGATGTATATTTGTGATTTTTTTCGGTATTTTTTTCAATTTTTTTTATTATGTTATGTTTTTAAACAATTTTGGTCCTCGCAATTACGATGTTTTGACCACAATGTTCATATTAATATTTTTTGTTACTTTGTACTTGATTTAGCTATGTAAAAATTTGATCTACGAGTACGATTGGTAATTTGTGGTGGTACGCACTCTTAATGTCGCCGTGTTTCATATGGTAGTTTAAATTCATTTCACTGGAAACAAGGCATCTTATCTCAGTCAGGGGTGACAATGCAACTAAATTTAATTTTTAAGGGGCTGTAGTAACTCAGCTCAAATTCTAATTTCGCCCTCACGTGCCCGCGGGTCATATGCTATCTACCAACACGTTAATAATCAATCACTAATACTGTAAGTAAATAGGTTATTTCATTAGGTTTATCATATTTACGCCTATTTCTTTACGCCAAACCAGTCGCTTCTTATTTTTGTTACGGTTATTTCCCATTTTAACTTTACGTCATCCTGTTGCGTAATGTGTATTCTGATCGTAAGCGCCACAGCTATCCCGTTCGAAAGCCGAAGCAAGACCGATCGGGCGGCAAGAAGCAAGCTTCAAGACGCCGACAGTTTAGGTAATTTCTTTTTACAGTGAAATTAATGGTTGTTAAAAAAAAACAAGCTCTGCTTTATAGTTAGTTCAGTTAGTATGCAAAGGAGATGAACTTGATTCCATACAAGTTTGGGCCCGGCGTGAACAATGTTAAAATATATGGGAGCACGACAGTGCCCCCGCCAAGTCTAACAAAAGCGGAATCTGAATTTTCAGAGACCAAGCCGGCATTGTATTAACATGGTATATTTCAAATTTCATTCAATTTGAACTAGTAGTTTAATGATTATAACTAGTCAAAGTTTCTTAATTTTGTCACTCACTGACTGACCGATCATCAAAACTCTAAGAATACAATTAGTATTTAGTGTATGAATTAAGGAAAAACTAAAATATTTTTCAATTTCCGTCCAGTTTTCTAGATACACCAACTGCATAAATAACTTTGTAATCCCATACAAATATATAGCATTACAAAGTTACATTTGCAGTGACTGAATCATTGTACCTGTATCCTATCCTATACCTTTAAACGAGCAATTCTTGTATATATATAATCGGAATCTCGAAAACGGCTCCAACGATTTTCATATAATTCAGTGTCCAGGGAGTTTCGGGGGCAATAAATCGATCTAGCTAGGATATATTTTTAGAAAATGTCTTTTCGTCCGTGTTTTCAGGCCATGAAAAACTGCTACAATATAAGAAGGTAAATTTTGACACTGTATGATCGTAATAGCTCAAGTGATTATCGAGCGGTCGCGAAATCGTAATGCCTTGGTTCGCGTCCTGTCTTCGGTCCGATTTTGTTCCTTTTTTTTCAAGTTCCCTTCTGTTGTGAGAAAATCTATTATTTCGAGCCCTTTTTTTAGTATTTTTGAAAAGTTTAAACTGTTAAATTATTTCCTGCAATCTTTATAGATAAAAATTACGTGTCACGTTGTTTGCCCGCGATGAACTCCTAACCGCTGAACTGATTCCAATGAAATTTTGCACGCTGTGAGTAGTTTTTCCAACTTGAGAGATAAGGTGGTTTATAAACCGATAAGTAACTTTTAGTTTTTGTATTGCGTATTTAAGAATTTTGTACAGAAAGTCGTCGGAAAGGACAGAACAACGTCTGCCAGGCTAACTAGTTATTTATAAAATATCATCGGTTCCGTTGTCCTACTCCAAATTTCCCTAACTTCAGCTCACCGTTTTCTCTTGTGCCTAGTTTTGCGTTGAATTCTCCCATCAACACCGTGTAGTGGGTTTTGGAGGAATGCATGGCTTTGGAAATATCCTCATACATTTCCTCCACCTCCTCATCGGGATGTGCCGAGGTTGGTGCGTAAACCTGTATGACCTTCAGCGAATACCGTTTGGTGATTCTGAGTATCAGGTACGCGACCCTCGTCGACACACTCCCAATCTTTACAACGTTGTTGACGAGAGACTTGTGGACGATAAATCCGACACCTCCTTGGGACAGATGGTCGCCCTCCCGGTGATAGAACAAGTTGCCTGATTCGAGAATCACCGTGACCTCGCCCTCTCTTCGGCCTCGGATAATCCTATAATATTCCAGCACAACTTGTCTATCTCTTCTTCCAGCTCCAGGATCTTCTCGTCAGTCCTCAGGGTGCGTGCGTTAAATGTTGCCAGGTCGAGTCGTCGTAGGTGGCAACCGAACCTCCACCGGAGATTCTTAGCACCCCCTGCCCCGCCGTTACCATGGTCGCCACCGTAGCCAGGAATAGCGGGGCCGCCGAGGACTGGGGGCCGTCTATTTGTGTAATTGTTCATGGGGGGTATATTGCCATAGTTGCCACGCTTGGCGAGCGGGTTGGCAACCGCAGTTTTTTTTTGTCGTACAGTTGCTGTTATCAGGAAGATGCTGCTGCCCATCTCCTGCCTGTTTTCCTTTGTCGCCTTTTACGACACCCACGGGAAGATATGGGGTAGTGGATATTCTTAACCGCCACTACACGGCTATTCCTCTCATAACCCAAGTATTTATTGTCCTTAAATACAAGGGAAAAGCCGAGGGTCAACTTAACTAAATTCACGAAAATGTAAACATGAAATTACCTACAAACACAGCCACCATGCCAAATGTGTATGACAAGTTAAAACTTGAAGTTACCAAGTTAAGTCTCCTTCGGAACAGGCAGTGATCAATGATCATGCGGCCTATTCAGTCGTGTTAGATAATATTCAAATGTTTTTTTAAATATTTTAACAATATAGCCTATTCAATCGTTTTACCAAATATATTTCTTTTATTCAATATTAATTTCTACAGATTCCCCTCATGTTTTAACATTGTGATTTTTTTAGTAATGAAGCCAATTTTATTATGAAAATAGCGTTCATTATCTATTGCCATAAACAAAATACAAAAAATATTGGTACATGCATAAAACGTGGTGGTTTTGGTAGGGAATTGACGATCGACGGATTGTTGCTCCTGTTTTATCGTTTAAATAATGGCTTGAAGTGGATTTTGATATAAGTGATGCAATTTTGGGTATTAAGTGTCTGCGCACCTGAACTGTGAAAGAAAACGACGAAACAATTGCTTCGATTTAGATATAAACTTAAAGTTATTTTGATCGCTTAGGCGTCTTATAAACTTAAGTGGCTGTCGTCATCGACTGTTCGTTCCTTGAGTTGTCATCAAAATCTCCCAAAAACTTCGCATGGTGACGCATCAGTATGAATATGAAGAAAAAATTCATAAAAACGAAGATCCTGAATGAAATGGAGACATGGCTTAAATGACAAGCGTCCAAGCAATTCTTAATTAAAAACGATTCGTTCTTGCTATAGTAAAATCATTAGTTTTTGTATTTCAGTTTAAAAAATGTTTTTACGAGTGTCCCAAGCACTACAGAAATAAAAACCATTTAATTATGCTTATAATTTATCGTTTTATTACCTACATATTTTTGTATAACTATTCGGAACGATGTCAAGCACCCAATTTCTGCCATCTCTTTTCATGATCTAATTTAAAGTAGTTTATGAATACCAGCGGTTTATTGTTCAGTTTGGAGGTAACTTAGGATTTTTTTCTATCGAGATGATTTTACGGAATCGTGTTTTCGTCTAACATTAATCCTCAACTTTACCATATACTTGTTTCAAAATTAATGCTGCAATATTTTCGGCATAACTTATAATAGTGCTAAGCCATTTGAAGTGTATTTTTACTATTTCCCTTTAATAGTATATGTGTATGAATGACGGCGTCCACTAATTAGTTTATTTTCGTTAATTGTTTTTGTTACCTCGTTGTTAATTGTTATTTGTAATTAATAACAAGGAATACCCTTGTTATTAATTGTTTTTGTTATTTCTTGTTTTTAATTATTCTTGTTGTTATAATTGAATGTTCAGATTTTGGTCTAAATATGCAGAGAAGGAAGAATTCTGTGTTAAATAGACAATCCCGACAAATGGTATATTCAGTGTTTAGTTACATGAAAAAATTAGGTACTGAGAAAAACATCATAGACGTATATAAACAGACTGCTGAGGCGACTAATGTCACAGTAGTCACTGTACGGCGCACCGCAACACCAGGTTTTATGGAAGGCATATCACCTCTTCCTTCTTCTTAATAAAATATTCAATTCTAACCACCAGATATACATTAAATACTTTATAGTAGATAATAAAATAACGAATACGAATATCTGCAACATTACTGTATCAAAATAAAAGTTGATGTGTTCAAGTAAACATTTTCATAAAAGTCGGCCAAAATATTCAATTACGAATTGAAATAATAAAGGTACCCAATAATTTTGCTCAACAGTGTACCTACCTCCCACCACAGTTTATGTGTGCTCACGACTCGTGTCGGCAACTATACACAGGTGAATACCGTGGCCGATAGACATCTTTGTTTATACACAATTAAGAATCACAATGCAGATTAATTTTGATACCGGGACGTCAATCACTTTTGTCTCTACGTGAGGTACTGCAAAACACGAGAAACACCGGGAATTAAAGTAAAGTAAAATTAAACGCGATAAAATCAGTAAAAATAGTTTTATTCAATATATTCGCGTAACATAACAAATCATTCGGAAGTAAAACTTATTTCCTTTACAAATCTCAGACACATAACTCAAAAATTATATAGCAGTATTGAAATCATATTTTTATTATTTTCCATTCATTGATTTATTATTCACAGAGCGAATCGGACCCACATCACTGTCGCGGGTGCAATAACTGTCGCAGAACTAACTTAATCTCAACTTCAGAAGGTCACAGATCAGACTGATCTGATAAAAATTCCAAACAGGAATCGGGATATTTCTCTTTGGAAGACGAAATAAATCGATCGATCACTTTTAATACTTGATCATCATGATCATTTATAAGCAGTGGAGCCACGCTGTGGTTATATTATGGCTATTGCACGACTGGGTTAATCCGACCGGGAAGGATCACGCTCTCACAGAATATTAGCGTAAAACAGCAGTGTAGAGAACCGTAAAACCCTCTTTCCATCTTAATCTTGGAACGAGCAACGAGCCATTCCATCGTAATTTTTAGGGGTGCCAACTTATCTGCGTTTTATGTCTTAATCGAAGACAGATGTAGATGTCTATGGGTCATAGCATCTATTTACTATCAGTTGGATTGGGTGTCCTTTTTTCACTTATACTATTTAAGAAAATAGATAGAATATATAATAGAAAAGAGATAATTAGAAACGAGCATACGGTTCACCTGATGTTAAGTGACTACTGCCGCACACAAACAACTGCAACACCAGCAGAATTGCAGGTGCTTTGCCAGCCTTTTAGAAATAAGTAAGCTCTTTTCTTGAAGGTCCTTAGGTCGTATCGGTCCAGAAAAATTGCCAGTGGTAAACTATTCCACAGAGAGGTCGTACGCGTAAAAAATCCTAATGAAGCGTAAAGTGGTGGACCGCCATGCATCCAGATGGTGTGGATGGTACCGGAACGATTGCCACGTAGTGCGTTCATGAAAATGAACATGCGAAATTTGGCAGCTAAGGGTACTACGACAAAGGAGTTCGTTTTAGCGGTTAACGCGCAAACTTGTCTTCTGAGGGTTAAACTGAACTAGATTTAATCACCCCCAATCCGAGATTTTGTTCAGCAAAGACCCCTCAGACACAAATTTTTCCTGGTACTCGCGACGTTTTCCTAAGAAAAAGTGACGCGGCCGGTGTACAGAGCATCACCCATCGGTAACTGAAATGTATATATATATATATATATATATATATATATATATATATATATATATATATATATATATAAGCTAATTTTTAATCGCATTTTTTTGAGTACATCTTAAAACATATTTCAGTTACCGATGGGTCTATTGGTGTTTTCCATTCTGTTTACATGCCGTGTAATATTAACTATTAAAAAGTCACAAATTGAGATATCTACACCTTTTCTTCTTCGTCATTTCAAATTGGTATTAGATTTGACACAGAATAAATAATGGTACTACGTACAGAATTTGCACTCCTTTGTTGTTGACTGCTTGTCGACGTTTAATACATAATTATTATTAATTAGATAAATCGCGTGCGCAAGCTAAATAAAACTTTATCTACTGTCCATACTACTTTGCATCCTTTCCCCTTCCTAAGTCACAGCGAACTTTCCGTGGTTACAAAGGGATGTCAATAAAGAATAAAAATATACATTGAGAAATGTTAATTAAATTACTTAGGTGAAGTACCTATTCTGACTATGATATGATCGAAAATATGACTGACCATATTTTCGCATCTATGTGAGTTCTGCGATGCCCAACGCATGCAACTTGCAAGGCCATTCGTCGGGAATCGCGATGCTTGGCTCGCAAGAAACAACAAATAAACTTCAAATATGATTCCTGGGAAGCCGTGGTAGCTCAGATGGTTAACGCTCGCTGTAAATATAACAGAACGCGAATAACCCGGGTTCGATCCCCGCCGATACCAATGAAATTGTTAATTGCAATTTTAAGTGCTGATTTACCACGTGCTCGGCGGTGAAGAAAAACATCGTGAGGAAACCTGCATGTCTGAGGAAAAAGAAAAAAGAATATTTCTAAGACATGTGAAGTTCGCCAACACGCATTGGGGCAGCTCGGCGGACACTTCCATGCCCTAAAACCCTCTCAGTCAATGAGAGGAGGCCTGTGCCCAGCAGTGGGACGTATATAGGCTGTAACTTTACTTTTTACTTTACTATAATTCCTAGCAGAAATGATATCGTATTCTACTTAGTTAAAAATCTTGTTAGTAAACAAAGTTTTAACTTCTGTATTTTGTATTATTGTAACTTAAAATATTTTAATTATTACAAAAGACAAGTATATGTATGTATACTTGGATAGTGAAGTAAATTTCAACTAAGTTTTGTAATAAAGTACGTAGGTATTACTTCTGCAGATAAATTACTATTTAATTCTAATATTTGCTATAAGTAACTAAAAATGAAATAAATTCACCTTTCATAACTTCCTACTAAAATCCTTCGGTAACTTAAAGAATTAAAATCTGAAACCTTTTGTTGGTCATTTAGCTACTATAAATGTTGCGTGGTTAGATCCATGCAACATTTATAATAGAAACGACGTTTTGCAATTACAATCGATCTAATAGATAATATATCGGCTCCGTGGCGCAGTGGCTTAGCAATGAGTTAAAGCGCTAAGGGCCGCGGGTTCGAATATCGGATAGAACAAGTATTTGTATGGCCTACAAGTAATTGTTCCGAGTCTGGATGTTTGTCCTTGTAAAATTAATGTTTGTAAACTACCCCCACGATACAGGATAAAATCATAGTGGAGGTAACGTTATAAAAAATAAAAACTTTAAATTACATTAAAACTTTTGTAACTATTTTATCCTCAATTAAATGTACTATACAAAATTTATTTCAACAAGTATTTAGAAAAAAACTATTAACGTAAACAGCGTTAAAAAACTTTAACATCAATCGCCTACAACGCGCTAGCCCCAAGTGCGTATGTTATCCTAGGTGCCTCGCAATTGTAGGTAATTATTTCACGCAGGTAGCAAAAGAGAAATTACATTACCAATACGGCCTATCAAAGAACTTTGCAGAACATAGGCCTCCCCCTTAAGATTGCCTCATAGGGAAGATATTTGCCATAGTTGCCACGCCCACGGGATGATATGGGGTAGTGGATATTCTTACACCTCCACTGGACGGTTAGAACGGAACGGAGCCGAAAGTTGGTGTTGGTGTTAGTGTAGAAAAACAAATCATTAATAATAACTCCGTAGCGGAGTTTTATTGCGAATGTTCTCGTTTTAACATTTATATAACGGGTTGACGGGTTTGAGACATGAAAATGATGCGATTTTGTGTACTGAGTATCTGCGCGTGCCAATTGGTGGGAACGACGAAACAATCTCGACATAAACCTTAAGTTTTAATCCGCTTAGGTACCCTAAGAACTTAAGTGATGTCGTCATCGACGATCTGTTTGGTTTTGTTGTCGTCAAAATTTACAAAGATCTTCTCAAATGACGTATCGGCGTATTGCGAAGAAGATTTGGCAACATTCGTTAACATCATTTTAGAAGATAATTTATTATTACTTGACACTGGCAAAAATGTAATCGTACAAGTCCAACCAAACAAAAAAAAACTCCGTAATTTTCATTCTAAAATAAAACACGTCTATCAATATCGTTCTATATTCAAATCACATTCTCCATTTATTCATTACGTCTTTATTCCACAATATTCTATTACAATATTTGAATATAACTCGCTTAAATCCATGAGGTGTAGTTATGGGCTTCGGGATAAGTTACAAGCTCTTTTTAACAATATCAAGAAAAAAGTGCTTGTATTATCTAAAACTTTCATGAGGCTGCCTCTCTCGCAGACTGGGAATAATTTACCTAAAAAGTTAGAAAGAATTATATAATATACCTACTGTATTGCTGAGAGGCATTCATTTTAGTAACACTCAGCGCCTCCTGAATAGAATGTAAAGGTCGTTTTTTGGAGTAAAAGTTCTTTATACGCGACTTGAGAGTAACTTAGATTTTTTTAAGGACGGAAATAACGTTCAGTAAAATCTTTAGTACACAGTTTTCGCATTTATTCATGAAATAGCAATAACTAGTATTTTATAAGTAAAAACATTTTTTATTTTTTATAGAATAAAGGTGACAAACGAGCACACAGTCCACCAGATGGAAGTGGATGCTGTGGCTCACAGAGATCCACATTTATCCTCAACTAAGGATCAAAATGCAAATGCGTTGTCACCCCTGAGGACTAGGATGGAATGCCTCGATTCCAGAAAAAGGGTATCCGGTTTTCTACACTCACCATACGAAACACAGCAGTATTACGTTGCTATTTTACGCTGGTATTCTGTGAGAGCGTGGTCCTGTCCCGATCGAGCCAACCCATTCGTGCTACAATTATAATATAGCTGTAGCGTGGCTCGACCACGTGAAAAAGATCCAAATTCTCGATATATAATTAAAATTAGGGTGCGTTATTACCCCTGAGGTCCAAAATGAAAGTATCGTTTCCAGTAAAAAGGATATCCGGTAGAAATGGTATTATGAGAGAGCGTGGTCCTTTCCCGTTAGAACCGACAGTTTTTGGACACATTATATTATACTTCAATTTATTTATATTATTTTAATATAAATAGCTCTATTTTAATATCGATTAATAATTTTCAATAAACTAGCTACCGTCCCGGGTTCAACTGGATTGGATCTACTAGTAAGGAGTTATTTAGATTTAAGATATACAAAGGCCATATATTTTATCATTTTTGTCAAAAGAAAATGGTTCCTTGGTTATTTTAATGTAAACAGAAACAAGATACTAACAAACAAAACTAGCAAATAGGCACTAGAGAAAAGAGTGCGTGCTGAAGGTAGGGAAATCGGAATAAGGCAACGGAACAAAAGGAGTCTTCGATTGGCCAATATCATGGAGAAAGAGGGCTCTTCACAATGAACTCTTTCTTCCAGAAGCGGCCACACAGCAAGTAGACCTGTTCGAGCCCCGATAGTTTGACAAAAATTGCATTGACTTAATTAAAACCTGTTCAGTGATGTTTCAGTGTTCGCGAGGGTGAAAACTGGCAGCGATCACCGAATGGTTAGCAGCACACTGAAACTAAGTATTAAGTTGGAGACTGATATCCCAGACTTCAGTCTGAGTGAGATTAGAAAGGCCCTCCAGCACCCTAAAAACGGCAAGGCTCCGGTGAGGATGGAATTACAGCGGAGCTTCTGAAAGCAGGTGGAAAACCGGTATTTGAAGTACATCAGAAGCTCTTTAATTCCGTTCTCCGTGGTGGCACCACTCCCAAGGCGTGGACCAGAAAGATAACAACGCTCTCTTGAAGAACTACAGACCGATATTCTTTCTGAGTCATGTCTACGTGCTGTTTTCGAGAGTCATTACGAATCGTCTCGTACGCAGGCTCAACGACTTCCAGCCTCTCGAACAATCGGTTTCCTAAAAGGCTTTATCACCATAGACCACATACATATTCTTCGACAAATTGTATAGAAGACCGAAGAGAACAATCTACTACATTGCGTTACGTATGTAGACTATGAGAAAGCCTATAATACTGCCGAAATTTGGGCGGTGCTGCAGTACCTTCAGCTTTGCTAAGTTGACTATCGGTATACCGAAATGCTGAAGTGTTTGTACAGTAAGGCTACGGTGGCTATCCGAGTATAGAACCAGAGTACGAAACCTATCAAACTGCAGAGAGGTGTAAGACAGGGTGACGTTATTCCCGAAACTCTTCACCGCTGCCTTGCATGTTGCATGCTGATATAGTCCTTATGGCAGAATTGCTGCAGAACCTAAGCAATATGCTCAATGATCTCAATAGTGTTTCCAAACGCATAGCAAAACAAAGATCATGTGTAACGTCCATGTCACACCTATGCCGGTAGTTGTTGGGATCACTAAGCTCGAAGTTGTTGACGAATATGTTTACCTGAGAGAAATTAGTCCAACTAAATAAGTCCAACTTCAACTGAGAGGTCAAATGACGGATTCGACTAGGCTGGGCACCGTTCGGGAAATTACGTCAGGTATACCTCAAAATACGAGTGAACACTGAACACGAGATTGTACAACCAGTGCGTGTTGGCAGTGACGTCTTATGGATTTGAGACGTGGTCTTGCATCGCTCGCCGTATGAAGACGTTCAAGGTCACTCAACGAGCCACGAAGAGGGCTATGCTCGGGGTTTCTCTGTGTGATAAACTTAGAAATGAGGATATCCGCATAACAATCAGAGTGGCTGACATAGCCCAACGGATTAGTAAGCTGAAGTGGTAATGGGCCGGCCATATAGCTCGCCCTCGTACTCCCATTGGAACCCCCATTAGATGGAGTGACAACCTGGTAAGACATGCAGGAAGTAGATGGATACAGGTAGCTCAGGACTGTGCTTTGTGACATTCCTTGGGGGAGGACTATGTGCAGCAGTGATCTTGTGAAGATGAATGATGATGATGATGATTATTTCCTGATAACATACTGACACAATTTTTGGTGTAAAACGTAGATTTTATATTAAGTATATGATTTGATATATTAGGTGAGAATTCATTGATATTATTCGAAATATTTTTGCTTTACTACCTTAATTTCAGCAAGAAGACAAATATTAAAAGAAACATAGTTCACGAACTTCATTGCATAGGTGATCTATGTAGTTTTCAAATGTAGAATCTATAATTGTGTATATATGTATTCAAATATAAACATAATATATTTATATTATGTATTTAAAATAACTATGAAATGAAATTTAGACATTGTAAATAAGCAACATTGTTGTGCATAAATTTTTGGAATTATTTTAGTTAGTTTGTGTTATGCTGCACATAGAAAAATGTTATTTGGTTTTATCCCTATTCACTTTAATATATTTTGTCGTAGCCACCTATTTACTCTATCAAAACATTGCTGTGTACATAAATGAACCTCACTTCCTGTATTTTCCAAAAAGGAGCAGGATCATCTGCCTAGAAAAACCAATTACCAAAGTTCGAAATTACAGAGATCATTGATATAAATCAAAAATAAGGGTGGTCTTAATAGAATATCTTGGGACACGCCAAAAGAGTAAAACAACAGAAACTGTTTATTCAATACAGATTATAAATAACTAGCTGTTACCCGCGGCTTCGCCCGCATGGTCGCTGGGAAATGAACTGTCCATTGCTTTTTTAATTGAAAGAAAACTGAGTTTTATAGATTTGTCAGAGATGCAGCCATTAAAAGGAAACTGAGCAAAATTGATCTTCAGCCTATTTAAATGTATTAAAACGCAATATATAGAAAAGCATGAAAATAACCTGTTTATTCCAAATGGAAATGGGATATTTTTTTAATTAAAGGAAACTGAGCTCAGTTAATTAAAAAAATAGCCTCCGTCAGGGATGCAGACTTTTGAAAAGAAACTGAGCTAAATTGATTCGTCAGAGATGCAGTTTTCTGAATTGAAAGGAAACTGAGCCAAATAAAAGATCCGTCAGAGTTGCAGCCTTTTCAGTTGAAAAGAAACTGAGCTTAAAAGGTCCGTCAGAGATGCAGCATTTGGAATTGAAAAGAAACTGAGCTAAATAGGAAATTTTGAATTGAATGGGAAGATCTGTGGGAATTCTGATTAATTGATTGTAAGAATTTTGAAAAAAAAAAAACTAACTGAACACTATTTTAAGACGCTACTCGCAACACGCTATACGCTGTTTTTCCATTCGGGGAAAGAATGTGGAGATTCTGGGCATTTGACACACGCAAACATGCTACATACAGCTGACCATGAGAGAAGCACGGTTTTTCTAAGTTGACCCCCGCTACCTATAACGTTTGCCCTTGCGCTTTATTAATTGTCATTGCAAAACCGAGCTTAATAGGGAACTGCAACCTTTTGAATTGAAAAGGAAGATCTGTGGGAATTATAGGGATCCGTGGTATAATAACATTTTCAGCTTTTTCTACGCCTGTCAAAATTGTAGCATCGATTATGTTGCGTGAAAGATGTGTCACATGCAGCCTTGTCCCGTTACATAACCGAGGAGCATCTAAATTTCGCATTAGCATGACTGGGACGCCTAATTTTAATTGAAGCTTATGTGAGGGCACACCTGACAACTAGAAAATTTAGAAACTCTGCGGGATATGAAGTGCTCTGTTCTGTGTCCATAACTGTATCTACTGACAAATACTCTGTTATTTCTCCTGCTACTTCGCTTAATATATCTGAATTTATTTTGTTAACACTCTCATTTTTTGGTGCAAGAATCGCCCTTTCACATAACCATTTGTCTTCATGCATGTTGTTTGTTAAATCTGAATAAATTCTCGAAATTAATTCAGAATGACTCCGTACGAAATTACGAAAATCTCTCGTCAATTTAACGCAGCGCTCAGCATCCGTTTCCAACCGCCTATCGCCAAATTTTAATAGTATGTCAGCGGAGGTTCCAGCATTGATATCATTATACAAATGCACTCTCATATTCGTAGTTAAACTGAATTTTGTCACCTTCTTCCATAAAATAGACTTGAGGCATGCTTTAATTTCATCGGGTAAAGTTTATCGAAAGTCACCAGCCAGTAAAACCACCATTCCTCCCATTACATCGGTATTGCCGCGCAAATTCTGGAGCGTTCGATTTAGTGCTTCTACAGCTTTTTTGTGCGACATTGTACTTTCGTCCCACACTAAAAGTTTGCATTGTCGTAGCATTATAACTCGTGCACTATTTTTGCTAAAGTTGCAGATAGGCGATTCTTCCTGGGCTAGATTTAGAGGGTGTTTTAAAACAGAATGTGCAGTGCGGCGCCCGCTTAGCAGCGTGACGGCTTTACCGGAGGAAGCTACGGCCACAGCAAGGTTTTTATCTTTCCGTACTTGCGCTAATAATAAATTTAACAAAAATGTCTTCCCAGTTCCTCCAGGGGCATCTAAAAAGAAAAGTGCACCATTTCCAGATTAAATTTGTCCTAATACTTCGTCAAAAACTCGTTTTTATTCGGGAGGCAAGCGGGGTACAAATTCGGCTACTTGCTGCTGCAAAGCTGGTATATCGTAGTTTGTTTCACGTATAATTTCATCACTTGGTTCATTTTCGGTTGTTCGCTGAGGGCTTATCGTACCAAAGTCGCTTAATTTTTTGCCTACCATTGCCATTACTTTATCTTCAATTTTTCCAAGTGCTTCATTATAAATGTGTTGATTGTATGTCATGTTCGCGTGTGTCTGCTGTAACCTTCGCAAAATATCTTCCGCCATGTACTCTTTATATTTGTCCCACAATTCATGTGCATTAGATAGCCCGCAAGATGATATGAGAGTTGCATAAAGATCCCTAATTTTGGCTGGTGACTGGCACTGCACAGCTTCCTCCATGGTTTCATCACAGTGATTATCGTTTTCTAAAAGATGCAGAGCTTCACATGCTTCTCTATAAATTGCGCATTCCCGACCGTTGACAGTTTGAAGGTCTTTATATCCTGTAGGACCCCGAACATGGTGCAGCGGCAATCGTATACAGAAACATACAAAATTAGTTACATGGACGGTATACACAAGACCAAGGGCATCTGATGACTTTACACCGGGCCAATTTGCAACAGGCGCACCTTGAACTGTTGGGTGCCTTTCGTGTAAAGGAAAACCAAGGAGACGTCACGTTGCCTCGTTACTGCTGACATAACGCCCTGCTTGAAAGGTCTGTACTTCATTAACGGGATTTGCCTCACCTTCACTCCTGAGATTAAATATTGCTTGGTCGCTTCCTTTATTTATGTACTTACAGATATACTTGATTGCGTGGACAGAGTTCTGTGAATTACATGCTTCTACAATAATGTGGGCATTAAACATTTTACATAGAAAGGGCGAATACGGGACAATCCAGCTGTTATCTAGGGTTTCGAACGCTCCAGAGCGAGATTTGATTGTAACTTTCCTGACACCATCTTCGTGAGCTCTGCGTCCTGTATAAAGGGTAGCCATTGTCATTGTGCACTGTTTCTTTTAATAGCTATTTAGGGAATTTCTTTGTACATTTTCCTTCTTTCATACATGGCAATATTGAATTTCGTGCTCCATCATGGACCGTGAACCATATTTCGGACGATGGTATCATACAATTCTTTATCTTGTTCAGGATCCGGAATCTCGGCGCTTATTATGTCTTCTATTTGGCTGGGCCGCAACTTTTCTTTAAGCCATATTAGAATGTGGGCATACGGTAATCCTCTTTTTGCCATTAAATTGAATAGAACACTGCACCTCTCCGAAAATTTTCCCTTTGTTAATTACATACATTAATTTTTGTACTTTTAATCTAAATACTCTAGCAACTAAATCGTGTCTGTCAGTACTTTTTTGGCCCGGCATTAGCTCCTCGGTTATTTCTTTCCATGTGGGATTGCAAGTAAAAGTAACAAAAAGATCAGGTCTTCCGTAAATTCGTACATAGGCGAATGCGTCTTGTGTGTTACGTATGTAGGTAGCGGGGACTCTTAACGAATGATGAGGGCAGAATTACCATTTTACCTAAATCTCTGGGGTTTACATTGGCATAACTAGAAACTGCATCTTGTAAATGTAGGTATATAATTCTCAACGCGCAGCTTTTTTGATTTAAAGATATATAACGGAGACGTTCACTTACTACCTTCACATACATGTCTACTAAAAAATGATGAAATAATTGTCTACACCGGGCTAAGAGGTAAAAATCATTTTCTCGCAACATCATATGATACGCATAAAAATCCATACATGATACTTATTTGTTCGGAGTAAGTTTGTCCTTTGTGACCGGGTTAATGAGTGGAATTTGAAAATGATAACCCTCTTGTCCTTTGCAATAAATCAATGGGTATTGCAGAGCATCATAAAACTTGTGTGTATCGGCTACCCGTTGCAACGTATCATCACGTGCGCACAATCCAAAAACAAGCTGCATTCGTCAAAGGTGATGAGGTCCGGGGGGCGGAAGAGACAAAGTGGTTTAAAGTATCCCCAAATCGAGCCTTTCTTCCATTTTGGAAGTCCTTGCCTCCCCAAGGACCCCGGTCAACTCCGAAGGACGTCATTTGAAAGCATGAGTTATATTTCCGGATCCTGTTTAAAAAGCACCGTGACTCATTAGCATCATATAAAACTAGAGTTTTCAAAGGTTCTTCTGGTTCCCCAAGTAACGGAAGAGAGACTTTGCCATTGGAACAGCACATGCCTGCGGTCTCATCTTTCCATTTTAAAGCGCTGCAAAATCGACATGCCTTGTCCGTCAGTCCGATAACAACTAACCTGTGATTTTTATAATCAATCAACGGATCATAATTGAATGCTGCGTCATTAAAAACCGACCAATTGTTTCTTTAAAAATTTTGTCAACCTTCAGCTTGGAGCTATGCATTTGCATCTCTTCGCGCCTGTGTCTGTTCTGGTGTTTCAGATGCCCTTATAGTAGATTGACGTTCAGCTTGCTCAATGAGTCTGTGTTGAGTTTCATCAGGTGTTTCCGCGGCTCGTAAGACGGCCTGATGTTCCGCATGTTCGAATAGCCTTTGCTGAATTTGAGCAGGTGTTTCAGTAGCTCTTAAAGTAGATTGACGCTCTGCCTATTCAAGACGACTTTGCTGACTTTGATCGGGTGTTTCAGCAGCTCTTAAAATAGCTTGACGCTCTACCTGTTCAAGACGCCTTTGCTGAGTTTGAGCAGGTGTTTCAGTAGCTCTTAAAGTAGCTAATGATGCTCTGTCTGTTCAAGACGCCTTTGCTGACGTTGAGAAGGTGTCTCAGATGCTCTAAAAGCAGCCTGACGCTCTGCTTGCTCTTGCCTTCTCAGTTCAAGGTCTTCTAGGGATTCTAGCGATCGAGCTAATCTTTTCGCTTGTCTTTGAGAAGAAATTCTTGAAAGGACTACTGCAGGCATTATGAAGTAACAAAAAACCTATTTATAAAAAAAGTTAAAATACCTAAAAGGAAATAAATATTCCTTTTAAATATTTTTTAAAATCAAAACAACAAAACCAATTTAAGACACAACACGAATCCGAAAACGATAGCCAAACAAAATCGAATCAACTTAAACCAAATCACAAAACAAATCGCAGAAAACCGAAATCGAAAGCAGTAGTCAATATAAATATAACCAACGAAAAAAAGAAGTAAGTGTATAGGTACCGTATACACTATCTATACTATTAATATTCCTTTGAAATATTGTTAAACAACCTAAAACAACGAAAACCAATTCACGATTCTAAATAAACAAAATCCAAAATCAAAGCCAGAGTCTAAATGTGTATAAAGGAATACCAACCAAATCAACAAAACCGATCCAAGAAAATACACAAATCCAAAAATGAAAGCCAATATAAATCCATTCAACCTTAACCAAATCACAAAGCAAATAACAAACAACCGAAATCGAAAGCAGGTATTCGAATAAGCTACGAAATAGAAACAATTTAAGCGTATAGGTACCGTATGCACTATAAGTTGACGCGCGGCTCAACGGCGGGAGTTAAGTACATGTCAGGAAATAATAACGAAAAAAATTTCGTTACCGCATTTTAAGAACCTGG
This sequence comes from Parnassius apollo, assembly GCA_907164705.1. Classification (NCBI taxonomy): domain Eukaryota; kingdom Metazoa; phylum Arthropoda; class Insecta; order Lepidoptera; family Papilionidae; genus Parnassius; species Parnassius apollo. The sequence continues at coordinate 1,698,359 of CAJQZP010000200.1, forward strand.
TAACGACATCTAGCGGAATCAATTTAAACTATGTATACGTTAGTTAATAGGAACTCTCAAAAAATATTTTTCTTATAATTTTGTACAATTTTTCTTATTGTAATACCGATTCATTCATAACCACATATAATAACTGTATTCATTTCCGTTCAATAAATATTACTAAGGCTTATTATTAAGGCTTACTAAGAACTGTTTCTACCACAGTTAAGTAATAGTTAAGGGTGAAAGCGTGACAGGTGGTGATAGTATTTCTGATCCATACTTATAATCACACCTGTAACCCTTGCGGGGTAGGCAGAGCATCAACGGATTACTTAATATCGTCTGCGAGGTTATCGCCTATTCTGTGAATTACAATGCACCAAAACGTTTGAAGAAAATCAGCTGGTGAATTTTGTTTATGTTTTTGAATGTTTTTTATTGCTCTCTTCCCGGTCTTGCGCGGAAAAATACAGATTCATACATTTTTTATGTTAATTTTGGTAAAAAGACATAATAATCCAGATATTCTGATCTTCTGTGTTCGTCCATCGTACCGTCATCCGTCTTGTAGAATCACGGTGGCGCCACCTAGCTGAATTTAATTTTGCAACATATTCGATTTTCCCACGGGAATGATATGTTTTACGCTGAAAAAAGTAACCTATGTCACTCTACAGCCACCGAACTATCCCCATACAAAAAATCATGCCATGCCGACGCTCTGTTGCGACGTGAAAGAAGGACAAACAAACAAACAAACACACTTTCGCATTTATAATATTAGTATGGACAGTCAATAAGTCAATTCTTTATTTTACCTCTGAGAGTAGTGTTATTTATTATGAGCTAATGATCTATTAAACGATTTTAAATATTTACATCAATTTTCTAAATAGTTCGCAAAAAGTTTAAGCTGTTTAGCTCCAATAACTATGCTCCCTAGCTTATTTTACAGGATGGGAATGGTAACAGTATCGAAAGCTTTTTCTAGGGCAAGGAAAGTGCCAATTGATAAAGGCAACTACCTTTATCTGATTATTGAGAGATCTAATGTTGTATTACAGATATTTTTACTAGATCTGGATGTTTGTTCTTGTGCAATTACGTATGCGAACTGCCTCCACGATACGGGAGAGAATCCATGAGTGGGGTAACGTTTAAAAAATGGCTTAACTTTAAATAAGTAAAAAGTTGTTTATTTTCAGTTCAGCCGAAGATCAAAACAAATTATTTCCCGTAAAGCAAAAATAAAATGAATATGTTTTAAGCTACAAAGTCAGATAATCAATCAGACCCAACCGTTATTCCGGGAACAAACCTCTTATTTTCTTTGAATAAGTTAAATTGAAAATTTTCGTTTTTCCTATTATATTTTATTTTGGCGTGATTGAAAGTCAATTTTGTTTACCATTTATAGTAAAGAAAACCGAACTCCATTTGCTCGCGTAGTACGTTTTGAGCAATTTTCTCCTGAGTCACCCAACTGCGGATTTTTTTTTGAAGAAGAGGTAATTGGGCGTACGGCTCACCTATTAGTAAGAATCATCGTCGTCCACGAACATCTGCAACACAATTGAGAATTGCAAGTGCATTGTAGGCCTAATAGAGGGGAGTAGACTCTCTTCTTTGAAGTCCATAAATTGGATCGGGAAAAGTCACTGATAGAAACCGATTCCACAAACAAGTGGTGTGAGATATAGAAAAGCAATACAAAATCTCACAGTGGTGGACCCCTAATCATCTAAATGGTTCACTATAAACGTAAAGTATATAGACTTATGATGGGCGGGGCATTATTGCTTGAGTCTTGTGGCAGAAAATCCCGTGTAAGCCACATATTAGTAGACCGCCAAACATAGAGATAATGAGGATAGAATTTCGAGTTCTGACGCACTGTGACACGTGATTAATATTTAACATTTATCGTTAAGTCATTTATTATAGCATAACAAAACTCTACTGCTGAAAATATGCCTCCTCAAACAATGTAAAAAAAGCCCTTTCCTGATCGCCCTGCATTCATCGACATCTTGCATCTGCATCTTGTGAGTGGTCATCCTACTCTTCGCTTAACGATACGAGCTGCTACTCGAGAATCTTACTTCCTCGTAGGTTGTCTGTTTTTTGAGCTATATAACCGGCCAATTTCCACTTCAGTTTACTAATCCATTGGGCTATGTACGAGTACTTTAGTACTACTGCTGATATGCTCACTACGCAGAGAAACTCCGAACATAGCCCGTAGCTTAGCTTAGGCATATCAATTACACACACCATTATTAATAATATCTCATATTCATGATCCATTAATTCATTACGGTCTATTAAAAGTCAACTACTGTACATAATTCTACTAGAGGGAGGCTTCTACTTGTCTATAGACTTTTGACGGAATATAATAAATAAATGAAAGAGCATGAAAATCGTAGCATTACCGCAATATCATTTTAAAATCGCATTTTCATCCGAAAGGATATGTTTTCTGAACGAATTTTGTTAACAAATGAAAAATGATGTCGTTACGTTGTCTGTTATTTTATTTTTACGTTTACACGTAAAAATAAAATAACAGCAAATGACAAGGCCTATAGCAAAAATTATTCTTAAATAAAAATTGAAATTTGTACGTGGTAAAGCCACGCAGCTGGTTATGCCACGAATGGGTCGACTCAATCGGAGAAGGACAACGCTCACACAGAGTACCAGCCTAAAATAGCAGCTTGATACTACTTTGTTTCGTTTGTTGAATGTAGAGATCCGGAGACCCTTTTTAAATGGAAACGAGGCATTCCATCTTAGTCCTTAGGCGTGACAACGTATCTGCGTTTTGATTCATAATCGAGGATACATTTAGATGTCTACGGGTCACAGCACCCACTTACCATCAGGTGGACTGTGTGCTCATTTGTCACCCCGATTCTATAAAAAAAAATTACCACGTGGTAGAGCCAATGAAGCTATATCATGGTTTTAGCTTGAATTAGAGGGCGGCTCGACCATAGTAGAATCATGCTCTAACAGATTGCTAGTGTAAAAAAGCAGCTTAGTGCCCTTGTGTTTCGTATGTAGAGTACGGGCTATTTTACTCGAAACGAGACATTACAATTTAGTCGTCAGGGGTGACAATGCATTTAAATTTTGATTGTTGATTGAGGATAAATGTAGATGTATATGGGCGAGAGCACCCACTTACCATCAAACGGGCTGTGAGCTCGCCTAGCACCCTAATTCTACATAAAAATACCCACATTAAAATCGAGTAGAAAGGCAGATACTGGCAGATTATTCTACTGTTTTGCTGTACGTATTTTTAAGCAACGAAGAAAACAGTTTGGTTGACATGGGTGGTATGTCGAAAACAAAGGGGTTAAATAATCTTTACTCTTGCTTCTACTACTATACGACTACAAAGTCTTACAATTGCCTACCTTCGTATTTAGTAAACATAATACTGGGTGATTTTTTCTACCGTCTGGAAAAAAATAGGGTGTAAAAGGGAAATGGGACTGAAGCCCATGGCATTGATATTTTACAATTTTTTTTATTTACCAGCGTAAAATAGCAGCTTAATGCTACTTTTCGTATGGTGAGTATAGAGAATCGGAGATTCTTTTTATTGGGAACGAGGCATTCCATCTCAGTCCTCAGGGGTGACTACGAATTGGGATTTTGATTCTTAATTGAAGATAAATGTAGATGTATATGAGACACAGCATTCACTTACCATCAGGTGGACTGTGTGCTCGTTTGTCACACTTATTCTATAAAAAAAAAACTAATTTTACGCATATTATCGCTTTTAATCACTTTTTAATTACCAACGTTCATATTCAAAAGCTGTAGCCGCGTAAACTATGACATCGGAACGTCGAGCACCTCAGTTTCCCCGTAACCGTGAGTGCTATTAAATGCCCGAAACGTCGGGAATTAAAAAAATAGCACGATAAAATTGTAAAAGTAGTTTCATTTAATGTATAGTATTTGTGTAAATATAAGAAATCACCACTTGTAAGTTTATATTGTCTAGTCAAATCTAAGCTTTCTTAGAACTCTTTCTACGACAAAAACACTTTCATACTATATCGAGACACTTTCATACTGTATAGATATGCGTATAGATGTGCAAATTTAGTTTTCCTTAGCCGTAAAACAATCCACTCTCATTTTCCCGTAAGAAACAGGGGTTCAGCAGGGACGGAACATCGTAAATTTTTTATCTATATCGCTTCGGTTACAGCTCCCGTCCGTCCTGAAGAATACGCGCCTCGTAAAACTATCGCATTCGCTCAAATAAATTATGATCGTCGACCGAAAGTACAATTCTATTATCTTTACTGATTTGGGAATAGAAAAAAATGTTTTGTGACTTGTTCAACTTAACACATATGACAATTTATTCTTGGGGCTATGTATACGCTATTACAACAAAGTCCCAGAAATATTTTCTGGGACTTTGTAATAATCAACACTATTTCTATTACCAAATTTAAACATTTAATTAAATAAAAACTGTACAATGAAGGAAGGGTTATTATAATATAAATGAAGACAAGGTTGACAATAACCCCTGGGAATGAGGTGGTCGCTTCCAAGCTGATTGTAAAATAAATTAATACATTGCAAAATTTACTTAAAAAAAGTCCCGCTAGGTCGCTGGTTCGTCCCAGGACAAAGGTCTTTTCCGAACCGGTGGTAAAGTAAAAAATGACTTTAGATAATAGTTACATGTAATCTACATAATATATTCTATTCTTCACTCCCCTCACGTTCACCTATTCCTTACAATAATTACACTTTATTTACTTTATTACAACATGTACTAAATAATAAACAAATGTTTCAATTAGCTATAAACATTGATAAATATATTAAATGCACAAAATAAATGGCATTAACACAGAAACAAAATTGCTTCTTTAGTACCTAATTTAATTAAACTATTCTGTGTGTTTGATCCAACCATTTATTACAGCCTATATAGACCTTAGATTTGGGATTTTGCCATAGTTGGCTCGCTTAGTGGACGGGTTGCCTGTAGCAGGTTTTTTAATTGAGTTATATTAGAATGACGCTACTGCCATTCTTCTGTTTCAATTTCTCTCTTTCGCCCGTCTTTCGATACCCATGGGTCGATAATATGGAGCATTGGATATTCTCACAAGGCCATTATACGTTATAAAAGACATTTAAGTATAGTTTAAAGATGTTAAAAAATTATTAGCACAGATCCGCGTAATAAAATAAAATTATGTGTATTACCTCGTTTGAAGAGTACTTCCCGCTCTCTCTCAAATGCGAGCACTATCCCCGTCACCACTAATCCCAACACCACTACTCCCAACAATACTATACGTGCTTTGTATCTACACGAGACGTCCTCAAGTGAAACTCGACTCTGCGGTAGCTGGACGCATCATTTTGGAAAATCCTGTACTACGTGGTAGAGCCATGCTGAAGCTATATTAAAAGTAAAGTTTTAGCACGAATGGGTCGGTTCGACCGGGGTAGGACTACGCTCTCACAGGATACAAGCGTAAAATAGCAGCTTAATGCTGCTGTGTTTCGTATGGTCAGTGTAAAGAAAAGGAGACCCTTGTTACTAGAAACTAGAAATTCCATCTCAGTCGTCAGGGCTGACAACGCATCTTTTTTTATAGAAGAGGGGGCAAACGAGCATGCGGCTCATCTGATGTTAAGTGACTACCGCCGCCCATGATCAACCGCAACACCAGGGGAATTGCAGGTGCGTTGCCGGCCCTTTAGAAAGGAGTACGCTCTTTTCTTGAAGGTCCCCAGGTCGTATCAGTCCGGAAAAATCGCTGGTGGTAAACTTGAAACGTACAGTGTTGGACCGCCAAGCATCCAGATGGTGTGGATGGTATCGGGACATTTGCCGCGTAGTGCGTTCACGAAATTTGGCGGCTGGGCAATATGCTAAAGAAAATGCAAAGAGATGCAACATCTCTTCGCAGTGCCAGTGAATGGAGCCGATCGAAAAGCACTCGGTCGTCGACGATTCGAGCCGCTCTGCGCTGGATGCGGTCAAGTGGAAGGAGCTGGTACTGGGGAGCCCCAGCCCAGAGATGGGAACAGTATTCCATGTGCAGCCGAACCTGCGCCTTGTAAAGTTGCAGGCGGTCTGCCGGCACGAAATACTGTCCCGCTCTGCTGAGCACGCCAAGCTTTTTAGAGGCCAAATTGGCCTTCTCTTCCAAGTGACCACGAAACTGCACGTCAATCGATATGTCGACGCCGAGGAATTCGATACTGGCTGAGGCAACAAGGGGAGTGCCTTGAAACTGAGGAGATACGACAAAGGGGTTCTTTTTAGCGGTTAACGCGCAGACTTGTGTCTTCTGGGGGTTAAATTGGACTAGATTTAGTCTAAATCCGAGAATTTGAAAAATTTTTAAGAAATTTAGTCCCAATCCGAGACTCTGTTCAGCAAAGACTCGACTTCAGACACAAGTTTGTCCCGGCACTCGGAGACGTTTTTCCGAGAAATATTGGCTCGGCCGGTGTAAAAAGCATCACCAGTGCTGTCATCTATATAGCAATGAATGTTACGGGTTTGCAACATATCATTGATATGCAGAAGAAACGGCGTTGGCGATAGCACGCAGCCTTGTGCAACACCAGCATTAATAGGCCTGCAATCGGAGCTTGCACCGTCTACAACGACCTTGATGCCCCGATCTGCAAGAAAGCTGGTGATCCAATCGCACAATTTCTCGGGAAGCCCATAGGATGGGAGCTTGGAAAGAAGCGCTTTGTGCCAAACCCGATCGAAGGCCTTCGCAATGTCCAAACTAACGGCCAATGCCTCCCCCTTGGACTCTACTGCCTCCGCCCATCTGTGAGTTAGGTAGACCAGAAGATCACCAGCTGACCGACCACGGCGAAAACCGTATTGGCGGTTATATCTGAATTTTGATACTTAATTAAGGATAAATGTAGGTGTCTATGGGCCACAGCATCCACTTACCATCAGGTGGACTGTGTGCTCGTTTGTCAACCTTATTCTATACAAAAAAGGTACATATGCGAGGAAATGGGGCTATGAACATTGAGGAAATGAAATGAATGATTTTATTCAACATAGATTATTATAAAATACTTATTGAAAGTCATTTTTTAATTTACCACTTAAGGTAATATGTACTTCGTATAGGAAGAGATACTCGAACAAAATCTGGGTAAAGTAACTTTTCATGGCACATACTAAGAATGAGCCCTCAGACTCTAAAACATGCTCCAAGCATTCGAGTGTCGACGTCTCTTCCAATACGTAGTACATATTATTACTTCAATGGTTATGAATTCTCTTACACCGTCGCAACACAGTTTCAACTTTAACTAATGAAAAATAATATATGTTTTTAATTAGGTAGTTGTTTTAGACATTTGAAAGTCCTAATAAATATTTAGCAAGAGACCTATATAATAATTTAGCAAGAGACCTATATAATAAATACAAATTACATGAATTTAACGAGAACGAAAGTTTTTTTTTTACAAATAATAACATTATGTAAATGGAATGGAGCCAAGTTTTAGTACTTCGTAAAATTAAATTTCGCTGCTAATCCATTAGAGATCTTTTGACTTAAGAATGTAAATTTATTGTTACAGGTGTCAAGAGAAATAAGCGCGTGGAGAGGGTTCAATTAATTACGTCGCGAATAAGAGAAAAGGCGCTAAGTAGTATCATGTATCTTAACTTTTTAATCAAAATACTCATTTTAGGCGATAGAGCCATGCTACAGCTATATTATGATTGTTGCGCGAATGGGTCGGCTCGACCGGGGAAGAACCATATTCTAAAAGAATACCAGCGTAAAATAGCAGCTCAATGCTGTTTTTCGTATAGTGTGTGTAGATCCTTTTTAATGGAAATGAGGCATTTTATCATAGGGCCTAGGGGTGACAAAACATATGCATCTTTCAGGGGTGCGTTAGGGGTGACAAAAGGTAGATGTCTATGGGTCACAGCATCCACATTATATCAGGTAGACTGTATGCTCGTTGGGCACCCTCATTCTATAAAAAAGGGCAATGGTAGCTCAGGTTCTCTCTCAATGTATTTTTTATAGCATGCTCGCAATCCAGGTTCCACCCGTTGTGTTACAAAATTTTTTTATATAAAGGGGGGGCAAAAGAGCATGCGGCTCACATGATGGTAAGTCAGTACCGCTGCCCACGAACAATTGCAACACCAGGGGAATTGTAGGTGCGTTGCCAGACTTTTAGAAACGTGTGAGCACTTTTCTTGAAGTTCCCTATGTCGTGTCGGTCAGGAAAAAGCGCCGCTGGTAAACAATTCTACAGAGATGATTGATGATGGGATTCTTATATTTATGCGAACACTACACATTTAAATAGAAATTTGTGAAGTCCGCCAAAACGCGTTGAAACAGCGTGGTGAATACTTTCTTGCCCTAAAATCTTCTCAGAAATAATAGACGTCCAGAAGTGGGATGTATATAAAATGTAGTTTTTGTTGGTTCTGAACCCTACGACTGGCTGCGATCACTTTAGATTTATTATATAATATACCCTACCGTGTGGTGGGGGTGTTCATAAACGCATGTAGTGATGGTGTAAGTATAACCACTACCCCGTATCATCCCGCGAGTGTCGTAATAGGCCAGTTTTGTGACAAGACCAGCGTGTGAGATATTGTGTGTGAAGACAAAGTTTTTGCAGCTTTGCTTTCTTTATGTAGAAACTTGTATTTAAATAATAATAATATAGTATAAAGCTGACTTAATGGATTTTATTATATCTAGTTTTAACTTACTTTTGATTCCAAAATTAATATTTAAAATTTGAAATTTGCCCAAGTCAACATGACGTCAGCATTTTAAACCGCCATGGTCATCATCATCTTTTTAAACACTTTGTAAATAGAAAAATAGTTTCAGTTATTCATAACAAAATATTATTATCTCAAAAATCATGACCTATATTTAAAGAAAAAAATAAAATAATTTTATAAGACGTGATTTTAATGTTATTTATTTGCATATTTGTATTGCAATGTAAAGATTTATAGTGTAATGTGGGAAAGGAGGTAGTGAGAAGGAGACGTGTTTCTCTTACTATGAAATTACCTAAGATTAATATATAATGCCTGCTCCACACGTAACGATATAACGATTGATATGTGCAAACCGATTTGCGCAGATTTATCGATCGTGTGTCAAATAGTTGCGGATTATCATTCGTCGAAGGTAGTTGCAATTTCTATTAGACCAGACCTGCTCGAGACATTGATCGCGTAGCATTAGTACTTTTGTTATGACATATGATGATGATTTATTTGTAATTTGAATTGCTACGAAGACCTTAAAATACATCTATTTGTATAAAAACTTACAGTAAATCAGTCAATGAGACAAACAAACGAACGAACCCACACACAAACCAATCAACGAATTAGGCAAAATATATGCTAGTGTATCGAATAAATCAAATGAATCGCAATAACGGAATCCACAATTTGATTTCGAATTTATCTAGCCAACAATTGGTTTCCACACAACAGATAAGAGGTTGCCCTAAATAAGCAAGTTAATATTTAAAAAAAATATTTTGAAATGAAAGCTACAATATAACATAGAGTAACACGGGTCGACGTCTATCTACTAGAGTAGGGTACTAGAGTAGGGTGCACTATGGGACGAAACAGCATGTTTCATCTCAAAAATAGTTCAGATAAAAGTCTTGTTACTGAAACCGTTGTGATAGTTTTATATTCTGAGAAGATAGAGGTATCTGATATAATAGTAAAATATATAATAACGAGTTTGAGGTATATAATATTAAACACAAATTTGCACTTCGAAATTTCATGTTAATTATAGTACTCAAAATGGAAGTTCATTGTAAGATTTTTTATAAGTTCTTCAAGAATGTATATACTCGTAAGTACTATATATTTTAATATTGCTAAAAATCTCTAGTTTACAATTACTTCATCTTCTTATAATAAATATTTTCTTTAAATTTTCTAGAAAATTTCCATCTTTTCTATTTTCAAATTGAGGTTTCCTTGACGCCGATAGCTGCCGATGTGGAGTTAATTAACTATTCAACAATAAAAGAAAATGAGAAAAACTCTCCGTCATTACCGTGTCATTTCGAGCTAGAAGCAAAAACGTCAAACCCAGGGTAAAAAATAAATTGACGATTCTCATTATGTCATTTATGGATACAACAAAATACTTGTTATCGTATGTTTACAATAAAGTACTTTATATGTAACAAGTAAGCAAAAAAATATTGTGGGTATTTCATATTTGGAAAAATATTTTCAGAAGATTTTTTTATGCGGTAAACATATTAACCACACGTACGATAAAAACGATTTTGCATACTTTTTATCTGTTGTGATAATTATAACCAGTATTGGTTTTATAATTCCTGTGAGAACTATCCAAATAATTTTTTTATTTTAATTTTCATATGAATATTTTCAAAATTTTAGCTTAGTATTTTTTTACTAAATAAACAAAGATTCTAAAGGGGTAATATTTTAATAGTATAATAGCAAAGTATTCTGAAATAAGGGTACAAAATTTCAATTCAAAATGTCAATAAATAAAAAAGTCATAGATGTTTGAGATGGGCACCGCTTGGTCCCATAATTCGACGTCGAACGTTTCGCGTATTGCATTTTTATACTCGTGACGACTTCGAAATTAAATGTCCGATTCGAATGAATTAAAAATTATTTTACGGTATGGTTACATATGACCTTGATGATAAAATTATTTATTTATTTTATTTTTTTATAGAAGAGGGGCCAAACGAGCATGCGGCTCACCTGATGTTAAGTGACTACCGCCGCCCATGATCCAACACCAGGGGAATTGCAGGTGCGTTGCCGGCCCTTTAGAAAGGAGTAAGCTCTTTTCTTGAAGGTCCCTAGGTCGTATCGGCCCGGAAAAATCGCCGGTGGTAAACTATTCTACAGAGAGGTCACACGCAGAAGAAAACTCCTTCTGAAACGTACAGTGGATATTATTATTAAATATATTAAGTGGTAGTGATCTAATTTTGGTGTGCGTGTGTGTGCGTGTGCATGTGCGTGTGCATGTGCGTGTGCGTGTGCGTATGCGTGTGCGTGTGCGTGTGCGTGTGCGTGCGCGTGTGCGTGCAAGCTTGTGTGTGTGTGTGTGTGTGTGTGTGTGTGTGCACGTGTGCGCGTGTGCGTGCGCTTGCGCGTGCGCGTGTGAGTGTGCGTGTGCGTGTGCGTGTACGTGTACGTGTACGTGTGCATGTGCGTGTGCGTGTGCGTGTGCGTGTGCGTGGGCGTGTGCGTGTGCGCGTGAGCGCGTGCGTGTGTTTGTGTGTGTGTGTGTGTGTGTGTGTGTGTGTGCGCGTGTGCGTGCGCGTGCGCGTGCGCGTGCGCGTGTGAGTGTGCGTGTGCGTGTACGTGTACGTGTACGTGTGCGTGTGCGTGTGCGTGTGTGTGTGCGTGTGCGTGTGCGTGTGCGTGTTCGGGTGCGTGTGCGTGTGCGTGTGTGTGCGTGTACGTGTGCGTGTGCGTGTGAGTGTGCGTGTGCGTGTGCGTGTGCGTGTGCGTGTGCGTGTGTGTGTTCGGGTGCGTGTGCGTGTGTGTGTGTGTGTGTGCGCGTGTGCGTGCGCGTGCGCGTGCGCGTGCGCGTGCGCGTGCGCGTGTGAGTGTGCGTGTGCGTGTGCGTGTACGTGTACGTGTACGTGTACGTGTGCGTGTGCGTGTGCGTGTGTGTGTGCGTGTGCGTGTGCGTGTGCGTGTTCGGGTGCGTGTGCGTGTGCGTGTGCGTGTGTGTGTGCGTGTGCGTGTGCGTGTGCGTGTGCGTGTGCGTGTGCGTGTGTGTGTGCACACGCACACGCATTCTCAGGGTCTCCTCAGAGGTAGTTATACCAAAATGTTTCGCACGGAGTTTAGAGTTGTTCATATTATTAAAGATCTTAATTTTTTTGAGCAAATCTATTTTCTGAAGAGAGGATGCTCTTTCAACAACAATAGGTGTATTATGAGACGTTCCTTTTTCTCCGCGTACTCTATAGATGTCCTCGGATATCTATAGAGTCATCGGACGTTTTCAGATCCGAACCGACGTTTTAGACAGCGATGCTACCATTAATTAAATTTTGCTTTTAGAAAATTAGCTTTCCTGTGTTTCTTCCGTAGATTTTCTATTTTATTTTCCAGAATCTCGGTATAAGCTCTATCTCCTCAGATTGTGATTTTAAAGTAGCTACTTTCTTCTTGAACTCTTCATTTTGCTGGCTAAAGAATTCGATCGAATTTTTAATCTTAGCATTTGTTTCTTGTATACAAATGAGTGTAGGATTAATCTTTATAAGTTCCTCCTGTTGTTCCATAAAGAATGATTTAATCATAGATTTAATTTCCTGTTTAAAACTCACGACACCTGTTTGTCACTCACAAAGCAAATTTATATGGCAGATGTGAACGGCCGAGTCAGGAAGGGACGCCCTAGAAAGAAGTTTATCGACCAAATTGGCGATATTTTGAAAAGGGGCCACGTTAGAATTACCCTTAACCGACGAGCATGTATGCGTAGATATATGGATGTAAAGGAGGCGAAAGAGGTATGTCAGGATCGTGCCAAATGGAAGTCCGTAGTCTCTGCCTACCCCTCTGGGTGACAGGCGTGAGTGTTTATGTATGTTATGTATATTAAATCGTATTTTATGTACCGAAGGGTCTTTGGGAAATTCCATTCTGTATATGTTATGTAACATTAACTTTTAAAAAGGTGACAAAAAGGTATATACGGAGTTTCTTTCGACTTTTCTTCTCTGGTCTGAGAAACCTCATTTTGAAATAGTATTTGATTTAATAGGTTAAAAAAGATAATATTTGACAAATATAAATTGATTTACTTACATTAAATAAGTAAATATATTTCATTTCATTTCAAAGTTTCCTTCCTGCCTAGTGTGGTAGGACCTTAAGGAAAATATTTTCGTAGAAAGATTTAAGTTTCGCCAACATAGAGGTTATTTGTCTATACTATTTTCCACTCTGCACATTAATCGGATTACCAGGGGTACATAAATTCAGTTCTTTTGTGTTTGACATAATGCTACATACATACATTATTAAAGTGTATTAGTTATTTTTTATTATTCTAAGCCAGCGCTTGACTACTATCCTAAATTATATTAAGTGGTGATGCAACCGAAGATGGAAAGTGCACTGACTCAACAAAAGCTTCACTCTTGCCTTAAAGTTGAGAGGTTTTTGTTTGGCGGTAGACTTTTACTAGTTCTATGGAAACTCTCTTATCGTTGGAACGGAACTGAGAGTTTCCACTGGAATATAGTGGCAGCAAAAGAAAAATAATTCACTACTATGCAAAAAGGAAATGTAAAGGTACTGACAGACGTGTTAAAAAGCATGCTCATAAGCTTGCTTGAAATTAACATGCTCTGCAACTAACGTACGTAATAAGCACGCTTACTCATAAAGCTTACTCATAAATAAGCATGTTCAAAGCAAACTATGCACAGACGTGCTATTTGGCACCAGGCTCTCGGCCAATATGGATGTACAAAGATATAGTGACAGTGCTATCCAGAACTCAATAAAATAATCATATTGATTGCAACCGAATTGTATAAGAACATTTTGGTGGAAAAAAAAAGACAAAAAAAGAGCGTTTGAGTTCGTAATTGGAGAACAGAGAAACAGATGAGAACTACGGGAAGCAAGTAATCGATTGCTGGGAAAGATGCGAAGCGAAGATCTCCACAGTTATAAAAATCATTTGCGCATACTCCCGCACAGACAAACTACGTTATAAAATTGAGAGCGGCATTCAAAAACGAAACACTTGTATACGAGATGCTATTTCAGCTAAAATAAAATTAGAAAGTAGATTGAGATATTTAGTGGTCGGGGATTCTTTATACAAATTTTCAGCACTTCACAGGGTTGAAAGATCTACAATATCTGAATTTATATCTGAAGTTTGCGCTGCAATATCCATGGCTCTAAAGGATTAGGACACAAAAACAAAGTTTTTTCTTCTCCCCAACGCGACATATTTTTTATTATTTTAAATTGATGCTGCTACTGTCGCGGATCGAGATAATAATAGCATTCTCATAAGAAAACCTGTTCAGACGCGCTTGGAGCACGCCCTCTTCTACCCGCGCCTCGGGTAGCATGCTCGAAAATCAGACGTCAGTTGATTTTTGAGCACGTTCAAAAAAGTATGCACATTACAAGCAATATTGCAACATACGTGCTACTAATGAGCACTTGCTCAATAAAAGCATGCTTTCGTACTAGTAATGAGCACGTCTGTCCGTACCCTAAGAGGCGACAGAGGCACATTGAAACTGGAGACATATAGGAGCATTATACAAATACCTGCCTTCTGAACGTGGCAACAGTGTACGAGGGAATTGAGTGTTGTCAGAGGAATTATTCAGATTATTCCAATCGCCAAATTTCACCAACGTACATCGTGATAAAATTCACAATACCATGATCAACAAAATACTTGTTATCGTATGTTTACAATAAAGTACTTTATATGTAACAAGTAAGCAAAAAAATATTGTGGGTATTTCATATTTGGAAAAATATTTTCAGAAGATTTTTTTATGCGGTAAACATATTAACCACACGTACGATAAAAACGATTTTGCATACTTTTTATCTGTTGTGATAATTATAACCAGTATTGGTTTTATAATTCCTGTGAGAACTATCCAAATAATTTTTTTATTTTAATTTTCATATGAAAATTTTCAAAACTTTAGCTTAGTATTTTTTACTAAATAAACAAAGATTCTAAAGGGGTTATATTTTAATAGTATAATAGCATAAGTATTCTGAAATAAGTGTACAAAATTTCAATTCAAAATGTCAATAAATAAAAAAGTCATAGATGTTTGAGATGGGACGTACCGCTTGGTCCCATAATTCGACGTCGAACGTTTCGCGTATTGCATTTTTATACTCGTGACGACTTCGAAATTAAATGTCCGATTCGAATGAATTAAAAATTATTTTACGGTATGGTTACATGTGACCTTGATGATAAATTATTTATTTATTTTATTTTTTTATAGAAGAGGGGACAAACGAACATGCGGCTCACCTGATGTTAAGTGACTACCGCCGCCCATGATCAACCGCAACACCAGGGGAATTGCAGGTGCGTTGCCGACCCTTTAGAAAGGAGTAAGCTCTTTTCTTGAAGGTCCCTAGGTCGTATCGGCCCGGAAAAATCGCCGGTGGTAAACCATTCTACAGAGAGGTCGTACGCAGAAGAAAACTCCTTCTGAAACGTACAGTGGATATTATTATTAAATATATTAAGTGGTAGTGATCTAATTTTGGTGTGCGTGTGTGTGCGTGTGCATGTGCGTGTGCATGTGCGTGTGCGTGTGCGTATGCGTGTGCGTGTGCGTGTGCGTGTGCGTGCGCGTGTGCGTGCAAGCTTGTGTGTGTGTGTGTGTGTGTGTGTGTGTGTGTGTGTGTGTGTGTGTGTGTGTGTGCGTGTGCACGTGTGCGCGCGCGTGTGTTTGTGTGTGTGTGTGTGTGCGCGTGTGCGTGCGCGTGCGCGTGCGCGTGCGCGTGTGAGTGTGCGTGTGCGTGTGCGTGTACGTGTACGTGTACGTGTGCGTGTGCGTGTGCGTGTGCGTGTGTGTGTGCGTGTGCGTGTGCGTGTGCGTGTTCGGGTGCGTGTGCGTGTGCGTGTGCGTGTGTGTGTGCGTGTACGTGTGCGTGTGCGTGTGAGTGTGCGTGTGCGTGTGCGTGTGCGTGTGCGTGTGTGTGTTCGGGTGCGTGTGCGTGTGTGTGTGTGTGTGTGCGCGTGTGCGTGCGCGTGCGCGTGCGCGTGCGCGTGTGAGTGTGCGTGTGCGTGTGCGTGTACGTGTACGTGTACGTGTACGTGTGCGTGTGCGTGTGCGTGTGTGTGTGCGTGTGCGTGTGCGTGTGCGTGTTCGGGTGCGTGTGCGTGTGCGTGTGCGTGTGCGTGTGTGTGTGCGTGTGCGTGTGCGTGTGCGTGTGTGTGTGTGTGTGCACGCGCACACGCATTCTCAGGGTCTCCTCAGAGGTAGTTATACCAAAATGTTTCGCACGGAGTTTAGAGTTGTTCATATTATTAAAGATCTTAAATTTTTTGAGCAAATCTATTTTCTGAAGAGTGGATGCTGTTTCAACAACAATAGGTGTATTATGAGACGTTCCTTTTCTCCGCGTACTCTATAGATGTCCTCGGACATCTATAGAGTCATCGGACGTTTTCAGATCCGAACCGACGTTTTAGACAGCGATGCTACCATTAATTAAATTTTGCTTTTAGAAAATTAGCTTTCCTGTGTTTCTTCCGTAGATTTTCTATTTTATTTTCCAGAATCTCGGTATAAGCTCTATCTCCTTAGATTGTGATTTTAAAGTAGCTACTTTCTTCTTGAACTCTTCATTTTGCTGGCTAAAGAATTCGATCGAATTTTTAATCTTAGCATTTGTTTCTTGTATACAAATGAGTGTAGGATTAATCTTTATAAGTTCCTCCTGTTGTTCCATAAAGAATGTTTTAATCATAGATTTAATTTCCTGTTTAAAACTCACGACACCTGTTTGTCACTCACAAAGCAAATTTATATGGCAGATGTGTACCGTTAGGGGTACAGAATAGGTGGGTTCTTAAAAAACCAAGATTTACGGTATTGTAATTATTTATTTATCTTACTTCCGCACACGTACAAGTAATTCTATTAAGGGGATCACTGGCCTGACGTAGGGGCGAAGTCCAAGCGCTGTTCCCCCAAGGCCGTAGACAGCCAGTTAGCAGAAGGGCCGGTGAAGCCCAAGCCGATAGTGATGATGGCCGTTGGTAGGAGGGTAGCCCAACACTCCGTTAGCTCGCGGCTCGGCAGCAGTAGCCCTTAGGTAGCAGGTAGATGCTTAGGTAGTAGGTAGATGCTAGGTGGTAGTAGATCCTGGAATTCCAGACGGAGGCCAGCATTAGGGAAACTTCCTATTGCACTATATGCGCCCTAGTCAATTCCAGCACCCCTTGTAGGAAGTTAAAATTCTTAAAGCTAAGCACTAAGCAGCCTCAGCAAAAGAGGTATTAATTAAGCAGAACAGTTACAATGTTTCAATAAATAAGAACTCACCCCAGCGGGATCAACTGCACCTCGAATAATTTAAATTGTAGGTAAGCAGGTTCAAAAGTCGTTAGTAGAAGGGTCACGCGCGTTGCGAACTTGAAGCGGTCTCAGGTAAAAATGCCAGAGGAATGGCCCGAACGGGGACTCGCCGTCGTGTCCGAAACCTACCGAGTCTTTTGTTTTAGAGATCGTTGAGCAAAATGGTTCACGCTGCGCGGATTAAATTAACTAGTCTATGGTTCCGTAGAATAACTATTTTAAATTAACAATATGTAATAATTCGTTACTTTTTATTTTTAGATTAGAATATTATATTACTATTATTTATTTAAGATTTAAGATTAATCAATTATAAGTGTAAGGGTGCATTCAGAAGCAACGTTACAGTACCCCGCCAACTGAAGAAGGATTTTGCGTCTTTAATAGTAAAATCCGTCTATCTGTTTCTAGTCCACTAGGTACCGAGAAAAATATTTATTTGGTATAATTTACGAGTTTTAGGTCTTTTATGTGCCAATATCCTATAGATTTACCGGTCATATCAGATAATTCGTACACAAGTGGCGATTTCTTAGTAATAATTTTGCATTTAGTGAATTTTGGAGCTAATTTTTTATTAAAGTATTTATCTTTATCACTTTGATAAAATGTCCTTTTCCATACTATGTCCCCTACATTATATTCAGCAGGCCGACGACGTAAACTATAAGTATGACAATTTTTGGAATGTGCTTGTAGTAGAAGGGCTTGCACTTTGTCGAAGATACTAGACAGGCAACCTAAATTCTCAGCATAAGAGTCTCGAGGGTGATAAATAATGTCATCGCACTCAGCATCGGCGTAGTGAGAACCACAAGAAACTAATTCTCTGCCATATACGAGAAAAGAGGGAGTGTAGCCAGTTACTTCATTAACTGCGCTATTTATTGCGAACTGAATTTGAGGAATTAGTTTATCCCACACTCTATGATCATTTTCAATATATGTGGATATCGCAGTAATTATTGTTTTATTATAACGTTCTACTGTGTTTACGTGTGGTGAGTATTTGGGCGTATAATGTAGGTTAGGTACTTTATATTTAGAAAGGGTGTTCTTTAGAGTAGCGCTAACGAATTGTTTACCGTTGTCTAGTATTACGGTGGAGGGAATTCCATGTACTAAAAATACACTTTCTTCCAGAATCCTACTTACTACTTCAGCTGTGGCTCGTTTTATGGGAAATAAGAGGCAATATTTGCTAAAGCAACATGTAACCACGAATATGTAGCAATTTTGCTTTCTCGTCGGTGGAAGAGGTCCTACAAGGTCCACGCTAATTGTTTGAAAGGGTCTAGAACATACCTTAGGGTGTCCCATAATACCTAACGGAACGTGATTTTGATGCTTATGTGCTATGCAAGTATCACATGCTGAAACAAACTTCACGACATCGGCGTGCATACCCGGCCAGTAATATCGAAGAGACAGGCGTTTGTAGGTCTTGAAGACTCCTAAGTGGCCAGCAGTAGGTTCTGAATGGTTTTCTTTAATGGTTGAATTACGTTGTTCAGCAGGTAATACTTCTTTCCATTCAAACTCTTTTTGTAAGAGGCACTTACTCTTCATAAGCCTATACAGTTTGTCATTTTTAATAAAATAATTAGGGAAGGATGAAGGGGAAGTCTGGCAACCTGTGTAGATTTTTTGATACCACTGATCCGTAGTTTGTGTAGCATTAGGATCATAATCCATGGCAGATACTGGACATGAGCGTGAAAGAGCGTCAGAAATAACATTGTCAGCACCGCGACGATGTTTTATGTCAAAATTAAATGCTGATAATCGTACTCCCCATCGGGCTAGACGGCCGGTAGGATTGCTTAAATTAAGAAACCATTTTAAGGCGGAATGGTCAGTGTATACTGTAAATTTAAGGCCATTGTCTAAATAGCAACGCCAGTGCTCTACTGCCACTAGAACAGCCAAAGCTTCTCGCTCAGTAATACTATAATTACGCTCCTGTGCTGATAGCGATTTGCTCATATAGGCTATAGGAAGTTCCACACCATCAATTGTTTGAGTGAGCAGGGCTCCTATACCATAATCACTCGCATCTGTGTGAACTTCAAAGGGCTTGTCGTAATTCGGACAGGATAAGATTGGGGCGGATATTAGGCATTCCTTTAATTTTTTGAAGGAATCATCAGCCTCTTTAGACCAAGAAAATGGGGCAGCTTTTTTTCCAGTAGAAGTTAATTTGTTAAGTGGACCAGCGATTGAGCTAAAATTGGGAATAAATCTTCGGTACCATGAAGAAGTTCCAAGAAATCTTTTGACTTCCCTTTTATTAGTAGGGGTAGGAAAGTTCAATATTGCCTCAACCTTGCCGGGATCCACGTGTAAGCCTTTAGAGTTAACAACATAGCCCAAATATTTAAGTTCGTTACGAAAAAAAATTGACTTCTCTAAATTAATTGTTAGGTTAGCGTATTTTAATTTATCATAGACTTTCGTAAGAAGCGAAATGTGATCTTCAAAGTTAGGTGATATTAAAATTATATCGTCAAGAAAAACAAACACAGAATTTTCGAACTCGGGACTATTATTAAACAACTGGTCAACCAGCCTTTGTTGCGTAGCGGGAGCATTGGTTAATCCAAAAGGCATGGTGACAAATCTATACGTGCCGCGAGTAGGTATATAGAACGCAGTTTTGTCACGGTCTTTTTCGGAAATAGGTATTTGCCAGAATGCTTTAGACAAATCGATACTGCTCAAATATTTAGCATTTTTAAGGTTATCTAATATCTCGGAAACATACGGCAGCTTGTACGCATCCTTACGAGTAACAGAATTAAGTTTACGGCTGTCCAGGCAGAATCTCAATTTACCATCTTTCTTGGGCGTTAGTAGTATAGGGGACGACCACGGGCTCTCGCAGGATTCCACTACATCGAGTTTAAGCATTTCGTCTAGTTGTTCGATAATGACGCGTAATTTATCTGGTGCCAATCTATAGTACCGCTGGCGGATAGGCAGTGAATCTCCGGTATCAATTTGATGTTCTATCAGATGAGTGCGTCCAAGTCCTACTCTCTCATAAGATATTAATTCAAATTTTCTGATAATATTATTTGCCGCATTCTTTTGGACTTCATTAAGATCATCATAAGAACGTAAGGCTGTAGAATTATTATTAAAAGAAGATATTTGCTGTTCGTTAGTATGAGATAGTGAAATAGCCCTAGAGAACTTTGGGAATAGCTTGAATTTCTTCCAAAAATCTACACCCAAAATGAGTGGTGATGTAACCGACGGAATAATATAGGCTTTTAGGTAATTAAGTTGGTTTTCAAATTTAACGGGAAGATTAATATACCCGACCGCAGATAATTTATGACCACTAGCTGAAATAAATGATTGAATGGTGTCGCATTTGATAATGGATAAGTTAGATGAAGAAGGTAGGTCAAGATGAGAGTTGTTACCTAGTATTGTAACAGCTGAGCCGGAATCGAGCAACCCACACATAGGTTTGTCTCCTACTGTGATGGTAACATAAGGGCGTACATCAGAGTTAGGTTTTTTATCAAAGATTGTTGCAATAGAATAACTCGAGAAGTAAATTTTTATTGTAGTTAACCAATTTTTCCAGTCTTCCATATCGAAGTTAGAAGTGGTTTTCGATCTATCATTTACCGCTGACATGCAACAATCTTGGCTATCTAGTTTTTTTGTTTCTGTTCAGAGTTACATTTGGGACAGTTAGGGTAAATAAAATTTTTTAAGCCACATTTAAAGCAGACCGGGTAACGTTCCTGTTTACATTGTCTCAACGAATGGTCATTAGTACGGCAACGTGGACAGAAAACCGGTGTTCGAGTTGAAGTACTGGGGTTAGATTCAATAGCTGATATTGGTACATTGGTACCAGATTTATAATTATGATAGAAATTATTATTTGACTGGGTGTTAAATTTTTTTATTATAATAATTATTTTTGTAAAAGCTAGGTTCTGATTTTGTATAGGCTAAATCAGGGGCAAGGGTTTTACTTGACGGTTTCGGAGGTTCATGAAATTGAGACGATAGGCACTGAATTTTTTCATAATTAAGGCATAGTTTACGAAGTGTGGCTATAGAATCAACACCGGTAACATATGATGCGAGAACAGTCGCATAGCACGGTCGTATGTTGTGTAATAGAATATCTAATTTATGTTTTTCTGAAAGTGGTGCAGATAGACGTGAAAAGAGTTGAGACATAATTGATAAATAGATAATAATGTTTTCGGATTCACCCTGTGTCCTGTTACGAATTTCGGACATTAGTTTGTAATCGTAGTCAAAAGGTGTGAAATCCTCGCTTAGTAGATTAAGTAATTCCTCCCAAGTACTTACTGTATCGCGAACACTACGATACCAATGAAGCGCATTATCAATAAATAATTCCGATGCACACATTAATAATTTGCTTGAAGGTAAATTTCTAACAGTTTGAAACTCTTTTATCTTTTGTATGAATGCACGAACGCAAGTGGTACCGTCATATTTTAATTTATACAGCTCGCTAGTACTCGAATGTTCGCACTGCACCGATACAAGGGGTGAGTCACGTAGTGAAGATAAGTTTGCAGAACTAGTTTGCTCGGATTCGGTATTATTAGCAGAGTCTAACTTTTGCATAGAAAATAATTTTGTCGATAAGACGTCGAATTCTTTGTTTGAGGAATTAATCTTTTTTTACGAATGAAGGATTAGATTTATCTATTCGTCTTAAACGATGATAAATATGATTATGTAAGGCTTTGGTTCGCTCAAAAAGATTATAATCATATTTTTCGGTTAAGGAGTTAATTCGGGTAGCCAGCTCAGTTATAGAACTTTGAACGCCCTCATAATCCACCGTTATATCGAGACCCGATTCAAAAAGATCTTCATTAGGTATTAACGAAATAAGTTTTGATATCTGTTTACGTAAGCCTAATACATTAGGAGCCGGTTCATCGCCTCTAATAAGTACTTCGTACGTTAACTCCTGTTTATTAAGCAGAAAATATTTAATAGGGTGAGTTCCCATTGTGTATTTACAACAGAATGCTAAAAACAAGACAAAAGGAAACGTAAGATACTACAAGCATAAAGTTACCGCATCTAAATCTAAAAATCAATCAATCAATCTAAAAACTATATAACTCCAATTCTGTTCTTTACAAAAAAAACTACAACGTAAAATCTAACTACGATTCGGTGTAAACTATTACTAATTTTAATGTAGGTACTTACACAATTAAAAAGCAAAATCAACAGTTGTTTAGATGCGAACTGTTACGTATATAATTGCGACTTTTAATAGTTTAAATGGTTATCAGGTACTTACAATATCTACATTTGTTATATTAAATATATTAACAAAAGAATAGGTAAGTAATAGTAATATTCTTCGTAACAATTGACACTATAATAAAATGGTAGCAAAATAAATGACACTATATTAAACGTTTATTAAATTATAAAAAAACGTACCAGTTCGCTGTTGTGACACCTCCTCGTTCACAATAACATAAGTTGAGAGCTGCGAAGCGAGAAAAAAATGAATGTTTGGAAGTAAGATTAACCACGTTGAGCGCCACTGTACCGTTAGGGGTACAGAATAGGTGGGTTCTTAAAAAACCAAGATTTACGGTATTGTAATTATTTATTTATCTTACTTCCGCACACGTACAAGTAATTCTATTAAGGGGATCACTGGCCTGACGTAGGGGCGAAGTCCAAGCGCTGTTCCCCCAAGGCCGTAGACAGCCAGTTAGCAGAAGGGCCGGTGAAGCCCAAGCCGATAGTGATGATGGCCGTTGGTAGGAGGGTAGCCCAACACTCCGTTAGCTCGCGGCTCGGCAACAGTAGCCCTTAGGTAGCAGGTAGATGCTTAGGTAGTAGGTAGATGCTAGGTGGTAGTAGATCCTGGAATTCCAGACGGAGGCCAGCATTAGGGAAACTTCCTATTGCACTATATGCGCCCTAGTCAATTCCAGCACCCCTTGTAGGAAGTTAAAATTCTTAAAGCTAAGCACTAAGCAGCCTCAGCAAAAGAGGTATTAATTAAGCAGAACAGTTACAATGTTTCAATAAATAAGAACTCACCCCAGCGGGATCAACTGCACCTCGAATAATTTAAATTGTAGGTAAGCAGGTTCAAAAGTCGTTAGTAGAAGGGTCACGCGCGTTGCGAACTTGAAGCGGTCTCAGGTAAAAATGCAAGAGGAATGGCCCGAACGGGGACTCGCCGTCGTGTCCGAAACCTACCGAGTCTTTTGTTTTAGAGATCGTTGAGCAAAATGGTTCACGCTGCGCGGATTAAATTAACTAGTCTATGGTTCCGTAGAATAACTATTTTAAATTAACAATATGTAATAATTCGTTACTTTTTATTTTTAGATTAGAATATTATATTACTATTATTTATTTAAGATTTAAGATTAATCAATTATAAGTGTAAGGGTGCATTCAGAAGCAACGTTACAGATGTGAACGGCCGAGTCGGGAAGGGACGCCCTAGAAAGAAGTTTATCGACCAAATTGGCGATATTTTGAAAAGGGGCCACGTTAGATTACCCATCACCACATTACCCTTAACCGACGAGCATGTATGCGTAGATATATGGATGTAAAGGAGGCGAAAGAGGTATGTCAGGATCGTGCCAAATGGAAGTCCGTAGTCTCTGCCTACCCCTCTGGGTGACAGGCGTGAGTGTTTATGTATGTTATGTATATTAAATCGTATTTTATGTACCGAAGGGTCTTTGGGAAATTCCATTCTGTATATGCTATGTAACATTAACTTTTAAAAAGGTGACAAAAAGGTATATACGGAGTTTCTTTCGACTTTTCTTCTCTGGTCTGAGAAACCTCATTTTGAAATAGTATTTGATTTAATAGGTTAAAAAAGATAATATTTGACAAATATAAATTGATTTACTTACATTAAATAAGTAAATATATTTCATTTCATTTCAAAGTTTCCTTCCTGCCTAGTGTGGTAGGACCTTAAGGAAAATATTTTCGTAGAAAGATTTAAGTTTCGCCAACATAGAGGTTATTTGTCTATACTATTTTCCACTCTGCACGTTAATCGGATTACCAGGGGTACATAAATTCAGTCCTTTTGTGTTTGACATAATGCTACATACATACATTATTAAAGTGTATTAGTTATTTTTTATTATTCTAAGCCAGCGCTTGACTACTACCCTAAATTATATTAAGTGGTGATGCAACCGAAGATGGAAAGTGCACTGACTCAACAAAAGCTTCACTCTTGCCTTAAAGACGGCCACATTCCCTTAAAGTTGAGAGGTTTTTGTCTGGCGGTAGACTTTTACTAGTTCTATGGAAACTCTCTTATCGTTGGAACGGAACTGAGAGTTTCCACTGGAATATAGTGGCAGCAAAAGAAAAATAATTCACTACTATGCAAAAAGGAAATGTAAAGGTACTGACAGACGTGTTAAAAAGCATGCTCATAAGCTTGCTTGCGTTTTCAGATCCGAACCGACGTTTTAGACAGCGATGCTACCATTAATTAAATTTTGCTTTTAGAAAATTAGCTTTCCTGTGTTTCTTCCGTAGATTTTCTATTTTATTTTCCAGAATCTCGGTATAAGCTCTATCTCCTTAGATTGTGATTTTAAAGTAGCTACTTTCTTCTTGAACTCTTCATTTTGCTGGCTAAAGAATTCGATCGAATTTTTAATCTTAGCATTTGTTTCTTGTATACAAATGAGTGTAGGATTAATCTTTATAAGTTCCTCCTGTTGTTCCATAAAGAATGTTTTAATCATAGATTTAATTTCCTGTTTAAAACTCACGACACCTGTTTGTCACTCACAAAGCAAATTTATATGGCAGATGTGTACCGTTAGGGGTACAGAATAGGTGGGTTCTTAAAAAACCAAGATTTACGGTATTGTAATTATTTATTTATCTTACTTCCGCACACGTACAAGTAATTCTATTAAGGGGATCACTGGCCTGACGTAGGGGCGAAGTCCAAGCGCTGTTCCCCCAAGGCCGTAGACAGCCAGTTAGCAGAAGGGCCGGTGAAGCCCAAGCCGATAGTGATGATGGCCGTTGGTAGGAGGGTAGCCCAACACTCCGTTAGCTCGCGGCTCGGCAACAGTAGCCCTTAGGTAGCAGGTAGATGCTTAGGTAGTAGGTAGATGCTAGGTGGTAGTAGATCCTGGAATTCCAGACGGAGGCCAGCATTAGGGAAACTTCCTATTGCACTATATGCGCCCTAGTCAATTCCAGCACCCCTTGTAGGAAGTTAAAATTCTTAAAGCTAAGCACTAAGCAGCCTCAGCAAAAGAGGTATTAATTAAGCAGAACAGTTACAATGTTTCAATAAATAAGAACTCACCCCAGCGGGATCAACTGCACCTCGAATAATTTAAATTGTAGGTAAGCAGGTTCAAAAGTCGTTAGTAGAAGGGTCACGCGCGTTGCGAACTTGAAGCGGTCTCAGGTAAAAAAATGCCAGAGGAATGGCCCGAACGGGGACTCGCCGTCGTGTCCGAAACCTACCGAGTCTTTTGTTTTAGAGATCGTTGAGCAAAATGGTTCACGCTGCGCGGATTAAATTAACTAGTCTATGGTTCCGTAGAATAACTATTTTAAATTAACAATATGTAATAATTCGTTACTTTTTATTTTTAGATTAGAATATTATATTACTATTATTTATTTAAGATTTAAGATTAATCAATTATAAGTGTAAGGGTGCATTCAGAAGCAACGTTACAGATGTGAACGGCCGAGTCGGGAAGGGACGCCCTAGAAAGAAGTTTATCGACCAACTTGGCGATATTTTGAAAAGGGGCCACGTTAGAAGTACCCTTAACCGACGAGCATGTATGCGTATGGTATGTCAGGATCGTGCCAAATGGGAGTCCGTAGTCTCTGCCTACCCCTCTGGATGAGTGTTTATATATGTTATGTATATTAAATCGTATTTTAGGTACCGAAGGGTCTTTGGGAAATTCCATTCTGTATATGTTATGTAACATTAACTTTTAAAAAGGTGACAAAAAGGTATATACGGAGTTTCTTTCGACTTTTCTTCTCTGGTCTGAGAAACCTCATTTTGAAATAGTATTTGATTTAATAGGTTAAAAAAAGATAATATTTGACAAATATAAATTGATTTACTTACATTAAATAAGTAAATATATTTCATTTCATTTCAAAGTTTCCTTCCTGCCTAGTGTGGTAGGACCTTAAGGAAAATATTTTCGTAGAAAGATTTAAGTTTCGCCAACATAGAGGTTATTTGTCTATACTATTTTCCACTCTGCACATTAATCGGATTACCAGGGGTACATAAATTCAGTTCTTTTGTGTTTGACATAATGCTACATACATACATTATTAAAGTGTATTAGTTATTTTTTATTATTCTAAGCCAGCGCTTGACTACTACCCTAAATTATATTAAGTGGTGATGCAACCGAAGATGGAAAGTGCACTGACTCAACAAAAGCTTCACTCTTGCCTTAAAGTTGAGAGGTTTTTGTTTGGCGGTAGACTTTTACTAGTTCTATGGAAACTCTCTTATCGTTGGAACGGAACTGAGAGTTTCCACTGGGATATAGTGGCAGCAAAAGAAAAATAATTCACTACTATGCGAAAAGGAAATGTAAAGGTACTGACACACGTGTTAAAAAGCATGCTCAGAAGCTTGCTTGAAATTAACATGATCTGCAACTAACGTACGTAGTAAGCACGCTTACTCATAAAGCTTACTCATAAATAAGCATGTTCAAAGCAAACTATGCACAGACGTGCTATTTGGCACCAGGCTCTCGGCCAATATGGATGTACAAAGATATAGTGACAGTGCTATCCAGAACTCAATAAAATAATCATATTGATTGCAACCGAATTGTATAAGAACATTATGGTGAAAAAAAAAAAGACAAAAAAGACCGTTTGAGTTCGTAATTGGAGAACAGAGAAACAGATGAGAACTACGGGAAGCAAGTAATCGATTGCTGGCAAAGATGCGAAGCGAAGATCTCCACAGTTATAAAAATCATTTGCACATACTCCCGCTCAGACGAGCTACGTTATAAAATTGAGAGCGGCATTCAAAAACGAAACACTTGTATACGAGATGCTATTTCAGCTAAAATAAAATTAGAAAGTACATTGAGATATTTAGTGGTCGGGGATTCTTTATACAAATTTTCAGCACTTCACAGGGTTGAAAGATCTACAATATCTGAATTTATATCTGAAGTTTGCGCTGCAATATCCATGGCTCTAAAGGATTAGGACACAAAAACAAAGTTTTTTCTTCTCCCCCAACGCGACATATTTTTTATTATTTTAAATTGATGCTGCTACTGTCGCGGATCGAGATAATAATAGCATTCTCATAAGAAAACCTGTTCAGACGCGCTTGGAGCACGCCCTCTTCTACCCGCGCCTCAGGTAGTATGCTCGAAAATCAGACGTCGGTTGATTTTTGAGCACGTTCAAAAAAGTATACACATTACAAGCAATATTGCAACATACGTGCTACTAATGAGCACTTGCTCAATAAAAGCATGCTTTCATACTAGTAATGAGCACGTCTGTCCGTACCTTAAGAGGCGACAGAGGCACATTGAAACTGGAGACATATAGGAGCATTATACAAATACCCGCCTACTGAACGTGACAACAGTGTACGAGGGAATTGAGTGTTGTCAGAGGAATTATTCAGATTATTCCAATCACCAAATTTCACCAACGTACATCGTGATAGAATTAACAATACCATGGTCCACCAGTGTGCGAGTTTTTTTCCTCGCGCAACGTCTTTGTTGAATTGTATACCCCCGGCGATTTTTCCAGGTTCTGATACGACTTGGAATCTTCAAGAAACAAGCTTAAACATTTTTAAAAGGCTGATAACGTACCTGTGATTCCCTGGTGTCAAAATCTTCCAAGAACTTCTTCCTTCAACTTTCAAAGTGATGTATTATTGATATATTTTGTAGAATATCTTTAACATTCAATAAAATTATTTTAAAAGATAATTTCTTATTACTTGTCACTGGCACAAATATAATCGTCCATTACTAAAAAAAACAATACTCCGTAGATGCTTTTCATTCTAAAATAAAACACGTCTATCAATATCGTTCTATATTCAAATCATGTTCCATTTATTCATTACGTTTTTATTCCACAATATTCTATTACAATATTTAAATAAAACCCGCTTAAATCCATGAGGTGTTTTTATGAGCTTCAGGATAAGTAATAAGGTCTTCTTAACAATATCATGAGGCTCGTATTATCTAAAATTTTCATGAGGCTGCCTTGCTCGTGGTCTGGGAATAATTTACTTAAAAAAATAGAAAGAATTATATAATACATCTACTGTATTTCAGAGAGGGATTCATTTTAGTAACGCTCAGCGCCTCCTGAATAGAATGTAGAGGTTGTTTTTTGTAGTGAAATTTCTTTAGACGCGACGTTTTTTACGGACAGAAATAAAGTTCAGTAAAATTTACACTTCTTTTACGTAGTTTACGCATTTATACATGCACCACGCAGTGATCGCGACTGACGCTAGTATTTTTAAATATTATGTGTTTTTTTTTTAAATAGAATAAAGGTGACAAACGAGCACACAGTCCGTCTGACGATAAGTGGATGATGTGGCTTATAGACATCTACATCCATCCTCAATTAAGCTTTAAAATGCGAATGTCTCGTTTCCAGGAAAAATGGTCGCCGGTTCTCTACACTTACCATATGAAACAGCATCAATAGTTTGCTGTGTTAGGATGGTAGTCTGTGAGAGCGTGTTCCTTCCCCGGTCGAGCCGACCTGCTCGTGCTGTTTATACATACCTATGTGTTATTTACACAATAATGCTTACCCTTCCATAGACTGCCTCATATAGCAAGAACTGCCACGCTGGGCGGGAGACTTTTAACCTCGAGTATCATCATAATTACAGCCCTTCACAAGTTCACTGCTGAACATAGGCCTCCCCCAAGGTATGCCACAAAGGCTGAGCCTGAGCCACCTGCATCCATCGACTTCCTGCATGTCGTACCAGGTCGTCACTCCATCTAGTGGGGGGTCGCCCTACACTTCGCCTACCGGTACGAGGCTGCCACTCGAGAACATTTTTTCCCCAACGGTTGTCGGTTCTTCGAGATATATGGCCGGCCCATTGCCACTTCATACTAATCCGTTGAGCTATGTCGGTCACTCTGGTTCTACTGCGAATATCCTCATTTCGAAGTTTATCACGCAGAGAAACTCCGAGCATAGCCCTTTCCATAGTCCTCATACGGCCAGCAGTGAACGACCACGTCTCGGTTCCGTAGGTCATCACTGGCAACACGCACTGGTTGTACAACTTAGTTTTCATGTTTTTAGGTATACCTGACGAGAAGATGCGTAGTAATTTCCCAAACGCTGCCCAGACGAGTCGAATCCGTCGATTGACCTCTCGGTCGAAGTTGGACTTACCTAGTCGGACTATTTGTCCCAGGTAAACGTACTCGTCAACAACTTCGAGCATAGTGCTCCCAAAAACTACCAGCATAGGTGTGACATGGACATTAAGCATGATCTTTGTTTTGTCCATGTTCATCTTAAGACCTATCCGTTGGGAGGCACTATTGAGGTCATTGAGCATAGTGCTTAGGTCCTCCAGCGATTCTGCCATAAGGACTATATCGTCGGCGAATTGAAGGTGAGTGATGTACTCGCCTTTGATGTTAATACAGTATTGTTTCCAGTCCAGTAGCTTGAAAACGTCTTCTAATGCAGCGGTGAAGAGTTTCGGGGATATAACGTCACCCTGTCTTACACCTCTCTGCAGTTGGATTGGTTTCGTATTCTGGTTCTGTACTCGGATAGCCATCGTAGCCCTACTGTACAAACACTTCAGCACTTCGATATACCGACAGTCAACTTGGCACCGCTGGAGAGACTGTAGCACCGCCCAAATTTTGAAGGAATCAAAGGCTTTCTCATAGTCCACATACGCCAGGCAAAGTGGCAGATTTTACTCTTCGGACTTTTGTACAATTTGCCGAAGGGTATATATGTAGTCTATGGTACTAAAGCTTTTTCGGAAACTGGCTTATTCGGAGGCTGGAAGTCGTCTGCGTGTGAGACGATTCGTAATGACTTTCGAAAACAGCACGTAGACGCGGCTCAGAAGGGATATCGGTCAGTAGTTCTTCAAGTGGGCGTTGTCACCTTTCTTGAAGAATAAGACCACCGAACTTCTGCTCCACGCCTCCGGAGTAGTGCTACCATGGAGGACGGAAATAAAGAGCCTCTGAAGGACTTCAAGTAGCGGTTTTCCACCCGCTTTCAGAAGCTCCGCTGTAATTCCATCCTCGCCCGGGGACTTGCCGTTTTTAAGGTGCTGGAGAGCCATTCTAATCTCGCTCAGAGTGACGTCCGGGATATCATCGGAATAGTATCGGATAAGACTTGCTCTTAGATCGTTACTCACACTTGCGTGTGGCTCCAACGATAATGTGTACAGCTGCCCATAGAAACTCTCATTCTCACTCAGAATCTCAGGTATCCCGGAAACGATGCTGCCACACTCAGTCTTCAGCTTTGACAGTTGGCTCTTACTGGCAGACAGATCTCTGGCAAAGACTTTGGAGCCCTGGTTCCTGGCTCGATCGCTTCTTCAATACGATCAGTATTAAAGTTGCGCAAGACTCGCCGCATGCATTTGGAGATCTGTCTGTTCGGTTGTCTGTATGCTGTCAAATCTGTTGACGATTGCAGCCTCATCTCCCGTCTAACAGCCATGAGATTAAGTGTGTGATCGGAGAGTTTTTGTGTTATTCTGCGGCGGGACCTGCAGAACTTAGCTCCGATTGCATGGACAGATGGCACGAGCTTGTCATTCATATCGTCCACTGCATTGCAATCTTCTAGGAACTGAAAGCGGTTACGTAGCTCGAGCTGAAATGTTTCGGATTTCTGGATTAGAGCACGAGGGGGACGGAGCGTTGACATTATTAGATAAGACCTCTACAACTTAACGTTTAGGTTCAGTGTGCCTCTAACCATTCGGTGATCGCTGCCAGTTTTCACCCTTGCGATCACTGCGACATAACTGAACAGTTGGCGTCTGGTCGTCATAATGAAGTCAACCTAATTTTTTGCGAACCGTCGGGACTCGACCAAGTCCACTTCCTGTGGAGCCGCTTCTGGAAGAAAGAGTTCACCATAAAGATATCGGTTTTCGAGGAATGCATGGCTCTGGAAATATCCTCATACATTTTCTCCACCTCCTCATCGGGATGTGCCGAGGTTGGTATGTAAACCTGTATGACCTTCAGCGAATACCGTTTGGTGATTCTAAGTATCAGGTACGCGACCCTCGTCGACACACTCCCAATCTTTACAACGTTGTTGACGAGAGACTTGTGGACGATAAATCCGACACCTCCTTGGGACAGGTGGTCGAAATCCCGGTGATAGAACAAGTTACCGGACTCGAGGATTACTGTGTCCTCCTCCTCTCTTCGGACCTCGGATAATCCAATAATCTCTTCTTCCAGCTCCAGTATCTTCTCTTTAGTCCTCAGGGTACGTGCGTTATATGTTGCCAGGTCGAGTTGTCGTAGGTGGCAACCGAACCTCCACCGGAGGTTCTTAGCACCCCGTCCTCGACCTCTAACCTCGAGTATATAACATAAATATTAATTTAAATAGTGACTAAACATAACATTGTTACCGTACGGTGATAGCTTAGGAGAATCCACCACTCTATTTCGACCCTTTTGTGTCGGTAAACGACTAAGGTAAATGCTAGAAAAAACTAATGGGTTTCAAGAGATAGCAGTAAGATAACTCGTTTACGTCGTATAATACCTAGACCGGCGACGAGGTGCTGGTTCAAAGTTCAAAGGTTCTCACGTCTTGTACTACGAACGTCAATCCGATTACAAAGAGTGAAAATTAAGGCTAATTTCCACAACAAAAGAGGCCCACGTGCAGACGTGGGCTTTACGGGCTATTGTACGAAGAACTATCATCTCGTTTCGTAATAGGTGAAACAGAGAAACTGAACACAGATGGCCTCTACCTGATAACAATTCAAATAATTTAAAAAAAAGGTTGCCCTCACGGAACGCTGGCAGATGTGAAACATCATAGTTAATGATATAATATATAATTAAAGAAAACTAATAAAGAATAATGGTTTAAAACAAAAAAAATATTGTCACTAATTCGAAATTTTTAAGCACGTTCACACTTATAGCAATTTCCTTTCAAAAACAATCATTTTAAAAAGAAATACAAAGTGTGTTCTCTAAGTGATAAACTATGACAATACCATCTGTATCAATCTATATTCGCAATAAATGATTTGAATTTGAATTTGAATTTGAATACAAAGTGTGTATACAAACGGTGAGCGCGTCAAGTATACTATAGTCAAATACGTACACGTAGTACACAACTAACATATAGAAGCAATGAAGTACACAACTCATGCATATAAGCAACGCGCACCAAAAGGAGTCGACAGCAGTGGCGTTTTACATCAAAACTGCTAAACCTGCCCGATAAACGTAACAGTTATAGCCATAGAATACTATAATACACAATAGAATGGCGTCGCCGGGAGCACACATATAAGCAATTACGTCTATTATCACTAAACCCGATTTGCTGTGTTGATGTGTTTTGACATTTTAATACATATTTATTTGTAAATAGCGTGCAATTTGACATTTTCTAAATAATTTGCGTGCGAAATTTGGATACGTGTGAATTTATATATTATATTATTTATATATACTCCTAATGATGCAATCTTTGAGGAAGGCCGATAGTAAGTAGTAGACTTTGATAGATTGTAGTGAGTGCCGTCGCGGGCAGAAGCTAGTGTGTCAGAACACTAACGCAACGTCTTCCATAAGTATTAAACTTTTACGAATAGATCGACCGCCGAGACGATTTAGAACCCTTTTGAGAACAAATCGGTTTAGTTGGGGGACTATTACATTTTTATTCTCCTTTATGTTCAACACATAAATCTGTTACGCCCTTATATTTTAAGAGAATTAATGTACATACATCAAACTTTGTCTCTGTGCCAATAAAGTGGAATGGCACTGAAATATCACCAGTTGATTATTATGTTATTGTTATCTTCAAGGCGAGAGTACACCTAGGTATTCCTCACCATTTACCACCAGGTGGGATTGTGGTCACGCAATGACTTATACTAAGTAAGAAAGAGAGAAGCAGAGAAACAAAAAAAAAAGAAGAGAAACACCACCAGGCATAACGAAAATGAAGTGTCTGTTATATTAAAATAACTGCTTTATATTGAGCTACGGGGATTTTTTACACGCCATTAAGATAACAATAAACACTTTAAGGCTTTTGTCTGTTGGTCATTCGGACTGTCCGGGCTAAAATTTCCGAATGGCTAAACCCATAGAATACTACTACTTTATTTAGTACGAGGTTTCACGTCGCCAAATCCGATTCGATGTGTTGACGAGACTGGAGAATAAATTTACACATTTTAGAATTTTGATGTTCAAGATCATTATAAAAAAAAAGATGTTAAATTTTAATATATATTTATTTGTAAATAGGATGCAATTTGGCATTTTTTAAATAATTTGTATGCGAAATTTGGAAACGATTGTAACGTTAACACACACAACATCTCGTGTTGACATTTATACGTGTTAATTGACGTGTTAGTGACATTTTAGTGGCTACGCGGGCTCCGCCCACTCCCCCCTTCTATTATGTATGTATTATATTAGTAGTAGTAATCTATAGCTAAACCAATTGTAATGAACTTCGCCAACAGACAGAGAGACCAATGCCAGGAGTACATATTTTCCTTAAAACTTGAGAATTTTTTTGAAAAACCAAAAATTTAAAATAAATGGCTTTGACTATCTCAAATCTAAATAACACCACATTATTTTTATAGAATAAGAGTATTAGATGGAATATGCCTTACGAGGCATACCATTTGTTACTCTTATTCTATAAATACAGCTGCATTTTGCAGCGGTTCGAAGGAAAGGGGAAACAGTTCAGTGGCACTCGCGATTCCCATCCACTTCCGGATGTTACATAACAATGAGTCTGTCACCGACGCGTCTTCTCTCAACAACTTTTCGCATCATAATGATTTTTGGAGTTCATACCTCTCCTGCATCAGCACGTGCCCCAAATATGCTACTTTTCTCATTTTGATGTTCTGTATAAGTTAGCGCTTTTGGTCGACTCGTCTCAGAACATTAACACTATTAACGACAATGACGGACGAATTCATTTTATAAAGTTTGCTGAAGTATGCGTTAGAAAGGCGGTTAAGGAGAATTGATCAAAAATTAATTAAGGTATTTATAGAAAGCAGAATATTTAGTCACATTAACTCTTGCTTAATAAGTATAGCCTATATTAAGTAGTATCGATTATAGTAAGTAGAATTGCTGATAAAAATTATCATATCAAAAGCTTAAATAAGGAAAAAAATGTTTTAAGGATTATACTCAAAGGATTCAAGGATTATAAAAGTAAAGTAAAGCATTATATTTTGTGACATAATCCAATTTTTAAAAGTATTGCTTATATAGTTTATAGTAAGTAGTAAAGCTTATAGCAGATAGCATAGCAAAAGCCTCATTTATACTATAGGTAGGAAATAAATCATGTATAAACTATATTATAAATAGAAAATGAAACGTATAGACTAAAAGAGGCATCAAGGTACGGCCTTAGCCCAAATATAAACATTACAGTAGTCTAAATTATCAAATATCAAGTAAGGCAGAAAACAAAATGTAAGTATAGATAAGTAATAGTAAGATGTAAGGCAAATACTAAAAAAAAAAAAACAAAAAAAAACAAAGGAGAAGTTTTAAAAGACTGTACACTAAAAAAGAATAAAGGGTGCTGTAAAATAAATAACAACATGTGAAATGAGACAATTAACAAAAAAAAACTTACACCTCGTCTTACATGCCTGGCGTAAATGTGATGATTTTACGAGAACATTGTAGATATTAATTTTTATTTATGAATAAGTCTGTACACTTTTTGTTTGTGCTTAAGAATAATATTAATATAGATACAGGAACGTAACGTAGAGTTGGTAAGCTATATATATATATATATATATATATATATATATATATATATATATATATATATATATATATATATATATATAACATTCCGCCCGCAGGTGATCGCGCAACAACACGTACCTGTTTGGTCTCCGTAGTTAATATTCGCTATTGAGTATAAAGTTAATCTTTAGATTTAAAAAAAAAAGTTGTGTTATGTAGTAAAGTGCATGGACTACATAGTTTAAAAACCCAACTGCAAAATTAGTTAAGAAATCAAGTGTTAATCTATAAGGATAAATAAAATATTGAATAAACTGTGAGTGTGAGTCATAGTGTCAACGAACTAACAGGGCCGTGTGAATGACCGGCCTTGCCACTACATACATAATATTCAACTTCGAGCGGCGACCGTTTTACCAATCCACCGTCATTTCGGCAACTTCCAAAAACCGTCGTATCAGCGATTGCCTTGTGAGTAAATTAAATATTATTCTAAAAATTTTGTTAGTTAAAATAAACAAACATTTATAAGTACCTAATAAAATAAAATAAAACAAAAAAAGCTTAAACTAAACCATGATACGACGCTCGCCTCCTAATGCTCCGGCATCACCCCACTACACATCGGAACCGAATTTAACATCGTGCCCCAATAATGAAAACTTAAACATAACGCAAAGGAAAAGAAAACGTGAGTCGGATGAATTAGGACGAATGGAAAAAATGATGATGGATATGAAAACCATGTTTGAGGAGTTCGTATCGAACCAAACTCAACAAAACAATAAAATAGATACCCTGCAAATGGCAATCGAAGAAATTCGAACTCAAAACGCAAAAATCGCTATTCAAAACTCAGAAATCCGTACTCAAAACGAAGAAATCCAAAAAACCATGTCATTTTTGTCTGACAAATATGATGAGGCGGTGCTTGAGATTAATAATTTAAAAGCAGAGTGTAACAAAAATCAGCAGATTATAAAAACATTAGAAAATAAGGTAGACTTTTTGGAAAAAAATTTGAGAGCAGCATCACTTGAAATAAAAAATGTACCATTACAGTGTCCTGAAACCCGTGAAACCCTAATAAGCACAATCCAAAAACTTGGCAATATTATTAATCATCCCGTACTAGAACAGGATATTGCAAATATTTTTCGTTTGAAGAGTAAGAAGGAATCAGTGGGTACAGTTATTGTGGAATTCTCGTCAGCGGCAGCAAAGCAACTATTTTTGAAGTCAACTAAAATCTATAATAAACAGAACAAGGAAAACCGTCTTAACACAACCCACTTACAAGAAAAAGGACCTAAGCACTTCTTATACGTCTCTGAAGTGCTCACCGCCATGACAAAGCGACTCTACTACCTTGCAAGAGAGTTTATTAAGAGTAGTGAATACGAGCAATGTTGGACAGCCAACGGTAAGGTGTACATACGCAAAAAGGAAGGGATGCCCAGCCGACTTATCAAGACAGAAGATGATCTAGCACAACTACGAAGACAAAAGTGACTAGACTGCGTTATTTTATCTTTAGCAATATTCTTCAAATATATTATAATACTATTCTTGTTACAAGTTTATAAAATTAAATTTAAAAACTATATTAATCACCAACATCATTTCATATACATACAACATTCTACAGAACACACAAATACTACACTAACAAATACATACATACACTACATACAACTAATGTTATTAACTAAGAACACATGTGCTGTGTGCAACACGAGAATATATAAATGCTATAAGCTCTCTTTTTGTACTACTTCTGGCGACCAATTAATTGTCATTATCAATTTAGCTCTATTAAATGTCACATATAAAAATGTAACTAGGAAAAATAAACACCACAATAGTAGATAATATACTAAATAACACATACAACATAGATTCTGTCTCAGTGTCGAATTCATCTACCTGTGACATAGACAATTGCATCCCACTAAACTTCAACCCTAAGCAATCACTCAAAATACTTAATCAAAATATTAGAAGTATCTCAAAAAATATGATTGGTTTTTATACCACACTCGCTAGGACTAAGGTTGATTGGGACATAATCACCTTAACTGAATGTTGGCTTCCCAATACACATAATATCCCTGACCTAACAGGTTATAAATACTTTAATACTGCTAACAATCTAACACAAAACGAGGGTGTTGTTGTATACGTACATGAAAACCTACAGGTTTCTGTAGAAGAACCCCCATTTATAGATGCAAATTGTCTACAAATAAAAATAAACCAAAATACCATTTTATTAGCAATATATCGACCACCAAGCCATAGAGATGTCACTAACTTCCTGCATTCGCTTAACATAACCTTGACTAATATCACACATTACAAAAAATATAATAATAACTGGGGACATAAATATTAACATCCATGACGAATGCCAAGACATAAGCAAGCTTAATTACCTAAACTTATTAGCGTCACATGGCCTACTGCCTGCACATTCTTTGCCCACTAGACAAAATGCATGTCTTGATCATTTTGTCCTCAAAACTCTATTACCTGCTTACACATTAGTCGCCCATTCAGCACTAACTGATCATGATACCGTGTTATTATTTCTCGCAAGCAAAATGCCCAAAATAGCGGTGAAAAAAACAACGACGCGCATTAACTATGATCAATTGACTGACGACATGAAAATAATCGACTTTGGTGAAGTATATAATACCCAAGATCCTCATGTAGCAGCAGAATTAATGATAAGTCTTATCAAACAGGCGGTCGAAAAAAAACACTAAAGTCGTGAAAGTAGCAAACCGTAAAAAAATCGTTAAGCCATGGATAACTCCTGGCCTTTTACGCTGTATTCGACACAGAGATAACTTACACAAAAAATCGAAGAAGTCGCCAGATAACGAAGTCTTAAAAATATCTTTTACTAGGTACAGAAACTATTGTAATAAGTTGTTAAAAAAAATTAAACTGGAATATGAAAAAAATGAATTAAAAAAAGCTAATAATAATCCTAAGCAACTCTGGGGAGCAATAAACAACATAACAAACAGAGCGAAAAAAGAAAGAGAATTCATCCCATCACTTATTAACTCTATCATCTTCTCCGGAGCTATCTGTTAATTTAGTTAATGATTTTTTTCGCTAACATAGGTAAAAATCTTGCGGAAAAGATATTGGGTGGACTGACAGAGACAACAAAAAAAAGCTTTTAACAACAACTCACAGTCCATGGTATTGTTACCAACGGATGAGGACGAGGTTGCAAGGTTAATAATATCTCTCCGTAACGACTGTGCTGTGGGTTGGGATGGAATATCCTCTCATCTCCTTAAAATGCATATTAATGTAGTTGTCCCACCCCTGAAATATATCTGCAATCTTGCTCTCATAACCGGAAAATTCCCCAAAGCTTTTAAAAAGTCGATTATACACCCGATTTATAAGGGTGGGGACAGAGATCGTGCCGATAACTATAGACCTATAGCCGTGCTCTCTGCCTTGTCCAAAATACTTGAACGCATAATGAACAACAGGCTCGTAAACTATTTGGAAAAATATAACTTACTATCGCCCTCACAATATGGTTTTAGGTCAGGCAAATCTACGTCCGATGCGATTCATGACCTCACAAATTATATTGTTACAAACTTGGACAATGGGCAGAAAGTTCTCGGCATTTTTCTAGATCTTTCCAAAGCTTTCGACACGGTTTCTGTACCCATACTTTTACGTAGGATGGAGAGTATGGGAATTAGAGGTACTCAACTGCGACTTTTTAAAGACTACTTGAGTGGACGTACTCAGCGCGTTCAGGTGGATAAGTTCGTCAGTGCCGAATGCACAACTACCTATGGAACGCCCCAGGGCAGCGTACTTTCTCCAACCTTATTTCTAATATATATTAACGAACTGGGTATGCTCACACTTCCTAAAGGGCGAATCATAAGTTTTGCAGATGATACTGTCCTCCTTTTTAGTGCAAGTACATGGCAAGAAGTCTATGCGTACGCCCAGTTGGGCTACAACACTGTCTCAAATTGGCTTCGAAATAACGTTCTGACACTGAACATAGATAAAACATGTTATGTCCCGTTCAGATTAAAAAACAAAACATTAACCACATCATCTCTATCACATACCATCGTAAGTCACTCGTGTTGCAATTCACTCAATAATGCAGACACCTGCACACAACTACGTCAAGCTGACAGAGTAAAATATCTAGGAGTTATTATCGATAGCACTCTACGTTTTCATGAACACATTAATACACTTAATAGCAGGTTGCGTAAATTAATATATGTATTTAAAACTCTGAGAGACGCGGCAGATGATAAACTAAAGAAATCCGTATATTTTGCCTTGGCCCAATCTCTATTAACATATGGTATTACGTCCTGGGGCGGTGCTCCAAAATCAATAATGCTCCAATTGGAGAGAACGCAGAGAGCCATCTTAAAAGTCTCGTTTTCGCTGCCGTATCACTATCCTACAGAGCTCCTATATAAAGAGTTGAAAATATTAACTGTACGGCAACTTTTTATACAACGAACCTTACTGAAACAACATGCTCTATTAAAATACAATCCCTCACTCTCCCGAGGGAAAAGGTGTTTTAACCCCGTGGACCGCACTCATATAACTCTATCCACCAAACTATCTAAACGTTTCTTTTGTCACCTCGGAGGTTTTCTATACAATAAAATCAATAAAATTATCTCTATATTTAACGTCAATAAGACTACATGCAAAAGTAAAATAACTATCTGGCTACAAGAATTAAATTATGATAACACTGAAAAGCTACTCACTAATCCTAACTAATTACTATCCGTACTAAAGTTAAATACTAACCCAATCCTAAATTTAATTTCTATCCCAGTTACTACTACACTACTAACAAACAAAAGCACGCACACACACACACGCGCACGCACTCACACACACACACACACACACACACACACACACACACACACACACACACACACACACACACACACACACAGACTAATACTAGCACCAGATTAAAATATATAATAAATACTAGTTAAGTAAAAGAAGGTACATTATGTAAATTACAAATATGGTACATGTACATGGTAAAAGTATTGTAATTACAACCATAGGGCGGAGACCTGGTGGCCTGAAATACAGGCGTAAAGCCTAGCTTAGGCACCAGTCTCCCACAGTATAACATTAAGGTGTAATATTCTAATATTATGTACAATAATCCTGTAATATTGTGGTGAGAAAATAAATCATTTATTATTATATATATATATATATATATAATTATAATTATTAGATTGCCTCACATCATCTATTTAGGTTAGAAAAAGGTACTTCGATTACGGAAATATATTAAACATCAATAAATATATAAAAAGACAAGTCCCAATTCACTCACTCATTAAATGTAATAACTTACTCACTCATTAGTACCAGCCTAAAGCTTTAGACCTAGGTCTGAGGAAAAAGCTGAAAATTTGCACACACAGAGTCCAAACACATAACAAAACACTCACGCCGTCACCCAGAGGGGTAGGCAGAGACTACAGACTTCCATTTGGCACGATCCTGACACACCTCTCTCGCCTCCTTCACATCCATACACCTCCGCATACATGCTCGTCGGTTAAGGGTACTCCTAATTTGGCTCCTTTTCAATAAATCGCCAATTTGGTCGATAAATTTTCGCCTAGGACGTCCCTTTCCGACTCTGCCATTCACTTCTGCAACATAAATTTTCTTTGTCACTCTTTCCTCATTCATTCTTTCCACATGACCAAACCACCGAAGCATTCCTTTCTTAATCCTGGTCACAACATCATCTTGCAAACCACACTCTTCTCTTATTACACAATTTCTTACCCTGTCATTAAGATTCAGCCCTAACATACTCCTTAACGACCGCATTTCTACTGCGTTCATTCTACTCTCGTGCTTCTTCTGCCACACCCAACTTTCACTACCATATGTTAAAGTAGGGACCAACACAGCATTGTGAATTGCCATACGTGCCTTTTTCGACACATTTTGACTCTTCACAATAGAGTGCAGGGCCCCATTTACTCTATTTCCCGCATTCACTCGTCGTTCTATATCCTTATCATATCTCCCATCCCTGCTAAATACGCAGCCCAAATATACAAACTCATCTACTTGCTCGATCAACTCCCCTTCTATTCTTATTTCACAAATCGTTTTACTTTCTTCTCTTTCAAAAACCATAACCTTCGTCTTACTTGCGTTCACTTTCATACCCCTTTCTTTTAATGATCTGTTCATTAATGTAACCATCATTTGCAACTCGGCCGCCGACGACGCAAGTATAACTTGATCATCGGCGTACAAAAGGCATTTGACGGTTAACTCACCCATTCTTAATCCGCATTCTTCAACTTTCAAATTTTGCAAACAACTGTCCATAAATAGGTTGAACAGCCACGGGGAAGCTACACAGCCCTGTCTGACACCTTTATGGATGTCAAACCAGTCCGAGTAGACCCCGTTGATCCTAACACAAGCACTAGAGTCCCTATAAAGGGACTCCAATGCCCGTATCAAGCCAGCGCTCAACCCAAATGAGTTCAGTGTTTGCCATAGCACATCCCTATTCACTCTGTCATAGGCCTTTTCCAAGTCCATGAACGCACAAAAAACCTTTTGGTTTTTGGCCAAAAACTTCTCCGCGATCATGCGCATGGAAAAGACTTGATCTGTACATCCCATTCCCTTTCTAAATCCTGCTTGCACATCCCAAATTTTTCCATCAGTTTCTTTCATGACCCTTTCAATCAATACCTTAGCATACAGTTTTCCCCACAATGCTAAGAAGGCTGATGCCACGGTAGTTTTTACAGTCCTGCTGCGACCCTTTTCCCTTATATACTGGGACTATCACGGCTTTGCACCAGTCTACCGGTACCCGCTTCAGTTCCCAGCATAAATTAAACAAGGTGTGCAGCAGGCCTGCCACCACTTCCTCTCCAGCCCTTAGCATTTCGAGTGAAACTCTATCATATCCGGCAGCCTTACCTGCTTTCATGCTTTTCATTGCTTTCATTATTTCACCTACACTAATCTCGCTACCTCTTTCCTCTTCTTTCGGAATTTCTACTTCACTTAGTACACACGTTGTCTCCTCACTCATTAACACACTTTCAAAATATTCCTTCCATCTCTTTAAACTCAAAACTTCATCATTCAGAATATAGCCATTCTCGTCTCTTATAGCATTCATCATAGGCTGTTTTGAATGTCCCCTGGCAGTTCTTACAAGTTTCCAGAACATTTTAATATTTGCCTGGAAATTATCCGATATTCTTCTATCATTCTTATCCGTTCTTTCTTGCTTTTTTCTTTCAACTACTTCTTTTACTCTCTTATTAAGATGTCTAAAGACTGCCTTTTTTCTTTCAATATCATCATTCGTACCGCTAGAATTACCAGCCTTTGTTGCTAGTAAATCTAGCCATGCTCTCTTCTTTGCTTCAACTTCCATACGTACCTCATCATCCCACCATAACGTATTATTTTTCCTTTCATTCTTTCTCTTACTAACACCACATACTTCGGTAGCTGCATCCACTAAACCTTTCTTTACATTTTGCCATACATTCTCCAAGTCTAACTCCTTCATACATAATTCATCCAAACCACTTATATTTTCTTTCAGTCTACATTTGAACTTCTTTTTCTCACCTTCATCTTGTAACCTTTCTGTTCTAATACGCTGTAACGCAGTGGTAGACACAGATGACCGATGGCGCCAACGCCTGAATAGACCATTAATTCGGCATAGAACCAAATAATGATCCGTTCCTACGTTAGAACCCCGGTAAACCCTTGTATCTACGACTGC
Organism: Parnassius apollo; assembly: GCA_907164705.1. Lineage (NCBI taxonomy): Eukaryota > Metazoa > Arthropoda > Insecta > Lepidoptera > Papilionidae > Parnassius > Parnassius apollo. Next base: position 1,741,487 of record CAJQZP010000200.1, read on the forward strand.
GCCCCTCAATCTTTCATCCACAATTATTAAATCTATCATGCTTCTATCGTCACCTCTTTCCCAAGTATACATGTGAATCCTCTTGTGGCGAAAGCAAGTGTTCGTCACAAAAAAGATTCTTTTCCATACATACGGTGAGGAGACTTTCACCATTCTCATTTATACTTTCATCACCAAACGTTCCCAATATCCTTTCATAACCAAGCCTCCTCACCCCAACCCTTCCATTAAAATCTCCTAGCATAATAATATTTTCATTTCCCTTACACTCCATTAACACCATCCTTACCATTTCCCAAAACTGCTCTCGGATATAAGTGGGCTTAGACATGTCTGGGGCGTAGACCCCTAACACAAACAACTTCTTTAAGCCCACTTTCATTCGTATCCACAGCAGTCTTGGGCTTACACATTCATACTCTTTCACACATTGGCCCATTCTTTCTGAAAGGATGATACCTACTCCCTGGCATGCCCGCTCGATCTCGTCTACACCAGACCAGTATGCGGTATACATGCCATGTGTAGTGACATCCTTTCCCTTCCTTTTCGTCTCATTTACACATAACACATCTATTCCTCTATCATTCATCATATCGCATACTTCATCCATTTTATCATTCATTGCCCCACATACATTCAACGTAGCCAGACGGACCTCTGCAATCCACTTTTCGCCTCTCCGGGAGACAGAACGTGACGGGTGGCGAACCTCGTCGCCGGTTTTCCTCCCGGAGATTCTTCGCACCCCTGCCCCATTAAAGGGGCGCCGGGAACTCGGGGCCATTTCTATTATATTGTTCCTCATGGTGCGGATAAACAGAGTTTCCATTCATAATTTAACAAAGAATATAAGGATAAAAAAGGATAAAAAAGGATTTTTCGATGTTCCTTCGGGATAGGTAATAAAAGGGATTTATTTTTTCGCTTCAAAGTTGCCATATTTCTGTAACTATAATTATTACAGACCTAAAATTTGGCATGCAAGTAGGTAATTATAATCACAAAAATTTGTCTTTAAAATTTTGGGAAATTTTGGGATAGGGAATAAACAGGATTTATCTTTTGATGTTACTTAGCTTGTGTGGCTTCTTTTGCACCATTCACACCGTGCCAACTTATAGAGGCCCGAGCAAATAAAATGATTTCCTTCCCTTCACCCTTATTTCATTTACCCTGTCCCGACCCCCTCTTTCACTTCCCCTGCCACCTCCCCCTCGTCCATTTCCCTTCTCCCCTTTAACTCTTGGCCCCATCCCTCTACTAGCTTTACCACCAATTCCACCACTTACTTGTTCATTACTACGAAAAAAGAGGCAATATGTGTATTGCCTCTTTTAAATACCACCGTAGCATGTAATATGCAAATAAAATACAATTTATAATACATTTATTATAAATAATATTACATATATACTATATTTCCTTAACAATAATTATTAGATACTTAAAATTTTGTATATAAGTAGATAATTATAATCTTTAACAACTTTGCAGGATTTTTCGAATTTCATACGGGATAGGGAATAAAGAGTATTTATACACGTAACTTAAAAAAGGATTGTTCCTTAGGGAGCAACTATAAACAAAATTGTCGTAATTTTACAATACGGTAACGGGCAGATCCTAGTGTTTAAAAAAGCCCGTAAAAACAACGCGAAACGCGTATTTTCATTCCAAGCATAAGCTTTAATGAGATGGAGAGGGAACAAGATACAAAGTGCCGGCGCTGCAAAAAGAATTTGCCAAAAGTGTTTCCTTAAAGCAAACGCAGTGCAAAGATAAACTGTGAAAAACATTTTGCATTTGTCGTTATACTAGGTAATGTTTCATTCTGTCATAGATCTGCTAAAACAATCTGTTACGATAGATAAAAAAAATACAGCCCTTTTTGTGAGTGACAAAGTAAGTTTATGTTGCAGAAGTGAACGGCAGTGGCAAGGGACACTCAAGACGATCCTCAAAATATCGACCAAATCGGCGATATATTTGAGATGGGCCAAATTAATTGTAAGGTATATTTGGTGTTGAGAAAGGTGTGTCAGAATCGTGCCATATGGCAGTCCGTAGTATCTGCATGCCCCTCTGGGTGACAGATGTGAGTGTTTATGTTTTGTGAGTCTCGCGCACAAGCGCGGAGTAGCAGCATAGTATTTTTTTATAGAATAGGGTGACAATCGAGCACGCAGTCCAACTGATGGTAAGTGAGTGCTGTGGCCCATAGACATCTACATCTATCCTCGATTATGAAACAAAATGCAGATGCGTTGTTACTCGTGAGTACTAAGATGGAATGGCTCGTTTCTAGTAAAAAGTGTCTCCTATTATTTTCCGCTGATATTCTATGAGAGCGTAGTCCTTCGTCAGTCGAGACAACGCATTCGTGCTATAACTATACTACTAATATAACTACAGCATGGCTCTACCACGTATGAAACTAGTGCTACATAGTAAAAACAGAATAGCAGGCTTTCTTCTAAGAATTGTACCGAACGCCTCTAATATATGTGCGTGCCTGGCACGTGACAGTACGCACTAGTATGCACGAGCCACAGCATGCGCACAACGATACTTGCTAAGTCGGAAAGGTCTGGCCGAGTCAAGGACAGCCACCGCTGTGCTCCGCAATCACTTTTGTTTAATACTTTGTTGACTTTTAATAAAATTTTGCTAGCAGTCTTTTCATTCTTGGATGGTTTTCCACCATAAATTGGTCGCCAATTTCTTGTACAACAACTAACAGCGTATATTGCTTGCGATGAAGCTTAACATATTTCCCTTACAGCCCACGGGTGAACAAATGAGCTTACAGTCGATCTGATTAATTGCATACTGCAGCCCAACACTGGACACCATCTTCAAACAAAAAGCTACATATGCATGGTCACATCTGACTACTAAGAATTATAGGACATCCTCGATTAAGAATCAAAAAACAGATGCGTTGACAGACAGTAAAAATCGTCATCGGTTCTCTAACATTCACCATACGAAACACAGCAACATTAAGTTGCTATTTTACGCTGGCATTCCTGCTGCAGTCGAGCCAACTCATTTGAGCTACAACATAGCAGCTTGGCTTTATTTCGTATAAAAGATGTGAATTTCAATTTCCTTTAACTACTATACGATTAAGACGTCTCATAATTGCAACTAACTTTACGATACGTAAACCTTATATATATATCAGTAGAAAAAAGCACCTTTAGAAGTTATCTAAACATACACAAAACTCTTCTAATTAAGTCTAACGCAAAACGCTTTAATATTGAGTGGAATCGATAGAAATGTCTATAAATATACCAAAAGATGTGCAAATTTAGTCTTCTTAAGACGTAAAACAATCCACCCTCATTTTCCTGTAAGAAACAGGGGTTCAGCGGGGATGAAACATCGTAAAGTTTTTATCTATATCGCTCGGTTACAGCTCCCGTTCGTCCTGATACATATTCGCCTCGTAAAACTATCGCAAGCGCTCAAATAAATTATGTTTGTCGACCGAATGAACAATTCTATTATCTTTACTGATTTGGGAATAGAACAAAATGTTTCCAAAGAGAAAATCGTTTTGGGATTTGGTCTTACCGTGTACCGATAAGCAAAGTGTATGGCAGCCCCCTCTAGATGGAGTAACGACCTAGCAAGATATGCAGGAAGTCGATAGGTGCAGGTTACTCAGGATCGTGCTTTGGGGTGACTTGGGGGTGACCTATATTCTGCAGTTGACTTGTGAAGTGCTGTAAAAATGATGATAATGATGATGTATACCAAAGTACAGGCTTCAGAAAACTAGCGGTTTATTATTGGGAAATGAAATAAAATAATACATTATACGTGGTAGAGCCATACTGCAGTTATATAGTTGTATAGTTGTAGCACGAATGGGTCGGCTCGACCGAGGAAAGACCACACTTTCACAGAATACCAGTGTAAAATAGTAACTTAATGCTGCTGTGTTTCGTATGGTGGGTATAGAGAACCGGAGACTCTTTTTACTGGAAACGAGGCCATCCCCAATACCCACTACTATATATTGCATTGCAGTAGCGTCATCCTGATATAAACTCAATAAAAAACCTACTACTGCCAACGCGCCTACCAAGCTTGCTACTACTTACTATGGTAATATACCTAATCTAAGAGGGAAATGAAATCGCGTACTAAACATTTTTTTATAGGACAGGGTGAAAACCGAGCACACAGTCCACCTGATGGTAAGTAGATGCTGTAGCCCATAGACATCTACATCTATCCTCGATTACGAATCAAAATTCAGATGCGTTGTCACCCGTGAGGACTAAGATGGAATGCCTCGTTTCCAGTAAAAATGGGACCTATAAGTATAATAATACAGATAACATTAATTTAACGACTTTTTTACAAATAATAGCATTATGTAAATGGAATGAAACCAAGTTTTAGTACTTCGTAAAATTAAATTTCGCTGCTAATCCATTAGAGATCTTTTGACTTAAGAATGTAAATCCGATGATATCCCGGACGTCAGTCTAAGCGAGATTAGAATGGCTCTCCAGCACCTTAAAAACGGCAGGGCCCCAGGCGAGGATGGAATTACAGCGGAGCTTCTGAAAGCGGGTGGAACACCGGTACTTGAAGTCCTTCAGAAGCTCTTCAATTCCGTCCTCCATGGTGGCACTACTCCAGAGGCGTGGAGCAGAAGTGCGGTGGTCTTGTTCTTTAAGAAAGGCGACAACGCTCTCTTGAAGAACTACAGACCGATTTCCCTTCTGAGCCGCGTCTACGTGCTGTTTTCGAGAGTCATTACGAATCGTCTCGCACACAGACTCGACGACTTCCAGCCTCCCGAACAAGCCGGTTTCCGAAAAGGCTTCAGTACCATAGACCACATACATACCCTGCGGCAGATTGTACAGAAGACTGAAGAGTACAATTTGCCACTTTGCCTGGCGTATGTGGACTATGAGAAAGCCTTTGATTCCGTCGAAATTTGGGCGGTGCTGCAGTCCCTTCAGCGGTGCCAAGTTGACTGTCGGTATATCGAAGTGCTGAAGTGTTTGTACAGTAGGGCTACGATGGCTATCCGAGTACAGAACCAGAGCTCGAAACCTATCCAACTGCAGAGAGGTGTAAGACAGGGTGACGTTATATCCCCGAAACTCTTCACCGCTGCTTTGGAAGACGTTTTCAAGCTACTGGACTGGAAAGGATACGGTATTAACATCAATGGCGAGTACATCACTCACCTTCGATTTGCCGACGATATAGTCCTTATGGCAGAATCGCTGGAGGACTTAAGCACTATGCTCAATGACCTCAATAGTGCCTCCCAACGGATAGGTCTTAAGATGAACATGGACAAAACAAAGATTATGTTTAATGTCCATGTCACACCTATGCCGGTAGTTGTTGGGAGCACTATGCTCGAAGTTGTTGACGAGTACGTTTACCTGGGACAAATAGTCCGACTAGGTAAGTCCAACTTCGACCGAGAGGTCAATCGACGGATTCAACTCGGCTGGGCAGCGTTCGGGAAATTACGACATATCTTCTCGTCAGGTATACCTCAATCTCTGAAAACTAAATGTGTGCAACCAGTGCGTGTTGCCAGTGATGACTTACGGATCAGAGACGTGGTCCTTCACTGCTGGCCGTATGAGGACGCTCAAGGTCGCTCAGCGAGCTATGGAGAGGGCTATGCTCGGAGTTTCTCTGCGTGATAGACTCAGAAATGAGGATATCCGCAGTAAAACCAGATTGACCGACATAGCCCAACGGATTAGTAAGCTGAAGTGGCAATGGGCCGGCCATATAGCTCGAAGAACCGATAACCGATGGGGGAAGAAAGGTTCTCGAGTGGCAGCCTCGTACCGGTAGGCGTAGTGTAGGGCGACCCCCACTAGATGGAGTGACGACCTGGTAAGATATGCAGGAAGTCGATGGATGCAGGTGGCTCAGGACCGTGCTTTGTGGCATTACTTGGGGGAGGCCTATGTTCAGCAGTGGACTTGTGAAGGGCTGTGATGATGATGATGATGATGATGAAGAATGTAAATTTATTGTTACAGGTGTCAAGAGAAATAAGCGCGTGGAGAGGGTTCAATTAATTACGTCGCGAATAAAAGAAAAGGCGCTAAGTAGTATCATTTATCTTAACTTTTTAATCAAAAAACTCATTTTACGCGGTAGAGCCAAGCTGCATCTATAATATGCTTGTAGTGCGAATGGGTCGGCTCGACCAGGGAAGAACCAGAATACCAGCGTAAAATAGCAGCTCAATGCTGCTGTGTTTCGTATGGTGTGTGTAGAGAACCGGAGACCCTTTTTACTGGAAATGAAGCATTCTATCATAGTAATCAGGGGTGACAACAGATCTGAATTTTTATTCTTAATTGAGGATAAATGTAGATGTTTATAGGTCACAGCTTGCACTATACATTAGATGGACTGTATTCTCGTTTGACGTCCTAATTTTGTAAAAAAGAGCTAAATTAAAAAAAATGTGTTGCATGAATGAAAATGTTGGTTGCAATATTAAGTGCCTATTCACCTTGTGCTCAACGGTGAAGGAAAAGGGACAGCACGTATGTGAAGTCCGCCAAAACGCATTGGGACAGCGCGGTGGACAATTTCTTTCCCTTAAACCTTCTCAGAAATGAGAGGAGGTTTAGGTCCAGCTCTGGCATGTATATAAATTGTAAGTTTTGTTATTTTTGAACACTACGGCTGCCAGTGATCAATTTTTATTTGTTATCCCTAAATAATTACACTTACACTTCTGTGTAATGGCGGTGTACCTATACGAAAAATGTAGTGGCTGTGTAAAAATGTGTATATACACTGTAGGGTATACACATCCACGGGGTTATATGTTATCCCGTGGGTGTCGTAATATGCGACAGAGGGAAACAAATCAGGAAATGGGCGGCAGCGTGTTCTTTACAATGACTAAAATAAAAATAAAATGCGGTACTCCCCCAACGAGACAATATATGGGGAGGTCTATGTTGACTTTTGATAGACTGTTACGACAGATAGACTTACGACAGATAGTTTAAATTATCTGTACAATCTGATTCACGAAAGAAGTCCTGCGGAGTTAAAATGAAAACTGTGAATTTTAAAGGCAAATGTTAAGTTTCGCGGAGGATATAGTGCCGCAGCTGGGGACGTCTTTTTTGACAAGGACTCTTCTTAAAATAGATTAAATCAATAGACCACGCTTTGTGATAACCTAATTTAAGATTTTGCAGAAATATTTATACAATGAAACTAAGTAAATACAGCTAGTTTTGCTTTCACTTTTTAGAAACTTGTATTTAAAGTTCTTTAGTTTGTGAAATGTAGTTATTGTTAAAGCAAACTTTAACGAATTTTTCACTTCACTAAACATTTACTTATTTTCGATTCTATAATTTATATACAGTGTGTAAGTGTAAACACCGTTGTCACTGAAACCATAGGTAGTTAGCTTTAATATAAAAATATTTATCTGATTTAAAAAAAACGCTATTTTCTTTCATAAAATTAAAATAGTTTCTGACCGACACCGTCCGTAAATTCATGGACCCTATGCGGCCGAGTGACGTAATCACTGTAAAGATCACCGCTCGCCCGAACTCGCTCGAACATTTCAATAAAACACAATGGTACACATAACCTATGATGTAACTTTTCCTTCGTACTTTCTTACTGGCTGGTGACGAGTCCAAATTAATGTTAGTTAGATTTAACAACAAAGAAAATTAAACATTAATAATAGTAAATCACTAGGTAGGATTTTTGGCGTATTTAAAAGGTTAATCATAATGTTATGCACACACGGCTACACACTAAGCTATGCAAATCCAATGGGTAGCTCGCCATCCAATCAAGGACCCGGGGTCCCGGGACTGTCTTAGCAAGATACCGCGGCCTTGGAACGCAAAGGGCATTTGAAGCTTAAGCTGACCGTTCATTGTACGGAAAGATCATACAAAGTGAGGCCAAGACACACTGGATTTGTATAGCTTGATGTGTAGCCTGATTGATTAATTATTTACACTTACCTATTAAATAAAATCCTGGTAAATGAATCCCATTTTGATCAGCTTTTACATTAATCGTAAAAGCTGTTCAAAATGCGATCCATTTACAGCCACGCATGGGTAAGGAAGGAACGAATTTAATATTAGCCTGGTTTAGTCATGAAATTAACTGTAAGTATGTTTTTTTGCGAATTATTATTTGATATAACATGTGATCGAGGAGATATAATGGCGAGAACAGCAAGATTCATAAGACTTCTTTCACCGGTGACCACTTCGGGGAAACCGAGGGTTTTATCTGTGCAATACAGGATCAGGTTATTAAGACCAACAACTATCGGAGATAAATCCTAAAGGATGGCACTGTCGACGTCTGTCGAGCTTGTCGCGATCCAGGTGAGTCACTTAGGCATGTCATCTCCGGTTGTTCGGCGCTTTCTAACTCTGAGTACTTGCACAGACACAACCTAGTAGCCAGAATTTTTCACCAGGAGCTCGCTCTGAAATACGTTCTCGTGGATCGGAAATTGCCGTATTACAAGTACTTGCCGGAAGCCGTGCTCGAAAAAGATCGCGTCAGGCTCTATTGGAACCGGGCCATCATCACAGACAGGACTATTCTTGCGAAAAAGCCTGATATTGTGCTGATGGACCGGGCACAGTCAAGGATATTTTTGGTCGACATTACCATTCCGTATGACGAGAACCTCGTGAAAGCCGAAACAGATAAGCAAACAAAATACCTGGATCTGGCTCACGAGGTGACCGACATGTGGGGTGGGCTGCCGACCGAAATTATTCCTGTAGTCGTCTCTGCAAACGGGCTAATCCCAGTCAGCCTCTCGGGTCATCTGAGGCGGCTGGCACTACGTGACGGACCGCTCCAGGCTCAAATGCAGAAGGCGGTGCTCCTCGATACCGCCCGCATCGTCCGCCGGTTTCTTTCCCTTTCCCCTAACCCTCGGCCGTTTGGTCTCCCCTGCCGAGGGCCTCCATCTGGTTGGGCTTTTACTTATTTATATATTTTTATATTTATTAAATTTTATTGATATTTATGTATATTTATCTTTTCATTTCCATTTATAATTATATATTTATAAAACCCAACCAGATGAGAAAACTATATTGATACCCCCCAATAATAATAATCTTTATATAATAATATTTTTATATTCTTAAACTAGGATAAATCCTGTATCTTAGGATATCAGTACCTAACTAAACTAACTAGGATATCAGTACCAGAGGAAATGTACTGTCTCTCTAAAAATAAATATTTAATTAAATCAAACCCATCAATTTATTACATTACCAAAGAATATATACACTACGCGAAACATTACACAATTTATATGATATAAAAACTAGTCGCGAGATTTAGCTATTTTATAAAATAACATAACTAGAAACCTAAAAGTAGAATCCTGTAATATGAGATATAAGTTGGATATAAATAAATAAATAATAATAATAACAATAATAACTCTCTTAGAAATTCTTATTTCAAGTTACTACTAATGTATTTTTGTTTACGTACACAGGTAAATCTAGAGACAAGTTTTTATATCATATAAATTGTGTAATGTAATAAATTGATGGGTATGATTTAATTTTAACTTTATTTTACTTACCGTTTAGCCCGGCAATGGTACACCATCACGATGCATAAAAAATCATAGTTTGCTATCTCTGGGAGTCTACCATAATGGATTTAGTGTAACGTCATTTTGTTTTCGTATTCTCCTCCAGAGTGCATAAAAAATAGCTAGTCCGCCATCTTGAGCAGTCCGCCATATGGGATTTAGAATGACGTCACCTAGGTAACCATGCATTGGCATCCAAACTAAATATGTTTTATGTACGCAAGATCTCAGCTAGATCGGTTGAGGATAGCTGCTTTAAAATACAGGTGCAAGATTTGACCCTAACAAACACACACGGTAATTCAGATGGAAAGCACTCGCGGTAAATTTTACAGTAGGTACGTTAGAAATCCGGGTTCAATCCCTGCCGACACTAATGAAATTGTTAATTGTTTTTTAAGTGCTGATTTAGCACGTGCTCGGCGGTGACGGAAAACATCGTGAGGAAACCTACATGTCTGACAAATAAGAAAAAAATATTTCGTAGACATGTAAAGTTCGCCAACATGCATTGGGCAACGCTGCAGAAGCTTCCTTCTCCTAAAATCCTCTTAGAAATGAGAAGAAGCCTGTGCCCAGTAGTGGGACGTATATATGCTGTAACTAACTTAACTTTAAATAAACATCGCAAGTTAAATGAAAGCTTTAAAAAAAAAGAAATCTTATTCTAAACGTGTGGTCATTATTGTGATCATCTTTTTAAAAGAAAAAAAATCAAAATGTAATTATTTTTAAACGACAAATCATTATACCTATATGAAAAGAATATAATGTAATAATTTTATAAAATGTGTAATTAAAAAAAAATGTTGTATTGCAATATAATAAGTTAAAGAATTATTTATTTGTATACTAGAATAACCGACAATTTTGTAATAAAAATTTTGTAAATTCAACCAGCATCAAGCAAAGAAGTTCTCAGATAATTCCTAAGGAATACTAAGCAATCGCTTCAAAACTTACGTAGCCTTTCGCCTTTCTAAGTTTGCCGTCAATTGCGTTAATTGGAACGTGCCGAAGCTATCGAGTCTTAGTTGATTAAACGGCAGTTTAATTATAAGAGCACTAACGCCAGTAACTACTTGAAATAAAAAAAATATTAAAAATAAATTTGCTAGGATCCGCGTGAAAAAAAAATGATGCATTTTATACAATATGTAACGTAATTAACGCACACCCTCAGACACTCCAATTAGTATATTATGCTATAATCATAATACATACTACACTGAATTTTTAGTTAAACATTTTTATGCACTGATTATTTATCAAATTAGTGATACTAATTCCGGAAGAATGTTGTGGTCACAGTACAAATCCACGAACGCAAAGACTTTAACGTGCTTGAAATAAAGTTAATTTTTCTTTATTTTTATTTAATGACAGAATTAGTAATAATACAAATAAAACTGCACTCTTAAAAGTCTTAATGCCTTAAGTTACGGTCCATTTCAGTTTGTTTTGACTGTACAGATTTAGTGTGACTGTAATTTACGTAGTTTTAATTATTTTTGGGATAAAAAATTACCTATATTAAAAATAATAGGAATCGATTAAGTAAACGATTCTGAACAAACTACTTGCTCAAAGTGCGTTAATTATGTTACATGTTGTATAATAAGGAGAGCATATCTCGCACTCCTTCAATATCGTGTACTATCACCATTACTACTAATCCCAACGACACTCTAAACGAGGCATTATTTATTTATTTATACTACTACTGTTAGAACTACTGTTAGTATCTTTCTTATGATTCTTGGGTTAAATAAAGAAAATACTTAATACCCTTTTATACATTTGTTTCTACGGTCAATAACACAAATAGAAAGAATTTTGATTTTTAAATTTGATGACAAATATAGCGTTGAACAAATTAAAACACATTTGTACAAGTAAATAGTGGTGTGAATAACACTTATAACTTCTCCATCTCTTCTACAGAAAAATCTCTTCGACACGCCATCTTGTATACCCGACAACAAGATAGCTTAAAACGATATTGGCGGGTTATATTTCCTGTACCGACGCTTTATGCTTTTTTGTACCAACATTTTTCCTAAAAATATTGGATTTCATGCGCTTCTGAACAGAATGTTACCATAATCGATAGAATCAAGCGTTGCTATGCGGAAAGTTATTAGAATAAAGATATTAATATTTAATTAGCAACCATCCGCTTAATTAAATACCATGATGTGTCTTACCTGGATTGAACTGGAGTGAACCTGGACGGATTGTCAATCCAGGTAAGACGGATAATTGTATTTAATTAAGCGGATGGTTGCGAATTAAATATTAATATCTTTATTAGAATGGTTACCGGCAATATTAAGAATTGATGTGGGTATATTATATATCGAAACCTCAAGGATTTAAAATTAAATTCTAAGGACATTGCATAAAGATTTTTGGCGCAATCGGCTCTTTTCTTTTATTTCACATTTTACCCCTTAAAATAACGCCTATTGTATATCTGTTTAAATTTTTTTTGTTCCATTCTATTCTATTCTATACTATTGTGTTCTGATCTATATCATATTTTAAGGTCTTCAATATAACACAAAAGAACTAGAATACAACTATTTTTGATATAAGTTTTATGAATGATTACGATTTGAGGATTATGAATTGCACATTATGGACATAACTAAAGAAAAAAAATCCAACCTCTTTTATGTTACCGAAATAAGGTAAGAAGTTAATAAAATTCATTTTAGGCCACGCGAATCCTATTTGAAATTGAGTGGCCTAACCCTAATTCAATCCTCGTGGGCAACTTAAAACATTTCGAAGACCGCAGTGTCTTAAACGTGATCGGATTAGACGGGATTTTTGAGGACGCGGGCGCTTTGAACTCAAAATATGAGTTTTTTCATGTTATAATAAAATTTAGTTTTTATGTTGCGTGTATTTTTGATTTTACTATCACGTTGATAGATATGTTTTGCTGGTACTCTTGAACTACGAATGTTTGTAATCCTGAAAATGATATTTTTGTTGATGTGACTCCGAGAACTAAGATAGAATGCCGCTTTACCAACAATAAGGGTATAAATATAAATACGGTTCTCTGTATTCACCATAATATGAAGCACAGCCGCATTCTGTTGTCCCATGCTGGTATTATTTATGAACGTGCACGAGCACGTATGGGTTTTTGTGATACAAAAAAAAAAACACACACACACACAACACAAAAATTTGAAAGATTCTGTTTAGAATATTAAACATACCTATTATAATCTTAGCAAGGGATGCCTTCGCGTAGGATGACAAAGAGTAGGCTTTACAAATAAATTTTCCCGCAGCCAGCAAGTACGTGATCTCATTTCGATTCCGATCAAGAGTCATGCCAACTGTAAGCATTGGAAAAGACAAATTTATATAACGTAATTACTACGAACATATCACGCTCAGCTTATCTCGGCTAAATTTCTAAGAATGATTTATGCTAATATTATAAAGACAGTGCGACTTTTGTGAGTTTGTTAAAATGTGAACGGTAATCTTCAGAACTACTCCATATATTTGAAAAATTCTTTCACCATTTGAAAGGTATATTATTCTAGATTGACATAGCGATCATCCGATAGCGAACTTGCGATACCATCTATACCATCTTTATGATTGGCAGTCCATCAAGTTCTCTTCCTCGCACAACTTCCTTGTGAATTGGACCAATTTGAATTAGGGACCTTCAAGACAACAGCCTACTCTTTTTCAAAAGGCCGGTAACACATTTGCAATTGCCGTGGTTGATGTTCGTTGACGGCAGTAGTCACCTACCATCATACAATTAGTTGAGCTACATGTGTGTTTTTTTATTCTTATGTAAAAAATAGGCTATTTTTTATGTATAAACACATATATTGTCTAAAAGTTATAATAATATTCGCCAAGTAAGTCGGAAAAAGTCGGGCTTCTTTAGAGCTTTCATAGCGTGCGCTGAGTCAATAGTTTAAGTTGTATGCAAATAATGTATGCCTAAATTGCTCCTCTTGAAAAATTCTAGCAGTAGCATCTTCGTAATAACTGATAAACTGTCCTTGCCCATCCGCTTGCATAGCGTGGTAGCTATGGCAAATATCTCTTCTATGAAGTAATCTATGGGGGTGGGGCCTATATTCAGCAGTGGTTTAATAGACTGTAACGTTAACAGTAACAGAAAAAAATTCTAAAAAAATTCAAAGTAACCGTTTTTATACAAAAACTCTCGCACGACAAAATGAGTATGGCAGCGGTCGGCGCGACGTTGGTGGGGATGTTAGCGCGGAAGAGACATAATAGCTTACTTATGTATAATGTAACCATAATAAAGATAACATTTTTCAACCCGGGCAAAGCCGGCATGGATCGCTAGTGTTTCACAATTTCTTTAAAACGCTAAACAAGTGTGCCGTGTGATGTCAGGGTTAGAGAATCCTCCACTATGTGTGAGGGAGTCGAGTGTGTCGTCTGAGCCTAGTGACTGCCTCGTTGATCTAGTGGTCGTAAACGCTATTGCTGATGTAGAGGTCCCGGGTTTGAATCCTAAGTCGGGTCATTATCAGCTATCGAATTTTTCTGTCAATAAACTCTTAGTAGTAGCCCGGAAGATATCCGCAGTAGAACCTGAGTGACTGACATAGCCCAACGGATTAGTAAGCTGAAGTGGCAATGGGCCGGCCATATAGCTCGAAGAACCGAAAACCGATGGATAAAAAAGTTTCTCAAGTGGCAGCCTCGTACCTGTAGGGTAGTGTAGGGCGAACCCACACTAGATGGAGTGACGAACTGGTAAGACACACAGGAAGTCGATGATGCTGGTAGTTCTGGACCGTGCTTTGTAGCATTCCTTGGGGGAGGCTTATGTTCAGCAGTGGACTTGTGAAGGGCTTCAATGAGAAATGAGTAATGAGAGCTCGGAGTCAGGAATTTGGCGGTGTTCACCCCCGTGCCTCAAAAAGCGCTTAAAGCTATTGATTCTACGTTTGCTACCATCGGACAAGTGAGAAAATAGAGACTGCACCTGCACTTACGCATACACGGCAATTTAATCCTGTCTTGCGTAAATGGGTCTCTTGAGACTGGCCGCCGCGCCGTGACTTAAATTCGGTCTGGAGGACATTATTATGAGTTCAGTATATCTCCAAAAATGGCGTTGTAACCATCTCGTTTATGCTAGACCTCAGAATCTTTACCGTCAACAAGGAGCAGCGACATAAGTGTGAGTCATCTCGTACTGAGGAACGTGGTGATTATGACAAAACCTCCCTAAAACTTTAGGTGTTCGTGTCCATCCGGATTATAACGGGCTTATGAAAATATGTTTTATTTTTATTTCACTGTAATAAATTTTATGATTTATTACAGGATGATTTTTTAGTTTAATGTTGAAAAAAATGCACAGAGTTCACCTAACGTGAGATGAAAGTGAATACTGTAGCCTGTAGACATGTATATATAACTAATCACGTTTAGGAATCAAAAAGTAAATATGTTATCACTCCTACTATCACACACTAAGATAGGATGACCACTTTCCAGTAAAAAGTTGTCGCACTATTTGCATGACCTACAATTACTTATTCCGGGGCAAGATATTCCTTCACCTGCAATTTATGTGTAGTACAATATCGTACAATGGTAAAGTTTATAAGCATACTATGACTTCCGGTAATAAATCATTTAAGTGACTTTCAGGGTGAACTCACAGCGAAATAATGCTTAATTAGTTCGCGAGCTCCGTTTATTTGTAAAAATGCACAAAAATAATCAGAGGACAAGAAATCTTTACAAACTTGTTAACCAAACCCGCGTACGGTTTTGTCTACAGCATGGACTAAACCCTACCTTCAAAATTCTTGAATTTTGATACCGGTGGCGAGTCCGTTACACCGTTACTACATTGCCATTTACAAAACAAAAAAAATTTGTCTAAATATATAATAAGACAACTAAAATACATTTGTAAATTAAAATACAAACATATAAATACAAAAAATAAAACTGAGTCGCTCACAAGCCTCACCCCTGTGCCGCTTCAGCGGCACTCATCTACTAAAGGTTTTAAGGTGACGCATGCAGCATATTGCTTGTGTGTGCCAGACCTCGTTTTAACCTCCACCATTTTGACCCCTTTACCGGAAACACTTGTTTAGTAATGCCTCGAGGCCATGCATTGCGCAGTCCGTCTGAATCAATTACTACGACAAAATCCTCTTTGTTCTGTTTGCCATTTTAGTTTTGGAATCATATCAGTAAGAACTTCCTGCACCCAACGCTTTCAAAACAAGTCTAGGGACACTAGTGCTTGTTGTACTTGAAATAATTTAGCATCCATAAAGGTGCCAGACAGGGCTGTGTGGCTTTCCCGTGGCTGTTTAACCTATTTACAGTTGTTTGGAAAATTTGAAAGTTGAAGGATGCGGATTAAGAATGGGTGAGTTAGCCATCAAATGCCTTTTGTACGCCGATGATCAAGTTATTCTTGGGTAAAATAGCAGCTTAATGCTGCTGTATTTTGTATGGTGAGTGTAGAGAACCGGAGACCATTTTTAATCTAAACGAGGCATTCCATATTAGTCCTCAATGGTAAAATGACGACGAAAGGCGAATCGAGTATAAGTGTAGATGTCCTGCGCCCTCCTCTCTGCCAAGGAGGGTCGCGTTCGTATAAGGCTTAGAGATCTCTCGTCAGATCGGTAAACCAATTCATAAAAGTGGGTAAAAGTCTCCACATAACCACGCAGCCGGCTGCGTGGTATGCTATAAGCATTCACCGCTTCCCTCCCCCGCTTTCCGGAGGGTTGCCCATATTTGCTTCGGGCGCAAAAAAAAGGCCACATCGTTCACTTACCATCAGGTGGACTTTGTGTACAATTGTTACCCTTAAATGATAAAAAAAATATTTAGGAGCGGCTAATTTCGTGGCTTTAAGTGATGTAATTATTATTATCGTAAAAATCAACATACTTTGTTTTTGCATAAAACTTTCTATAGATTATGAACCCATTTATTAAATGAAACAGAAACTTGACAACTAATTAATATTTGAAATTATTTGGAACGATAGGAAAATTAAAAATCCACAAATTGCTAACATTGAGGCCAATATAAATTTAATTCGCGTTGTATTAAGTTAACCTGCATTGTTACATCAATAGATGGCGTCAGTAGTATTTTATAAAGTCATATGATTTAACACTGACTAGAATGTAACCTCTATACTGCGAAGCCGAAAGCATACGAAATGAATTATATAAACATACTATGGGTTGTTATGGAAATTTTTGAAGACGGCGAGTTTCGTCGGAAGAAATGGTTATGAAATTGAACGCAAGTAAGACAAAAGTTATGGTTTTTGAAAGAGAAGAAATTAAAACAATAAGAATAGAAGGGGGAGTTGATCGAGCAAGTAGATGAGTTTGTATATTTGGAATGCGTATTTAGCAAGGATGGGAGATATGATAAGGATATAAAACGACTGTGAATGGAGGAAATAGAATGAAATGGGCCCTACACTCTAATGCGAAAAGTCAGTTTCAAAATGTGTCAAAAAAAGTCACGTATTCACAATGCTGTGTTTGTCCCTACTTTAACGTATAGTAGTGAAAGTTGGGTGTGGCAGAAAAGCACGAGAGTAGATGAAACGCAACAGAAACGCGGTCGTTAAGGAGTATGTTAGGACTAAATCCGAATGACAGGTTGAGAAATTGTGTGATAAGAGAAGAGTGTGGTTTGCAAGATGATGTTGTGACCAGGATTAAGAAAGGAATGCTTCGGTGGTTTGTACGTGTGGAGAGAATGAATGAGGAAAGAGTGACAAAGCAAATTTATGTAGCAAAAGTGAACGGCAGAGTCGGAAAGGGATGTTCTAGGCGAACGTTTATCGACCAAATTGGTGTTATATTGAAAACTGCAGCATGTATGCGTAGGTATTTGGATGTGGAGGAGGCGAGAGAGATGTGTCAGGATCGTGCCAAATGGAAGTCTGTAGTCTCTGCCTACCCCTCTGTGTGACAGGCGTGAGTGTTTATGTTATGTAAGTTTGACGACGTACCAAGCAGAAAATGGTTCGATGTCAGCGTCTCTTCGCTACCAGGTTCCACTGTGACATGTGTCTACGGTCGACTGCTTACCATATTTTCTGTTTCAGCCATCAATGTGTTGAAAGCTTCCTTCCTCGGTGCATGCTCTTTAAGTGACCTTTAAAGTTCCTTTTACACTTCGGATGAGGCGCTCCCAGGCCCCATCTCAATGGGGGCTGGCTGGAGGTATGAATGACCAAATTGGTCGAATAATTCGCAGCCACGCTTTTCATTTGTTCCATGTCATGTCATGATCACTTATTTGTATTTTTAAAGTAAATGCACTTGACTTAAAATCGGCTTACATCAATCGACCGCTGGAGTAGTGAAGGCTGCTTAATTATTCAGTACTCTAAGTTAAGTGAAAGAGGCTTACTTCAATGCACTGAAAGATGAAATGCGGTCTTTACAGTGCTTTTTAAGTATTCAACTTATAGTAGAGAATATTTTAACACATCGTACATTCCCTTTTCAATATTAAGTAAAATTTCATGCAGGTCGTTGATACAAGCTCCCTATTATTTATTTTTTTCACTCTATAGGGCGACTGGAAAGTCGATGAATGCAGGTGACCCAGGACCGTACTGTTCGTTCTTTGTAGGAGGTAACGCTATTATATAACCAGGATGTCCCGAAACTCAATATCAAGTGGGTACCGTTCGAGAGGCCAACCCATAATTGATTTGGTAAAAAATATGTTTCTACCACGTAAAGGTATGTTAAACAAGTCCTGTTATATGAAAATCGATATAACAAATAAATCCTAAACCTACGTGGACGGAGTCGTGGGTTTCGATTCGGTGGGGCATTCCGTATTGCGAACTCCACCCGGGCAAAGCGCAGTCAAGCAAAAAATAGAATTAGGTGTTACTTAGCGGAAACCCATTATAATAAAGATGTTAAAAAATTAGCTAAAATCCGCGAAGAAAAATAAAATAATGTGTCTTACATAGTTTGAAGAACACCTCCCGCCTTACCTCAATTGTGTGAACTATCTAAGTCACCACTAATTCCAATACCACTACACTAGGACAAACACACCATAGTCTATAATTCGACACGTGTTCGCCCCTTAATGAGGCGTCTTAAGGTGAAATAAACTCTGCGGGAGCTGACCGCTAAAAGTAAATTAAAAACATTATTTTATTTTATCGGATCTTAGATATTAAGTAAAATTAAATTTTACTTTAGAAAAACACAGCAGGCGAGAAGCTGAATTGAGTGAATGAAGAGATAACAATGTTAGAAAGTAATCTCTCCATCGCGTTATTTACAAATTGTTATTGAGATCAGTTGCTGATTGCTGTTTTTAATGAGCAAATATTGTGATGGATGGAACGGTATTTAAAACAATTAATGTTTTGTAATGTATTTTCATGTTTTCCTTTGTTTAGTTTTTGTGAAGTAAGGTAAAGTAATTCCTTTAAACAAAGCATTGCTATTAAAATGTCCATCAATAAAATACCAATGTAAACTAGCAGAATAATGCTGATGTGTTTCGTATGGTGAGGGTAGGGAAGCGGAGAACCCTTTTACTGGAGACGATTCGTTCCTTCTTAGTCTTCAGAGGTGACAATACACCTACATTTTGATTCTTAATCAAGGAAAACAACAATTATTATAGAAATTAACAACACAACACAAAATAGTTTTGTAGCGAGCGGTTAATATTATAATAACTCCTTTTATACAATCTCGGGTTTTTTTGAACTTTGTAAAGGTCAAATTTTGTACAATTTACGAGATTTTGTGGAAAAAGCGTATACATCACCCTGAAAAAGAATAACAGACTCGATCATCATCATCATCATCATCACAGCCCTTCACAAGTCCACTGCTGAACATAGGCCTCCCCCAAGTAATGCCACAAAGCACGGTCCTGAGCCACCTGCATCCATCGACTTCCTGCATATCTTACCAGGTCGTCACTCCATCTAGTGGGGGGTCGCCCTACACTACGCCTACCGGTACGAGGCTGCCACTCGAGAACCTTTCTTCCCCATCGGTTATCGGTTCTTCGAGCTATATGGCCGGCCCATTGACACTTCAGCTTACTAATCCGTTGGGCTATGTCGGTCAATCTGGTTTTACTGCGGATATCATCATTTCTGAGTCTATCACGCAGAGAAACTCCGAGCATAGCCCTCTCCATAGCTCGCTGAGCGACCTTGAGCGTCCTCATACGGCCAGCAGTGAAGGACCACGTCTCTGATCCGTAAGTCATCACTGGCAACACGCACTGGTTGTACACTTTAGTTTTCAGAGATTGAGGTATACCTGACGAGAAGATATGTCGTAATTTCCCGAACGCTGCCCAGCCGAGTTGAATCCGTCGATTGACCTCTCGGTCGAAGTTGGACTTACCTAGTCGGACTATTTGTCCCAGGTAAACGTACTCGTCAACAACTTCGAGCATAGTGCTCCCAACAACTACCGGCATAGGTGTGACATGGACATTAAACATAATCTTTGTTTTGTCCATGTTCATCTTAAGACCTATCCGTTGGGAGGCACTATTGAGGTCATTGAGCATAGTGCTTAAGTCCTCCAGCGATTCTGCCATAAGGACTATATCGTCGGCAAATCGAAGGTGAGTGATGTACTCGCCATTGATGTTAATACCGTATCCTTTCCAGTCCAGTAGCTTGAAAACGTCTTCCAAAGCAGCGGTGAAGAGTTTCGGGGATATAACGTCACCCTGTCTTACACCTCTCTGCAGTTGGATAGGTTTCGAGCTCTGGTTCTGTACTCGGATAGCCATCGTAGCCCTACTGTACAAACACTTCAGCACTTCAATATACCGACAGTCAACTTGGCACCGCTGAAGGGACTGCAGCACCGCCCAAATTTCGACGGAATCAAAGGCTTTCTCATAGTCCACATACGCCAGGCAAAGTGGCAAATTGTACTCTTCAGTCTTCTGTACAATCTGCCGCAGGGTATGTATGTGGTCTATGGTACTGAAGCCTTTTCGGAAACCGGCTTGTTCGGGAGGCTGGAAGTCGATGGAGTCGATTAACTATTACAACTAGTTTAAGCACGTTCCTAGTATTGACATGTCACTTTTTTAACTATATTCATTTTTGTGTTTTTTATAGAATAAGGGTGAGAAACGGGCATCCTGTACTCTTGATGATAAATGGATTCTGTGGTCCATAGACATCTACATCTACATCTACATCTGTCTCCGATTAGGTGTCAAATAAAAGCAATCTGTGGCAGAGGCCTATGTTCATCAGTTGACTCACAGGCTATACTGGATGGACGGATGGTTGAAGAATCAAAATGCATATGCTTGTCACCCGTGAAGACTAAGATGGAGTTCATCGTTTCCAGTAAAATAAGTGTCCGGTTTTACACCCTTCATACGAAACACGGCAGTCTTAAGCTGCTACGAGTATTTTACGCTAGTATTCTGTGAGAGCGTGATCATACCCCGGCCGAGTCGACCCATTCGTGCTACAACTAACATAGTTGCAGTGTGGTTCTACTACATATGAAAATCCACTTGTAAGGCCTAAATTATTAGCATCTATTAAATGTAACGCCATAAAACTGCGGTTGCCCACACGCCTGCTATAAAGCAATTTTTAAGGCTAGGTTCATAGAATACTATAATACACAATAGAATGGCTGTCAACCTTATTTTGTACCGAGGTTCGGCGTCGCCGGGAGCACACATACAAGCAATTACGTCGTATTATCAGTTAATCAATACTACAAACCCGATTCGCTGTGTTGACAGACGGATTTTAATACATATTTATTTGGAAATAGCGTGCAATTTGGCATTTTCTAAATAATTTGAATGCGAAATTTCAAAACGATTGTAACATAAAAACACAGTGTTGACATTTATACATGTGAGTTGACGTCGTAGTGGCATTTTATACGTTATATTATGTTACGTACGTACGTTATATTATGCTATTATTCTAGGCTAGGCTTTTGCTATATGGCTATTATAGCTCATAGTCACCTGTCACCAACATTAAAGAGGGGGGCTCCGAATACAAGTAAGTTGTCACCTTTGATATCTAAGATATAAATAATGCCTTACTGTCTGTACTTATACTAGATTCATCTTTATACCCATCATACGATAGAATACTTCTGACTTAAAAATGATTATTATTATTATAGATATTAATAAATAAATAGATTATTTATTTATTTATTTCGTTATCACCTTTGAGAACTGAAATGCATGCTCCGTTACCCGTAAAAAGATCCACTGGTTCTTGTAATTTCATTTTACGCGCATTAGAATCCACATATGTATATTCTGACGAATACCAATACAGAATATTGTGGAAATGTTAATACCATTGTAGTAATATGTACTTTGTACTAGAACAGTCACCGCGAACAAAACTGTATGGCAGTGCTAAGCTCGAGGTCTGAGGCATTTTTGAGCATTTTATGGCACAGACTAAGTAAGGTTGAGTCCATAGGCTCAACATGTGCTGTATATGACCGACCAAGTCTCGGCGTCTCTTCTAGTAAATAGTACATAATTACTTCAATGTTTAATACAACCTTTTATCGCATACACGCAGCCTCTGACTATTAAGATCAACTCGACTGTAACCAAGTGCCCATTAGCACTGAAAATTAATTTTATCGTAACGTCTGCGAGTACTTGAACGTTCGGTATAAATAAATGAGCTCCTTCTAATTATGCCTCGTTTATATTCGTGGACATTTTAATGAGGTACGGGAATGATCATTTATGTCATCTTGTTAGTGTTTTGTTTGTTTTACTTGGTTAGTTCGATAAATCTGATACCATTACATTTTCAAGATTTAAAGACGTTCATACGGGTTACCGTGTAGTGGCAGTGTAAGAATATCCACTAACCTGTGCCATTCCCTGGGTGTCGTAAGAGGCGACACAGGGAATCAAATCAGAAGATAGGCAGCAGCGCCTTCTTATAACGGCTAAAAAAACTGCGGTTGCCAACCCGCTGGCCAAGCGTGGCAACTGTGGCTTACCATATCTCCCCATGAAGTAACCTGTGGGAGAAGTTTATGTTCAGCAGTGGACTTTAATAGTCTATACCGATAGCGGTATACAGGTAAGACCGTATGAACATATTTACCGTGTAGTAGCGGGGTATGAGGATTCAAAACTACCTCATATCACGAACAGAAGTACCTTCCCTATAAAAAATTTACAGCCAAGATTCATTCCACTGCTGGGTACAGGCCTTCTATCATTTCTGAGAGGGTTTTAGGGCAAGGAAGTGTCCGCCGCACTGCCTCAATGTTGGCAAACTTCACATGTCTTCGAAATATTTTTTTGCTTATTTCTCAGACATGACATGCAGGTTTCCTCACAATATTATCATTTTACAATTTCATTGGTGCCTGCGAGATCGAACCTGGTTTATTCGCGTACTGTGAAATTCACAGCAAGCGCTAACCATCTGAGCTACCACGACTTACTTCCTAATAACAATTCAATAATAATTGGATGCGAATCAATTATCATCAACGTACGCACATAACAAACCATTATGAGGCAATTTCTCTCACTTGAAAACCTATTTCTGGATTTAATATTTGTTTATTATATACGAAGGGTCGGTTCGAACAAGCATATACTGCTGTCTTTCATTCGGTTTAGTGTAGAGATCCGGAGATCGTTGCTATTGATAACGAGGCATTTCATCTTAGCCCTCAGGGGTGACAACGCATTTGCATTTTGATTCTAATGGATGATTCGTGGTATAGCCATGCTGCAGTTATATTACTACTTAGTATAGTTATAGCATGAATGGGTCGACTCGACCGGGGAGGAGCCACGCTCTCACAGAATACCAGCGTAAAATAGTATCGTAATGCTGTTGTGTTTCGTATGGTGAGTGTAGAGAACCGGAGACCCTTTTTACTAGAAAAGAGGCATTCGATTTTAGGGTGCACGCATCTGCATTTTGATTCTTAATTGAGGATATTAGGCTGCACTAAAAGTATCGGGATTTTTTTAAAATAAATAAATGGTATTCGATTTTTAAAACCAAGGAGTTTTCAATTAAAAAGATTTTAATATGACAGGAACATTTAAAATATTCCATTATTTTCACTGTTCCTGTCATATTAAAATCTTTTTTGATTGAAAACTCCTTGGTTTTAAAAATCGAATACCATTTATTTATTTAAAAAAAATTCTCGGTCTTGTCATAAGGTTTTGTCAAACTTGTTTAGTCGTTGAGAAAATGGAATTGACTCGAGAAAATTCAAGAGCGATGATTTATTATGAATTTTGAAGTGGTTTAAAACAAAACAGTATGTTGACCGGATGATTTCTGCATTTGGTGATGAAGCCCCATTTAAAACCACAATTTATCGCTGGTTTGCTGAATTTCAACGTGGACGTGTCAAGCTCAGTGATGACCCCCGTCAAGGTCGTCCAAATACTGCAGTTACCCAAGAAAACGTTGATGCTGTGCGTAAGCTGATTGAGGAAGATCGACATGTGACATACCGCGAAATTCAGGCAACTTTAGACATTGACATGAGTCAAATACAATTAATCTTGATGAACAAAGAACGGTTAATGCAGAATGGTATACTAGCATTTGTTTGCCCCAGGTCATTTCTGAACTTTGTAAAGAGAATTGCAACCGCCGCATCATCCTCTATCATGACAATGCGAGTTCTCACACCGCACACAGAACAAAAGAGTTTTTAGAGCAAGAAAACATAGAATTATTGGACCACCCGCCGTACAGCCCCGACCTAAGCCCTAATGATTTCTACACTTTTCCTCAAATAAAGAATAAATTGCGTGGACAGAGATTTTCATCACCTGAAGAAGCTGTGGACGCCTACAAAACGGCCATTTTGGAGACCCCAACTTCGGAGTGGAATGGTTGCTTCAATGATTGGTTCCATCGTATGGAAAAATGTGTCAAATTTCGCAGAGAATACTTCGAAAAGCAATAAATACATTTTTAAATAGTAATGTTGCGTCACTTCCTTGATTCCCGAAATTTTCAGTGTAAATGTAGATGTCTACGGGCCTTGTCACCTCAGTCCTATAAAAAAAGCTACGTGGGTAAAATTAGTATTATTTTTTTCATGGCTTACACTATGATGTAGCCTTCAAAATGTCAGGAGGTTAAATAATAGGTTAATTTAGGAATATTTAAATTATTCCGCCCGGAGACTTATTGTTTTTAAGGAGCTGTAGAGCCATTCTAATCGCACTCAGACTGATGTCTGGGTTATAATGGGACTAGTGTTGGATTAGACTTGCTCTTTGTTCGTTACTCACACTTGCGTGTGGCTCCAACGATGATGTGTACAGCTGCCCATAGAACCTCTCAATCTCACTTAAAATCTTAGGTGTCCCGGAAACAATGCTGCTACACTCGGTCCTCAGCTTCAACATTTAGCTCTGTTCAGTCAGTTGGATCTATACAAATAAATAAAATTAATGTGTCTGTTTGTAATTTCTAAACGACAGCTTTTTTGATAAATGCATATGAAAGTGGATACGGTACATATAACAAAAAATAATTTTGAAAAATTTGTCTGCCTGTTTGTTCCAGCTAATCTCCGAAGTGGCTGGACTGATTTTGACGGGACTTCCACCGGCAGATGTTGTCAGGAGTAACACAGATTACTTTTATTTAAAAAAAAATAAACGTCAAAATAATAAAAATTAATAAAAGTTGTAATTAAACGCGATAAAATGCGTGAATAATAGTTTTATTCAATGTGTAGTGTTCGCGTGAACCTAAGAATTCATTTAGAAAAATAATTAGGGTTCCGCGTAAAAAAATAAAACCCTAAATTACACGTGGGCGAAAATGCGGGAAACAGCTAGTATATGGAATAAAAATATAAGCGATTGTTTCCAGCTCCACATTGTAACCAATGCACTGTGCAACCGGAACAATCTCGCGTCTCAAACAAAAGGTGCTATAGGAACAAATTCATCTTTGAAGTACACTCGTGAACGAAAGTGTATTCCTTTGAAAATCCTAAATTAATACAACAAAATTGTTTGAGAACTAATGCAATGGAGAAAACGGCGTTGCGGTGGGGGCAGTGAGGAAGCGCGCCCGAACTCAACACATTGACCTCGCCAGCTCGTAATCTCCGCTAGGAACAATAGTGCTCGCCATTCGCACTAAGAAACTCACCGGTGACAGCCTTTTTTATATATTTTATGACATAAAATACTTTCGGTGTTTCTTAAACTACTTTCGTCAAACTGCAGGGCAGTTTGTTGGCGGATACATCACCTACTTAAATTTTATGTACCTTCTGTATTTAATATCGTAATATTGGATTTAATATATTATGTTATATACACAATCCATTATCGTTAATCTTTAATAATAAATTATATAATTTTTTTATAGGATGACTTATTACAACCATACTTTTCAATTTAGATAATGTTAACTATGATTACACGTACTCAGCAACCACACCTTCAACTTTATTTTAAATATTTCTTTATTACATACATACATTCATTAATTTCATAATACATATAATACATTCGTCTTCAGAAAATATATCAATAAAAATATGTGGTTCTATTTTCTCGTATTCTTGCGATAATAATTGTTCAATCTATGCTTAAAGTACTTATTTCGAGAAGTAATTCTAAAAATTTTGAGAAGTAATTCAAAGCCATAAGAACAAAGAAATTGTATCTTTAGCATGGTTAAAGTATCTGCAATTAGTGTGGAACTACTATATGAACTCAGCACTCCGAGTTTCTATTTCCCTTTATTTTGACGTTTAGATATTTTTTCTTAAAAAAGTTTCCCCCAATTGAAGTGCTACGGCGCTTTACTTTATTTGTAGTGTTTTCTAATTAGCCATATAAAACACGCGTGAATCACACATTATATTGACTAACAGTACACAATGCATAAAGCCTAGTATAGCTACCGCCCGCTTACATTACACACGACATTAAAAGTAAACTTAAATCGTATTTTCTTTTCTCTTATAACTCTTAATACAATTCTAACTTTTATTCTAAACCCTTAGTTTGAAAGAATGTTCTGTATGGGAAGTTCCTAAAACTATTATTTATTTATTTATTGCCCATTATGTTTTTTTAATATTAATAATGAGCTGATTGATGTTTCAGGCGTTTTAAATAAACCTTAGAAGTTTTTTACCATGGCTATAAAAATTATTTTTTATATTAAACCTGTAAAGTGTGAAATAAAAATAATTACTCATTCATAGTTATAAAAACACGGATACCTAATAAAAGCACATTTTATAATATGTAACACTTTTTGCTACGACAGTCTTGTTCTCGTTTTAGCCGTTTGGCGAGCCACAAAGTACTTCCAACAGTATTCAGAGGCGTCTATATTCACCAGCCTCATTATTTTTTACTTTTTGCTTGCAAGGAATTTCAAACCGTGATTACATAAACATCAACAGTAAATTGTGATTACATAAACATCAAAAAGTAAACAACAGTGATTACATAACACACCTTCAAGCAAAATCGATTAAAATATGCAATTTAAAATATCAACACATCTATATAATATAAAAAGGACACTATTAATAGAAAGACGGCTTTTTACAGAGAAGTGACCTAGTAAGATATGCAGAAAGTGGATAGATGGAGGTGGCTCAGAACTGTGCTTTGTAGAATTCCATGGAGGAGGCCCATGTTCAGCAGTGGACTTGTGAAGGGTTGTAACAATGATGATGATGTGCTATGAAGTACAACTTTTGTTAACAGTAGAAAAAAAGGAAACAAAACCACAAAAAGCAATACTTATTTTTGGTTGCTAGAAATTGTAATAAAATACGTAAATTACCCTGTATAGCTGTATAGTGGTATATACTTCAATTTTAGTGACAAAATTACTACTAATTTGAATTCTACACTTTTGTTTTTAGAGAAATTTATATGAAAATGTTTGGAAATATGTATATTTTTATGTTTTATGTGTTTCCATTCGTTACTCATACCAAAATATTAAAATATAAAGAAATTAAAAAAAAATAATAATATTTTATCTGTGTGACATTTAGAACAATATTTCTAAAATAGTTTTGTGTGAATTTGAAATAAATATAACGTCAAGTTATTTAAAATATGTAAGAAAACTATTTTTACTTACATTTTACACTAAAAATAAATGAAAATTTGAAAAATAACACATTTATTACCCAGCCGCCATAATAGGCCTTCCAGATTTTGAAGCACTTTTGGCAATTTACTTTTCACTTTTTATACCACAAATTATATATATATATATATATATATATATATATATATATATATATATATATATATATATATATATATGTGTGTGTTCACTATATTACAAGGAATATAAAAAAGTATAATACTTTCGTTTTTAGTCCAGACACAAATATAAAATTCTATAAAAAAGACGGAGCACCTTCATCAAAACGACACGTGGAACGCAGAAGGTTCAGAGTGATTTTTTTTTCTAAGAAACCTTGCCAGGTTATGGTTTAAAATAAAAGAGCATATCTTTGTCTTTGATACTATTATCTATTGCATAATGTCTTTGGTTTTGTTTAAAACGAAAAAATAGTTTTTTCATAGGTACACACGTTTACATAATTCTGATCAAATTAGATCACAGGTCAGCTGATGAATATGGGCCTCTTCCGTTGAGACAAATATGAAATGCCTCGTTTCCAGTAAAAAGTTTCCGGATCTCTGCGACCATCATACAAAGCACTAATATTTGCTAATTCGTGAAAGTGTGGTCCTACCTCGGCCAAGTTGACCCATTTGTGTTACCACCATAATAAAGCTGCAGCATAGCTCTATCACATATGGTATATGATTATAATACATTATATATGATTGCCTAGTTGGTCTAGTGTTAAAAGTTGGTTAGTGGTTGTGAATGCGACTACTGATCAGTTATTTCCATACCATAATGTCAAATGGGATTTTGCTATAGGGAAATGCAATTGATTTAGATACTATTTTTGTTTTGCAGAAGAGGGCCATAAGAGTTATTCACAACTTAAAACCTTGAAAGTCTCTTAGAGAAAAATGTAAAGAAATAAATACATTAACTTTGGCGTTCAGTATATTTACGAAAATTTAATGCATGTTCAGAAAAACAAAAGAAGTTTCAGTAAAAAAAGTGATATCTCTTCTGTAAATATTAGGAAGAAGCACAACCAATGATACCAGTTTCTCGACTCCACAGAGTTACTAATTCATTTTTGATGCAATATATATGCTATTATAACAAAGTCCCAGAAAATATACAAGGTCTCTCTATTACCAAGTTTAAAAATATAATAAAACAAAAACTGTATAAAAAGGGTTATTATGATATAAATAAAGGTTGATAACAACCCCTAGGAATGAGATGGTCGCTTTCAAGCTGTTTCTAAATTATATAATTTGTAAATTTTTTGTAACCATTCACATTTTTTTCAAAATTTAATTAAAAAATAGCCCCGCTGGGTTTCTTGCTAGTTTTTTTTCCAGGACAGAGGTTTTTTTTCGAACCAGTGATAAACTAAAAAATGACTTTCAATAAGAATTACATGAAATCTATAATGAATAAAAAATATTCTCTTGTACTCTGTTCTAATTCTCGGACGCTTTTTGTTTCTTGCATATATTAATGAATTACCTTTCATAGTAACCATGATATAACATTATTTGCTGATGATCCTTCATTGATTTTTAAATTAAAAATACAATTACTAATATTGTAATAGTGGAGATGGACGGTCCACTATTAACAGACTCCGAGTTGTTTTAAGGTGGAGAAATGAAACGACTGTTTATGTAAGTCCGATTGAAGTATGAATATGGAATGAATGTGGAATGGAATATATTTGCATCAACCTTGCCTATATTTATATGGCTGGCTCACAATTGATTTGCCAATGGTAACAATTTTTATTTTATCTAGCCAATTATAATGCTTATATTATGACCAATGAAAATTATTCAAAATATACAACTATTATCCACGTTTCGTTTCCCGGCGTGAGACTTGTTTTCTTGTTAACGAAACTACGTCGCTGGACCGGGCTATAAAAGACATGCAGATCGGTGCGCGCGCGTCCCCTCCAGTCATGGCCCCATTAGCCTCCTCAAGGCAATGGGCAAGCTCTTCGAAAGAGTCATCCAATCACGTATGAGGCGCTATCTGTTTCCCACAGACGGTGACCCTCTCATAATTCCCCATCAATTCGGGTTTCGAGCCCAACACTCATGTCCCCAACAAGTTCACCGCATTGTGGAATATATCCTCAGCGGTTTCTATCCTCGTCGTCATAAGACCATCGCGGTCTTTTTCGACATAGCCAAAGCTTTCGATATGGTCTGGCATACAGGCCTTATCTACAAACTACACAAAATAGGTCTCCCCGATCGCCTAGTACGTCTCGTGGCCTCTTACCTAGAGTATCGTACCTTTCGTTTTAGACACGAAGGCACGCTATCCTCACAACGAACTATCAAGGCTGGTGTCCCACAGGGCTCAGTACTTGCTCCTCTGCTGTACATCCTGTTCACCAACGACATTCCCATCCTGTCGAAAGGTGTTCAGCTCTCCCTCTTCACAGACGACACTGCTATCTACTGCAAAGGTGTCTCACTGCCCTTCATACGGAACAAGATCCAAAAGTCAGTTGATGACCTAGGAGCTTGGTTCAAAAAATGGTGCATCGATGTGAACCCGGAGAAGAGCTCCGCCGTTCACTTCGACTATAAGCGACGCCGTCTCAAAAACACTCCACCAATACGTATGCTAGGGACCCCTGTCCCCTGGCATACGACCGCCAAATATTTAGGTGTCAATCTGGACACAGGGCTCACCTTCAGGCCCCACGTCAAAAGAGTAACCCATCACGCACGGTTTTATCTGAGTAGGCTCAACAGTATGTTGGGCCGACACAGTAAAATACGACCAGTCATGTCCTACGCGGGCCCCGTCTTTGCCCACGCAAACCCTA
This sequence comes from Parnassius apollo, assembly GCA_907164705.1. Lineage (NCBI taxonomy): Eukaryota > Metazoa > Arthropoda > Insecta > Lepidoptera > Papilionidae > Parnassius > Parnassius apollo. The sequence goes on from CAJQZP010000200.1 coordinate 1,772,174, forward strand.
ATATTATTAATGAACTCCAAATAGTTCGAAACCTTTTTTGTCGTCGAGCTGCGAACGCACCTTGGTTCGTCCGTAATGCCGACCTTCATCGGGACCTAGAGCTCCCAACAATTCAAAAATTTCTTAAAAAAACTCTCTGAGAACTTCTTCAAAGCCTCAGAGTCGCACCCAAACCAGTTAATTCGTGAGGCAGCTTCTTATGCAGCCCCACCCCCCCTCTCGCTATCGTGTCCGCAGGGGAAGCCTAATAAACTGACAAACGACCTGAACTGCCTCCTGGCGGCTCAGGCCAACTCTAATTAAATTAAATTATTGTATTAACTAATATTAATTTGCCTTCGTAGGCACTCCCTCAGCGGCTCTTAGCCGCCTGCGCCCTCTTTTCCCAAAAGAGGGTCGCTCACGATAAGGCACAATACAGCTTAATCAGCCGGCTGCCTGTCCCCAAAGGCGGTTTTTAGAGGGTATCACTTAGGGTCCCCGGTAGGACAGTGAGTCCCTCATAACCACGATAGACCGGCTATCGTGGTATGCGTAATGCATTTTCCGCCTCCCTACGTATAGGGTAGCCCTTTAATTGCTTCGGGCGCAAAAAAAAAAAATGCGCGCGCGTAGTCGGTGAGCGGCGGCGGCGTGGAATACAGCTCCGGAACGGCGAGAAGAAGCGAACTGCGGCGTTGAAGAAACGGCTCACCATTGGTCGACGGATACGTGACGATAGCGGCGTGTGAAGTCGATGTGGCGCTGCATGATATTTGCGGCTGCTTCTTGTTTCTTAATAAGAACGTCAAATTATCTATATGCAGTCCGCAGTTTCGCAGTATCTCAGTAGCCAAGGATAGTTAGGAAATAAATGTTTTTTATCCTCGCCTTCCGCGTTATGGTAGCAGCAGAGTATATATTATTTATTCCCGTTTAGGGTTGATTAGTCTGGCTGCTACATCACTCTCCCCCTAGCGAAAGCGTACCGGAGGCTTGACGACTCGCCCGTATCTCGTAGTTTTTAAAATAGGTTTCAACTGGGTTGATGTAGATGATGGAGTTTCAAGCTTCCTTGCTGGTGGTTTTAATGATGACGATAAATCCTCTGAAGTATCCTCGTTAATAATATAGGCAGGCTTTATTCGGTCGATCGAAATAATCGTAGATTTCCATTCGGGTATTTGTAGTTTAAAAGTCTTGCTATTTCTCTCTAATACTTTATACGGTCCATCGTAGGTAGGTTGAAATTGTTTTTTCATTGCGTCGTTTCTTACAAAAACTTGCTTGCATGTTTTCAAATCTTGGTGAATGAATACTGATTTATTATTTCTGTGTGATTGCATTTCGGTGCATTTCGACGATAAGGCTTTGTTGATTGATTCTCAAAGTTGAGTTACGAAATCGTAATCCATTTCTTGTTTGTTTGACGCTGCTGAACTGAAGAAGTCACACGGCAGTCTTATGCTGCAGCCGTAGGTTAGCTGAGCGGCGCTAAGACTAGTGTCTGCACGCGGTGTTGCTCGTAGTCCGAGTAGCACTGTAGGGAGCTCATCAATCCACTTTGTATGTTGAGATAAACGAGTTTTGAGTGCGGTCTTTAATATACGATGCCATCGTTCGATTATTCCTTTTGACTGGGGATGGTAAGCTGTTGTACGTGTCTTCTGTATTCCCATAGTTTGAAGAAGTTTGAGGAATAGGTTGCTTTCGAAGTTTCTTCCTTGATCCGTTGTGATGGTTTTAGGTGATCCGAAACGAGTAATCCAATTTTCATAAATTATCTTCGCGACGAATTCGGCTGAAGTATCATCGGTGGGTATTGCTTCTGGCCATCTTGTTGTTCTGTCGATCATTGTTACGAGATAACGATGTCCTTGCGGTGAAGTAGGTAATGGTCCAACGATGTCAACGTGCAGGTGTTCGAATCTCTCCGTGGGTGGAAATGTATCTAGGCTACTTGATGTATGCCTTTGTACTTTGCATTTTTGGCATTGAATGCATTGCTTCGCCCAGTTGCCAACATCCACTTGCATTGAAGGCCAAAAGAATTTTTCAGTGATGAGTTTTCTTGTTGTTCTAACACCTGGATGACTGATGTTGTGCAGTGCATTGAAGACTTCGCGACGACATTCTTCTGGTAGGTATGGTCGCATGGTTGTCGTTGAGGCTTCACAGTATATTGGTAGATGCGTCATTGGAATTGTAACTTGCTTGATGGACAAGTTACCTTGCTTCGATAGATGTTTTATGTTGTCACTATCTCTGTCTTGTGCTGCGGCGATCTTATGATAGTCGATTGATGTAGGGCACGTTACGCTGTCGATTGGTACGCGGCTGAGTGCGTCGGCGACTATGTGGTCCTTTCCACTGATATGACGTATGTCGGTCGTGAATTCACTTATGAAAATAAGTTGTCTTGCTCTTCGTGGTGTTTCCGATAGTGATGGTTTCTTTGGAAGTACGTATGTTAATGGCTTGTGGTCGGTAAAAACGATCAGGTTTCGACCCTCGAACGTTTTTCTGAAGTGCTTGATAGCTATGTAAATAGCGAGTAGCTCTCGGTCGAATGTACTGTAGTTACGTTGAGTATCGGAGAACTTCATCGAAAAATAGCCAAGTGGTTGCCATTTCCCATTGCTGTATTGTTGGAGAACGGCTCCTGATAAGAGATCGAATGCGTCGCTGAAGATAGCAAGGGTTGCTTCGTGTGATGGGTGAGCGAGTAAAGCTGCATTTTGGATCGCAACTTTACAAGCTTCAAATGCCTTCGTGGCTTCATCGTTCCATTCAATTGACGTTTTATCTTTTTTCTTCGTGTTGTGAAGGTAGGCGTGAAGTGGTGCTTGGATTTCCGCGGCTTTAGGTATGTGTTCTCTGTAAAAATTTATCATCCCAAGAAAACGCCTTAGCTCTTCGATAGTTTTAGGCTTTGCATAATCGATGATTGCTCTGACTTTTTCGGCAGGCGGTTTGATTCCTTCCTTGCTGACGGTGAAACCAAGAAATTGAACTTCTTGCTGTCCAAATATGTATTTCGAAAGGTTGATTGTGATTCCGTTGTCTTCTAATCGCTGTAGCACGGTGCGTAGATGTGTTTCGTGCGTTTCTTTATCAGGGCTTGCAACAAGGAGATCATCAATAAATGCGAAAACGAAATCCAGTCCATGAAGTACTTCGTGTATGAATCTTTGGAAAGTTTGACCTCCGTTCTTTAATCCTGGGATCATTCTTGGGAATTCGAATAATCCCATTGGGGTAATTATTGCTGTCTTCTCTATGTCCTCATCGCATACTCTTATTTGTTGGTAAGCTCGGTTGAGATCGTTGGTGGAGAATATAGTCTTGTCTGATAGTTGATGAGTGAAATCCCTGACTCGCGGTATTGGGTAGCGGTCAGGAGTGGTAATAGAATTCAGTCTTCTGTAATCTCCACAAACTCGTAATTCTCCGTTCTTCTTCGGTACAATGTGAAGTGGTGATGACCAAGGGCTTTTGCTTGGACGGCGTATTCCTTGCTCAATCATGTTTTCGAATTCCTTTCGAACTTGCTCATATAGGTGTGGTGCGATTGGACGTGTACGGCAATGAAGTGGTGGTCCATTGGTTTCGATGAAATGCTCAACGTCGTTCTTCGGTGTTAATTTCATTGAAGTTATTCTTGTGATACCAGGGTATTCTTCGAGGATCTTGTGATACGGTTGTTGCTCATCTATGCTTCTTATTGTGGGCAGATTGGTTGCTTGGACAAAAGACTGAGATGTAAGATTGGTTTTCCCGTCGATGATTCTTCTATTTTTGATGTCGACGATTAACTGGTGATGTTGAAGAAAATCAGCACCGATGATTGGTTTGCTTACTTTAGCGACGATAAATCTCCATTTGAATGGTCGGCGTAGATTTAAATCAAGTTCCATTGTTTTTTCTCCATATGTAGGAATCACCGTATTGTTTGCCGCATAGAATTGAAAATCCAGTGGCTTCCACTTCTGTCCTTGCTTCGGCGGTAACACTGAGATATTTGCTCCGGTGTCGATAAAGAAAGTAAGCTTGCTTTTTTATCGGTGACAAAAAGACGGTAGGACTTTGCTGTTACGCTGAATCCCATCGCATTGAGCGTATTAGTTAGTTCGAGCGCCTTCGCATTTTCATTTTTGAATGTACACGGTTCTGTGCATTTTCTTGCGTCGAACCAGAAACGTCGATGATAGTAGCAGTAAGGGGATCTTGATTTTGAGCTTATTCGACTTCTACTTGCAGAGCGGTTGCGACGAAAAAGTGGTCTTCGTTGTTGCTGATTGCGCTGGTTGTACTGTTGCTGGTAACTGGTGTGATGCTGGGAAGCTTTGAGTGCAGCCACTTTGTGTGATAACTTCCGAATTTCTTCGACAATTGATGTATATGTGTTCGCCTCTTGCTCCATAATGACGGCTTGATTACACTGATTTTATATATACTGAAGTCTTCCTTCTCGATGTTCGCCACGGGTTTCCTTCGCGGTGTTCGTGCAATAGTAGTGGTACGTCGCAGGGTGTTCCTTCTTGGTGCTCGTACGGGATTTCCCCCTCGGTGTTCGTACGGGATCACCACTGTAATAGTGGTAATGGACGGTCCACTATTAACAGACTCCGAGTGGTTTTAAGGTGGAGAAATGAAACGACTGTTTTAAGTCCGATTGAAGTATGGATATGGAATGAATGTGGAATGGAATATATTTGCATCAACCTTGCCTATATTTATATGGCTGGCTCACAATTGATTTGCCAATGGTAACAATTTTTATTTTATCTAGCCAATTATAATGCTTATATTATGACCAATGAAAATTATTCAAAATATACAACTATTATCTACGTTTCGTTTCCCGGCGTGAGACTTGTTTTCTTGTTCACGAAGCTACGTCGCTGGACCGGGCTATAAAAGACATGCAGATCGGTACGCGCGCGTTAATTTCTTAAAAAACTCTCTGAGAACTTCTTCAAAGCCTCAGAGTCGCACCCAAACCAATTAATTCGTGAGGCAGCTTCTCATGCAGCCCCACCCCCTCTCACTATCGTGTCCGCAGGCCGAGAAACTCTCTCTCGGACCCGCCTAATAAACTGTCAAACGACCTGAACTGTCTACTGGCGGCTCAGGCCAACTCTAATTAAATTAAATTATTGTACTAACTAACATTAATTTGCCTTCGTAGGCACTCCCTCAGCGGCTCTTAGCCGCCTGCGCCCTCTTTTCCCAAAAGAGGGTCGCTCACGATAAGGCACAATACAGCTTAATCAGCCGGCTGCCTGTCCCCAAAGACGGTTTTTAGAGGGTATCACTTAGGGTCCCCGGTAGGACAGTGAGCCCCTCATAACCACGATAGACCGGCTATCGTGGTATGCGTAATGCATTTTCCGCCTCCCTACGTATAGGGTAGCCCTTCAATTGCTTCGGGCGCAAAAAAAAAATGCGCGCGCGTAGTCGGTGAGCGGCGGCGGCGTGGAATACAGCTCCGGAACGGCGAGAAGAAGCGAACTGCGGCGTTGAAGAAACGGCTCACCATTGGTCGACGGATACGTGACGATAGCGGCGTGTGAAGTCGATGTGGCGCTGAATGATATCGGTGCTTCTTGTTTCTTTATAAGAACGTCAAATTATCTATATGCAGTTATGCAGTTCCGCAGTATCTCAGTAGCCAAGGATAGTTAGGAAATAAATGTTTTTTATCTTCGCCTTCCGCGTTATGGTAGCAGCAGAGTATATATTATTTATTCCCGTTTAGGGTTGGTTAGTCTGGCTGCTACAAATATATTATCAATTAAAGAATGCTATATCTAAATTAGTAAATTGGTTTAATGTTAATAATTTGCTTTTAAATGATATTTTTGTCACACATTTATAACTTCAAATGTCCAAAATTTAAATACTGGTTTAATTTTAAATTGGGAGGAGCTCAGTAATTTGAGACACCAGTTTTCTTGACTTAATTCTGCTGCATATGCTGAAAATATTAGAAGTCTTATCAGTGTTGAAACAGCTAGACTGGTTTACTTTAGCTATTTCCATAGCATAACGTAGTATGGTATTTTGCTATAGGGATACACAAATGGCACTAAAATTATATTTAAAGAGGGATTTTTTTAATAATATTTGTATTTATAACCTAAAGAGTCGGTCATTTCAATTTGAGGAAAATAATATATTATCTTGGGACTCTCAGTATATTTATTAAAACGTACGTACACACTGCGGTTGCCAACCCGCTCGCCAAGCGTGGCAACTATGGCAATATACCCCCCCATGAACAATTACACAAATAGACGGCCCCCAGTCCCCGGCGGCCCCGCTATTCCTGGCTACGGTGGCGACCATGGTAACGGCGGGGCAGGGGGTGCTAAGAATCTCCGGTGGAGGTTCGGTTGCCACCTACGACGACTCGACCTGGCAACATTTAACGCACGCACACTGAGGACTGACGAGAAGATCCTGGAGCTGGAAGAAGAGATAGACAAGTTGCGCTGGAGTATTATAGGATTATCCGAGGTCCGAAGAGAGGGGGAGGACACGGTAATTCTCGAATCCGGCAACTTGTTCTATCACCGGGAGGGCGACCATCTGTCCCAAGGAGGTGTCGGATTTATCGTCCACAAGTCTCTCGTCAACAACGTTGTACAGATTGAGAGTGTGTCGACGAGGGTCGCGTACCTGATACTCAGAATCACCAAACGGTATTTGCTGAAGGTCATACAGGTTTACGCACCAACGTCGGCACATTCCGATGAGGAGGTGGAGGAAATGTATGAGGATATTTCCAAAGCCATACATTCCTCCAAAACCCACTACACGGCGTTGATGGGAGACTTCAACGCAAAACTAGGCACAAGAGAAAACGGTGAGCTGAAGTTAGGGAAATTTGGAGTAGGGCAACGGAACCGAAGGGGCCAGCAGCTGGCCGACTTTATGGAGAAAGAGGGACTCTTTATGATGAACTCTTTCTTCCAGAAGCGGCCCCACAGGAAGTGGACCTGGTCGAGCCCCGACGGTTCGACAAAAAATGAGATTGACTTCATTATGACGACCAGACGCCAACTGTTCAGTGATGTCTCAGTGATCGCAAGGGTGAAAACTGGCAGCGATCACCGAATGGTTAGAGGTACACTGAACCTAAACGTTAAGTTGGAGAGGTCTCGTATAATGAAGTCAACGCTCCGTCCCCCTCGTGCTCTGATCCAAAATCCCGAAAACTTTCAGCTCGAGTTACACAACCGCTTTCAGTGCCTACAAGATTGCAATGCAGTGGACGATATGAATGACAAGCTCGTGGAAACTGTCCATGCGGTCGGAGCTAAGTTCTGCAAGACCCGCCGCAGAAGAACACAAAAACTCTCCGATCACACTCTTAATCTCATGGCTGTTAGACGGGAGATGAGGCTGCAATCGTCAACAGATTTGACAGCATACAGGCAACTGAACAGACAGATCTCCAAATGCATACGGCGAGACTTACGCAACTTTAATACTGCTCGTATTAAAGAAGCGATCGAGCGGAACCAGGGCTCCAAAGTCTTTGCCAGAGATCTGTCTGCCAGAAAGAGCCAACTGTCAAGGCTGAAGACTGAGTGTGGCAGCATCGTTTCCGGGACACCTGAGATTTTGAGTGAGATTGAGAGGTTCTATGGGCAGCTGTACACATCATCGTTGGAGCCACACGCAAGTGTGAGTAACGATCCAAGAGCAAGTCTTATCCGACACTATTCCGATGATATCCCGGACGTCAGTCTAAGCGAGATTAGAATGGCTCTCCAGCACCTTAAAAACGGGCAGGGCCCCAGGCGAGGATGGAATTACAGCGGAGCTTCTGAAAGCGAGTGGAACACCGGTACTTGAAGTCCTTCAGAAGCTCTTCAATTCCGTCCTCCATGGTGGCACTACTCCAGAGGCGTGGAGCAGAAGTGCGGTGGTCTTGTTCTTTAAGAAAGGCGACAACGCTCTCTTGAAGAACTACAGACCGATTTCCCTTCTGAGCCGCGTCTACGTGCTGTTCTCGAGAGTCATTACGAATCGTCTCGCACGCAGACTCGACGACTTCCAGCCTCCCGAACAAGCCGGTTTCCGAAAAGGCTTCAGTACCATAGACCACATACATACCCTGCGGCAGATTGTACAGAAGACTGAAGAGTACAATTTGCCACTTTGCCTGGCGTATGTGGACTATGAGAAAGCCTTTGATTCCGTCGAAATTTGGGCGGTGCTGCAGTCCCTTCAGCGGTGCCAAGTTGACTGTCGGTATATCGAAGTGCTGAAGTGTTTGTACAGTAGGGCTACGATGGCTATCCAAGTACAGAACCAGAGCTCGAAACCTATCCAACTGCAGAGAGGTGTAAGACAGGGTGACGTTATATCCCCGAAACTCTTCACCGCTGCTTTGGAAGACGTTTTCAAGCTACTGGACTGGAAAGGATACGGTATTAACATCAATGGCGAGTACATCACTCACCTTCGATTTGCCGACGATATAGTCCTTATGGCAGAATCGCTGGAGGACTTAAGCACTATGCTCAATGACCTCAATAGTGCCTCCCAACGGATAGGTCTTAAGATGAACATGGACAAAACAAAGATTATGTTTAATGTCCATGTCACACCTATGCCGCTAGTTGTTGGGAGCACTGTGCTCGAAGTTGTTGACGAGTACGTTTACCTGGGACAAATATTCCGATTAGGTAAGTCCAACTTCGACCGAGAGGTCAATCGACGGATTCAACTCGGCTGGGCAGCGTTCGGGAAATTACGACATATCTTCTCGTCAGGTATACCTCAATCTCTGAAAACTAAAGTGTACAACCAGTGCGTGTTGCCAGTGATGACTTACGGATCAGAGACGTGGTCCTTCACTGCTGGCCGTATGAGGACGCTCAAGGTCGCTCAGCGAGCTATGGAGAGGGCTATGCTCGGAGTTTCTCTGCGTGATAGACTCAGAAATGAGGATATCCGCAGTAAAACCAGATTGACCGACATAGCCCAACGGATTAGTAAGCTGAAGTGGCAATGGGCCGGCCATATAGCTCGAAGAACCGATAACCGATGGGAAAGAAAGGTTCTCGAGTGGCAGCCTCGTACCGGTAGGCGTAGTGTAGGGCGACCCCCCACTAGATGGAGTGACGACCTGGTAAGATATGCAGGAAGTCGATGGATGCAGGTGGCTCAGGACCGTGCTTTGTGGCATTACTTGGGGGAGGCCTATGTTCAGCAGTGGACTTGTGAAGGGCTGTGATGATGATGATGATGTACGTACACACCAAAAATCAGTTTTACAAAAATAAGTGATAATCATTCCGAAAATATTAGAAGCAGAACCAGTTTCTTGACTCCTCAGAGTCAGTAATTTATGCTTGGGGCGATTCTTGCGCTATTACAAAAAAAAATCTCAGAAATATATAAAATTGCAAAGTGTTATAAGGAGTTTATGGATAATAATAGCCCCTGAGATAGAGGTGATCGCTACCAAGCTATTTCTAATTTGTTTTGTGTTGATTAATTGTGTAACACACACGATTGTAAGCTGTTTTTTTTTCAATCCCGCTGGGATTCTTGCTAGTTCTTCCCAGGATAGAGGTTTTCTGCCTAACCAGTGGTAATTAAAGAAAAAAGTAACATCCAATAAGTACTATTTATAATCTATATTGAATTAAAAGTAATCGAATTCTGTTTACGTTTACCTCTGTTATATAGTAGTGGATATTCTCACACTATCACTACACGGTAAAGTTTTTTTATTATGATAATAAATATTTACTTGTAATTAAATGTTCACTACTTAATACTAAAGTGATGTAACCCTCATTACATGTGTCAAATATATATAGAAATTAAATTAAAATACTCTTGCAATACACATATACGCATTTGGCCTAAAAAGACTTTTGTCTATAAAATATCTCCATTTTTAATTGGTTTTTAATAATTTATAATATAATTTTTAAGGGCAATAGCAGACGATAAAGTGAAACGTGAAATCATCTGTTAAAGTGTCAATAGCATAGGTACCTCATTATTCAGTAGTGGCAAAGCATCATTGTGTTTAACTGTGCCTGTTTGTCAAACTTACTTCTACAAAAATAATTTGAATATCTTTTGACATCAAATCAATATAAAAATAAAACTGACATTGTACAGAGTAATTTGTTGACACAGGGCTATCTCACGAAGGCTTTTGAATTGCGTGAACGACCGAGCGTCGAGTGGTTTTCAATAATTCATTGCTCTCAATTGAATCAAACAAGAACCCTACAGAGCAATTTATGTGAATGAATATCAAGATTTGAAGATAAATACATAATTTCAGAAAGAGCCAAACGGACACAAACTCCAACTGATGGTAAGTGATTTCAATGAAAAGATTCTCCGCTTCTCTAAACTACCATACAAAGCACAGCAGCCTTAACTTGCTATTTAACGCTGGTATTCTGTGACAGCGTGGTCCTTCCCTGGTCGGGTCGACCTATTTATGCTACAAACATAATATAGCTGTTATATAATAATGTCCTCCAGACCGAATTTCGGTCACGGCGGCCAGCCTCAACGGAGGTTAGCCATCGGTTCAGGACAGGATTATAGTGCCCAAGTGTATGCGCAAGCACAGGTACACTCTCTGTTCTCTCACTCTCATAATCCGATGGAACAGACACGACCGGAGAGAGATTAGGCGCAGGACCAACGGCTTTACGTGCTTTCCGAGGCACGGGGGTAAGACACCGCGAACTTCCTGACTCCGGGCAGCTACTGAGAATTTCTTGACGGAAAAACTCAATAATTGATTTTTCGGCCCGACCAGGGATTCAAACCCAGGACCTCATGATCAGCAGTTGCAATACTAAAACCACTAGAACAACGAGGCAGCTGTTATATATATGTATATATATATATATATATATATATATATATATATATATATATATATATATATATATACTACATAGTATAAATTACTCCAGATCGAATTACGGTTACGGTTGCCATTTTCAATGGAGACTAGCCATCTGTGGAGGACAGGCTTGTAGTCAATGTTATTATAAGAAAAAGAAGTAGATAGGTTTTATGCGCACCGCAAGTGGCACGTAAAAACTAGGCTAATTAGCAAACCTGAGCTCAGTCGTCGCGCTATCGTCGCATCATTAACAACGGCGTTGATAATAATTCGTGCTTTTTTTTGCACCGAAATGCCGACATATGTGATGAGATTCTGCACAAACTACACAAGAAAGGTTTCCAAAAGACAAAAGGAATCATATTTCATTCGTTTACTATTTCCTTAATTTATTTTCGTATTGTTTACGAATTCAAAAATTGCGTATTTTAAAATATATTGTCAGAAAAAATAGAAAGGGATAAAAATACCCCAATGAGTTAGTTTGAAAGAGAAGTAATATTGTTTCTGATCAAAGAATATAAAAACATATAGGTATCTTCTTAGTATCGTAATTCAAATTGTGTACATATAATTCTTGTTTTATTGAAGGGTAAATTAACTAAGTCATTATTAATTAATAAGTTCAATTTATTTGTTTTGTAGCGTAACGAAGAGGTATATACGTTCATATATAAATAATTACAGCACTTTATTTGATAATAAATGTTTATGTTGTATATAAAATCAATACATTTTTTATTTTCCTACTTTTAATGCATTTTTACTTTTTTATTACTTTTACTACTTGCACTCATGAGTGAATCGCGTTTTGGGCATTTAATCACGTTGTCATATCTGATTCATTATTCTACATCGTTCCTACTTCACAAGATCACGCACTGTCGCAAATTATATTTGTCTCTTTTTTAGTTTAATCATGCCATCCTACTTTGACGTCTAATCGTAATGTAGTGTGCTATTGCAATATTTAGTTATTTATGTGTGCGTTAGTGTGCCGTTTTGAAGATCGAATATTGTGTAGGTAACCTATCTACACCTTTTTACTTATAATATCATTACTTATAATGCACAAGGTTATGGGGCAGACACATGTGCGTTCTCTATTTCATCTCTTATGGTCCTATGTGAGGATAATCTGACTCGACCGGTGAGAGATCTGGCGCAAGATCGGCGGCTTTACGTTCTTTCTGAGACACGAAACGTTTGAAGGTTATAGCGTAGCGCAAATGCTTAGCAATGAGTTGCAGGGCTGAGCGCCGCATGGAACATGTATTTGTATGGCCTGCAAAGAATTTTCCTGGTCTGAATGTTTCCTTGTGCAATTTATTTATGTAAACTTGCACTATGTAAATTTATATATACGAGTATGTAGACCGTTACACAGGAGAAATTCCTATTTTGGAGGCCACGTTTTCTAAAACTAGATTAGATTAAATTAGACGGACAAAGAACATCCTCAAATTCCTCACTTGGTGCTGCTACTGAGAATTTGTTAACGGAAGAATCCAATACCTGACTTATGCCCGACCACCCGAATCTAATGTGGGTGTCTTTAAGGGAAAAGTGAATAGACTTTTTTAACCTAAGTCCGGGCGTATAGCAATCTTCAACGGCATCTCCTCTTATTACCAGGAAGGTTAGTGGTCAAGCATTGGCTTACAATAGTAAAAGTACCGGCATTCGAACCTGGGACCTTATATTAGCAGCCGCGCTTATGACTACTAGACCAACGATGAACTCGTAGTTGTATATTATCTAGATCGACGACGGAAATCAGTATGAAAGACGCAAGACATCCCTTGAAGTATAACTTCTTTAGGATCGACTAGAGCGTAATTCAGTTCGGACGGAAGTAACGTTCATTAGAATCCTTCCGTTTACGCGGTTTCTGCATTTAATAAAGGCAGCGACTGACTATAAAATTTCGTATTTTGAGATTTATTTATATTCTATTTTTAAATAGTTGAATACTTGTAATACTTAATTATTGGGTGCGTTCGGCAGAAAAAAGCGCTAGCAAGCGTTAGTAAGCAAAATAGCGATCGTAAGCGGTAAGCGCTGTCAAATCGTAAGTAGCTATTTTCCTCTAGGACACGAAGTCAGTTTTAACCGGGGAACCTAACCTAATTTAAATATATGTTTGTAAAGTATTCATATTAAAAACTTACCAATCATGAATTTTTAATAACATCTATATTGTTTATTCATGTCATTATATTACTTAAAACTAATATTGCACAAAAAAACTTAAAAAAACTCTACTTCAAAACAAACAAATTAAATAAGCAAAATGGCGGATTGTGTCAGCGCTACTGAAGTAGCAATCGTGTCCTGGCCGAAAACTATTTCAGAGCTTGTAAGCGCTTGCTAGCGCTTTTTTCTGCCAAACGCACCCATTATTTCATTGATAAATATTTTAATAAAACGTAAAATATATTGCTTAGTAAAAAAGAACAAATAAATAATAAAATTACTGATAAATGTTTAACAGAAATAAATATTTATATCTACATCTACTACACTTAATATTCGGCTTAAAGATCTTTATGAGTACATTCATACAATTTAAAATAAATCACAAAGAACAATATAATAAAATAGTAAACATAAATTAGGGGCATAGAAGTTGCAAGTTAACTGCGTAAGAGCAATGTTTCAAGTATTAACAATATAAGAACGTGGTTCTAGTTATATAATGTCTTGTTTTTAATGTAGTGTAATATTTTTTTCTTGAAAATATTGAGCGAACTTGCATCTTTTATAGTTGAAGGGAGTTTATTATACAACTGTGCTCCCGCAAATGTTACGGCATTTTTTCCATAATTAGTGCGAATATTTGGTAATACAAGATGGTTTGCGCGGCGTGATGAGCATGCATATTTAGTGTTTCTCCTTTTGTGGTGAATGTTATATTTGAATGGGTCATATTATGTGTGATTTTATATATTAATATACATGTGTTATAGATGTATAATTGTTTGATGTTTAGTAATTTCGTTTCGTGGAATATTGTTTTGGTCGAAGTTAAAAAGTCGTAATTATATAAATTTTTTATTAATTTATTTTGCAGTACCTGTACCTATTGTAGTAAAGTTTTGGCTTTTGTACCCCATATATCTATTAAGTAAAGTAAGTGTGGTTTAACCAATGCGTTATAATCAATTTTTTTAAATTTATAATCTATAACTACACTTCAACTAATTTCAAACTAATAAGGCAGCAGACAGGTCAAACATGGAATGCCCCATAGCGTGGAATTATTATATAGTAGAATAATTACTGGCTCTTTAGCTTTCAGACCGGAACACGTATATGAAGTGTATTTAAATAAAGTTATTTATCATTTGGTCAATTTTGTTTTCCCTAAATCCCGATTTTGAGATAAAATATTACTTTGATCACTTCTGCTATTGCTATTTGTCTGTTTGTGAAGTTTTTAAAAGGATAAGGGTGACACGAGCACACAATCCGCCTGATGGTAAGTAGTTGCTGTGGCCTATAGACATCTACGTCTATCCTCGACTACGTACCAAAATGCAGATGCGTTGTCACCCGTGAGGACTAAGATGGAATGCCTCGTTTCCAGTAAAAGAGGTCTCCGGTTCTCTACACTCACCATACGAAACGTTACGTTACGTTAAGCTGTGTTCCTTCCCCTATCAACCCGACCCATTTGTGCTACAACTTTACTGATAATATAGCCGCAGCATGGCTCTACTACGTATAAAAACACTTAGTTCAGCCACTCCGAAGATAAGCCCAGAGAGGCACACAGAGACTTAATGACCAGCAAATAATAATAATAATTCATTTATTGCATTACTGTGTATGTTAAAGATGACATATTATTAAAGGTACACAGTAACAGTTGCCTCATCAGGCGTGCAATAGATTTACTATTTTCATAAACATAATAGGTATATATACTATTTGAGCCGTGGTAGCTCAGATGGTTAGCGCTCGCTGTAAATTTCACAGTACGCGAGCAAACCGGGTTCGATCCCCGCTGGCACCAATGAAATTGTTAATTGCAATTTTAAGTGCTAATTTACCACGTGCTCGGAGGTGAAGGAAAACATCGTGAGGAAACCTGCATGTCTGAGAAATAAGAAAAAAAAATTTCGAAGACTTGTGCAGTCCGCCAACACGCATTGGGGCAGCGCGGTGGACACTTCCTTGCCCTAATACCCTACCTAGGCCTGTGCCCAGCAGTGGGACGTATATAGGCTGTAACTTTACTTTACTTTACTTTGTATATACTATTTACATTTAACAGATTACATTTTTGCAATTTACATTTAATATATGATAGATTTACAATTAACTTCCACGATAAAATATTTAAAAAAATGCTGATAGATATAAATATAATAAAGAACACGATATTAACTCTTAAAATTATAGAATTCATTTAGCGTATAAAACATGTGTTTCACCTACCAGTTTTTTAGATTATGTTTGAATTTGGGTCCTTTTATTGTTTTAATACTATTGGGTAAGTGATTAAATACTTTAATTGCTGTTATGTATCACTTTTGTCAAACAATTTATTTTTCATTTGAGGCCGATAAAGATTGTTTTCGTAGCAAGGGCGTAAATTTTGTCGTTTCGATAGTTTCGATTTGAATAAATTGCAATTGTTTCTAATAAATATAAGTAAATAACCTCCTTAGCTCAATATAAGGCAGTTATTACGATATAACAGACAGACAATTAAATTTTGTTTATCTGTGTAGACTAGCCCTTCCTTGAGACTTCGGCCGCTTGGAATATATTACTGTTGGATTTCATGGGTTTTAACTTCTTTGCGCGGAATTCATAATTTTTTTTTTGTAAAATGAAACTAAATTCCTTCGTATAACATTAGATATTTGCCAGAGTTCCGTGAAAATTAGTACAACCACTTCGGATATTAGCCGAAACAAACAGTCAGTCAGACAAACAGGAAAACAAATATTTTAAAAATTGTTTTTGTTTTTGTTACAAGTACAGTATAAACTTTCATATTCATTTAATAAAAAGCTATTATTTTGAAATTATAAACATACACTTTTATTTTATTTATATGTACAAAGAAATAAAAGTACAAAATATTAATATATTAAAAACCATGTTTGTTATTCGATCAAATCCAGTTCAATATTCCAGTAACCGTAAATACACAATTGAGTCCTTTGTGTGTCGGACGTGATACGATTGAGTAATCCAACTGATGCTTTTGATCACGCAGCCTCTGTACTTTGTGAAAAGGGATATCATTGACAACTGCTGCATTTGAAAGATTTATAGACAATAATATATGCGGGTTTTCTAAAAACAAAAAACGTAATAGAACATATAAATGCACCTACACATAATAGGTTGGAAAAAAATTTTCTTCGTATTTTATGTACAAATTCAAGACATTTTTTTTTTCAAAGTTTAAATATCATTTAATTATAATATATAAACGTAATGATTTCTTACGTGAAGCACCGACGCTCCGGGAAGTCTGCAGTCTGCGAACATGTTCAAGATCGTCCCCACCATTACATTCGATTTGATAAACCACAAATTCTCGCAAAAGAACACCGATTCCTACCAAGGATGATACGCGAGGCTATTGAAATTAAAAAACATCCTAATTTCAATAGAGAAGATGGATGGGTGCTGCCACCTGCTTGGGATCTTATAATTAACAAAATTAAACCCAAACCTAAGCATACCACTGCAAGACTTCATGATACTATAAGCTCGTTTTGCGTAAATCGGACCAAAAATTAATATTCGAAAACTGAAGGTAGTCGGACTAACTATGACATTGGGACGTCAAACATCTCAGTCCCCCCCCGTGACCATGGTTGCTGTAAAGCACCTGAAACGTCGGGAATTAAAAATAAGTAAAAGTAGTGAAATAAACGCGATAAAATCCGTAAATTTAGTTTTATTCAATATATAAATGTGCCAATTTGTTCGATAAGTTGTAAGTACATCTTGGTAATCCTGGTGTTGTGGAAATCTTGATTTTTGATAAAAAAATGCGACAAGTATTTTTGATAGTCCTCTCTTGATGTCAACCTAACACTACCTAAAGAATTCTGAAGAGAACAAAACAGGTGAAAATCTGATGGTCAGGACAGGACTATATGGTGGATGCATTAACACTTCTCAACTAAGCTCTCTCAATTTTTGCTGAGTGTGAGTTTTACGCCAGTCCCCTATCCATATCATTTTCTTACAAAAAAGGAAGGAAAATAAGAAATTACTTTTATTGCTACATCTGCCTGACCACTTCAGCCAGATAGTGCCACCTTTTTCTTGAAAAATATAGTATTTTTCTCTAGAGTACTCGAGTGTTTATCCATATCATGTGTTTATGTACATCAAAAACATTATATTATGGATATGGCTTAACACATCAAATTGAAATTACTTTTATTGCGTACATCTGGCCTGGTCTTTGACCATCTATTTTCAGTGGCCAGACTAGGGTTGCCACCTTTTTCTTTGATCAAATATAGTATTTTTCTCAAAAAAGATGCAAAAAGTACACAATTATTTTTAATCTATATATTTTTCCATATACATTTGTTATTGCTCTTTGCTTTGGCCGTCAATGATCTAACCACCTTACCTTCTCCCTGACCTTTAAAATAGTTATAGTAGTCTGAGCAATTTATATTCATATTAAAATAAATTAACAATTCATTTTTAATTAAATTAATACATGCTCTTTTTCTTTCTTTTTTCAATTTTACATTCATGATGGCAATAATTATTTCTGTAAAACTTACTTGTTCCAGACTTCCAATCACAGTTAATATAAAAAGCGCGACTGTTGAATTAGGGATAAAAATATAGTACTTTTCGTACTGTATTATTTTTCTATAATATGTAGTCAAATTGACTGAAATATAGTACTATACTATATATTATAGTACATTCACTATATATTATAATATGGTTGCATGGTGGAGCCATTTCAGAATTTTTCGTTGTTACATTTTTGCGCGTTGCAACCGGTTCTTATACGCAACGCAACTGTCCAGACCCATTTTCTTCATGAAATGGATTTCACCTAACATCATACAACATGGAACACGATTTGCATCATTTGGCGGTATGTCTTTGCCGGGTGGGTGATAACTAACCCGAGGCCGGGCCTCTCACTAGTAGAGCACAAATTTACCACCATTAACATCAGAACTTCTGCTGGCAACGTACCCAGACAGACACTTGGTATCTGTCTCAGCTCCGCTGGGATCATTAGATCACTGTCTAGTGAAATTTGTATCGATCAGATCTCTTTATAATGTCCTATATGTATTGATATTAAAACCAGCCAGAGAGAAACAGCACAGCCAAAGAGATTTTTCTTCAATTTTATGCAAACAAAATAAGACAAAACTTTTTTCCCGAACTATTATAACAAAAATGTAAATTACAGGTATTTAATTCAGTATATTGTATATTCGTGTGACATAATTCAGAAAGTCTAAAAATAAGTATTTAAATACATATCTATCATTAAATGAAACTAATTTTGGAGATAGCGGGGGGTAGAGGGGGGGGGACCGTTATTTAATGTGTAGTGTTCCAGTAATTTAAGAAATCATTACATTTTCTAATATATAAAAATTAATATTTTCCATCAGATTGCGGTAAGCGAAGCAGGTAGATCGCTAATTTAATATAATTTTTACAATTGTCAGTTTATCTCTCTCTTCGTTTGTTCATACACAAATCACGTCTAAAGTACAAATATATATTTTAATAGAAGTTAAAATAATTTTCAAGTAATATATTTTTAATAGCATTGGGTGACAAACGAGCACACAGTCCACCTGATGGTAAGTGGATGCTATTGCCCCTAGATATCCACATTTATCCTCAATTAAGAATCAAAATGCAAGTTTGTTGTCACCCCTAAGTACTAAGATGGAATGCCTCGATTCCATTCACCATACAAAACACAGCAGCATCACGCTGCTATTTTACGCTGGTATTCTGTGAGAGCAGGGTCCTACCTCTGTCGAGATGACCCATTCTTGTTTCAAGCATAATATAGCTGCAGCGTGGCTCTACCACGAATAAAGATAAAAGGGTAAAAGATTAAGAATATTAATCCCGCCTTCAAGCCGATCGTGCCTTTCGCTCGCTCGTGCAGCGCTCTCGCTTCGATCGTAACGTTACAATGAGCGTAACGTTATAATGAGTCATCTTCTTTCGTGCGCGCAACCGGCGTTCGTCGATTTATTAGACGTTGCCACGTCAAAAATAAATAAGTATTAATTACAATCTATATTGAAAAAATAAAGTTTCCTTTTATGTTTCAAAGTAGAGACTATTGTCTAAGACTGATGATAAATTGTGCCTTGTTGCTGAAGCGTAAGAGAATTCTCTAGCTCATATCACCCGATAGCTATCGTAAGACGGAAATGAAACCGGTAAATAGGCAGTAGCAACTTCTTGATAACAACTAAAGTTAACAAAAAGATGTTGAATTGAAGCTGATCCGTCTCCGCTAAGCATCGCGACTATAGATAACATCGTTAAGCCTCCTACTCGTATGTGAGTTCCTTCCAAAAGTAAGGTGAACGAATACGATAAATGAGTTGTTTATTCAATTCCGCAGAACTTGACAAAAATGCTAACAGACAGTGTGGGAAAATTATTACAGCTCGATTTACATTGAGTGTGGCGCCATCTAGTAAAAATTTATAGAACTACTATTATCAAGTTACACAAACAATCGTCTATATCTACGTAAGAGGCCTATGTTCAGTAATGGACTCTTGAAAGGCTGTTTAGAATGATTAAATTAGGATAACTTTTGGTTTTTAATGTGAAGAGCCCTGTAAATAAACATTTATATAGATATACATAGCTAATGTGGCGACTTACCGTTATCACTTATCGCGTTTTGTGCGTTCTTCATACGTAATACATGAATTTAAAATATAAACAATATTTTTTCGTATCTCTATGATATTACGCAGACCATTAACTACGTCATGCGTGATTTTAAATTAACACAAAGTTTTTTTTATCGAATAATGGTGAAAAACAAGCACATAGTCCACCTGATGGTAAGTGGACGCTGTGACCCATAGAGAGATCTACATTTATCCTCGAGGACTAAGATGGAATGCCTCGTTTTCGGTAAAAAAGGGTCTCCGGATGTCCACACTCACCACACGAAACACAGCAGTATTAAGCTGCTATTTTACGCTAGTATTCTCAGTGAGATCGTAGTCCTTCCACGGTTGAGCCAACCCATTCGTACTACAACCATAATATAGCTGCAGCGTGGCTCTAGCCTTTCAATAGATATTCATATAGTAAAACAACAGGCGTTCTATTTCCTGAAAACGGACTGATCATGTTAGGGAACGTGCAACAACTAACATCACAGAAAGTAGTTCAACAGAAAAGAATGCATACGCAGATATATGGTCAGAGAAGCGAGAGAGGTCTGTCAAGTTTTGTTCCAAATGAAAGTCTGTAGTTTTTGCCTATATCATTGAGTGAAAAGGGTGACATTTATGTCGTTATGTTATGTTATAATTTTTACTTGCATAACTGTTATTTTTAGTGTTACGTACTCGTATGTATTCATTCAATGTAGATCTTTTCAACATAGATGACATCCATCTCTTTGCACGATTTTAGATCTACTTGATATTTATAAACTCATAAATGTATATTTGGGGGTTGTGGGGCAGTTTCCCACTAGATGGAGTGATGACCTGGCAAAACGTGCTGGAAATCGATGGATTCAGATTTCAGAAGGCTCAGGACCGTACCTTGAGGCATTCCTTGGGTGAGACCTATGTTTAGCAGTGGACTTGAGAAGGAATGTAATGATGATGATGATGGTGATATGTTTATTTTCATTAACATTTATTTAAAACTGATTTTATTATGTAGGACCCCGTATCACGGGTTCTCTTTGATAAAGTTATATAAAGATAGTATATTTGTTACCCCAATCCATTATCTTCACAGTAGATAGGTATTTTTATTATTATTATTTTACTCAATTATTTTATAAGTGAAATAATAACCACCTGCAACTAAGTTCATGAATCAAGTGAATAAAGACGAGTATTTAAACACTGACAACCTTGGTCGAGCCGACCCATTCGGGCCACAACTGCAGTGTGGCCCCATCACGTTATGGTTATGACACGTTATTGCTATATTAGTCACTCTCTTGGTTTAGATTCACAATTTGACCTGTTATGTGGCGCCGTTGTCGAGATCAAGAAATCACCCGTGCGATGCTGTGGCAGATCGCCAGTTTCGGATAAAAACAAAATCCTAAAATATCGTCGCAGCGGTAACTCGGTTACTTTAGCATTACTTATTTGTTGAAACTTTAGAGGAAATAGTATGTGAACTCAAATAGCGATCTAGCTCCCGCGCCTCGCACCCTCGCGAGAATTCGTTGAGGAGCACGCGGGATTTCTTAAAAATTGTGCTTTATTATTTTACTAATCCTTAGGGAACCAAAAGAAAATAAATGAATAAGAAAGTATTCACTTAGATACCGCAAGTATTTTTTTATGCCAGCCCTTTTGTTCCTTTGTAAATTTAATTTATTTCCCATTATTATAAATCACTAAAATACACTCGAACGCAAGGGCGCGCGCCAGCAAGCGACGCAGGTTTCCCCTCCGTCGACCGAAGCTGGACTAGTTGGTGACTTGGTGTGTGATCGCAGAGGACAAGGGCCTCGGCTCAAGGTTATGGTGGCTGGGCGACAGTACATTTTAGATATTTCTTTTTTATTTCAAACTAAAGGTTAATTTCGAAAATTTAAAACGTATTTTGCATAGATATCTTATAGTCACCCTATTATTGAAAGTCTGGTTACCTCACATGAATAATTAAAAGATCACCAGTGTGCTTTCTAAAAATACAGAGGTAACTATGGAATTTTTTGCTATCGAAAAAAAAATTCGAGGGGTCGTGATTCTGAAAAATATTTTGCATCATTTAAATCCTTAACTTTCTTGAATATAAATCACGAAACGAATGATTAAACACTGTGGATACAATTGAGTTTACTAAAGTTACTAAAACAGTTATTTAACTGCTAAACCTCTTAAATGTAATACCTTAAAGTAAAACGTAAATAGGGTGGACTTAATGCCATATAATTTTTGATTCTACAATCCCTTTTTTTTTCTAATATATAGTTTTGTTTTAAGTTTGTTTGTTAAATTGATGTTCTACAAGTAGCAGCAATAAATAAATATGTTCTTCCTCTTCTTCATAAATAAGTTTACATGTTAAATTAACTATCTTATATTTTAAAAGTGTTTACTTCAATATCCTTCGCGATAGTTGTTAAGAAGTCCGCCAACTGTACTAAACCTTGCCATAATGCCACAATCAATAAATCGGTTCTTCTTTCTTGATTCACTTTTATAGAAACCTCGTCCAGTCAAGGTATGTACCTTGAGCGAAGATTGTTACTTATTTTGTGGTAAATACTTTTTTCTATTGAAGAGGTGAGTAGGCATTTAACAAGTTTATAAAAAAGTTTAAATTAAAAAAGTCAAAGTTACAGCCAATATACGTCCCACTGCTGGGCATAGGCCTCCTCTCATTGCTGAGAGGGTTTAGGGCAAGGAAGTGTCCGTGGCGATGCCCCAATGCGTGTTGGCTAACTCCACAAGTCTTCAAAAAAAATTTTTTCTTATTTCTCAGACATGTTAGACAGACAGTTAGTCATCACGATGTTTCCTTCCACCGCCAAGTACGCGGTAAATCAGCACTTGAAAACAATTTCATTGGTGCCTGCAGGTATTGATTTGGATTATATCTTATTGCTCGGGTATTATGAGATTTATAGCGGGCGATAACCATTTGAGCTACCACGGCTTTTTTGAAATATCTTACCAAAAACATAAATGTGAAAAAAAGGGACCAAGTTAAAATAGTCTGGCGAAAACTCTATATTTCTCCGATATCCATATACATACGTCAGATTTCTGTAGCATGGCGCAAATTGTTACTTGTTAAACGTAGTTTATTTACTAAAGTAAAAGATTCTCATAGAGAACTACTAAAGTAAACTCAACCTTAAAACGTGTGCCATGATAAGAAACTATTTTTTATGTATGAATACATAATGAAGAATTGGCCATCAAGGGGTAAGACTGGACCGAAATTTAAAGCCACTTCTACTGCTTAGAGAACAAAGTTCATAAAATGGATTTCTACTATCTTTACCGCTTAAAACATATTTAAACACTAGCTTTTTACCCGTTCGCTGTTATTCAGAAACATCAATAATAATATTTCGTACTAAAATTAGCAAAACTGGTTCACTTGTCAATATTACCAATATAGACACAGAGATACGTCGGTGTCTGTGTCTATATTGGTAGTATTATAAACAGAAACACATAAGATAATTTATCAGAATCGCATTACTATCATACGTCAAGCAACACCTTTTTATATCGTGCCGCTTTTAGATGTGTCTTTATGAAGGGAAAATTTTTCCTGTAATCGGAAATGCGTCATTTATACAATATTCATTAATACAGACGGGTTTCCGCAATCCACTTTTCGCCCCTCCGGGAGATAGAACGTGACGGGTGGCGAACCTCGTCGCCGTGGCGAACCTTGGTTATGTAGAAAGAATGAATGAGGAAAGAGTGACAAAGCAAATTTATATGGCAGATGTGAACGGCCGAGTCGGGAAGGGACGCCCTAGAAAAAAGTTTATCGACCAAGTTGGCGATATTTTGAAAATGGGCCACGTTAGAAGTACCCTTAACCGACGAGCATGTATGCGTAGATATATGGATATAAAGGAGGCGAAAGAGGTATGTCAGGATCGTGCCAAATGGAAGTCCGTAGTCTCTGCCTACCCCTCTGGGTGACAGGCGTGAGTGTTTATGTTTTCGTTAATACAGTTGATATAGTTTTGATAAAATAAGGTTCAATTTCATGGTTCTCTTAATATTGGTCCCATTGAATGTTGATAAGCACAACATGCCAGTATTTTTTACGTACTCGAACGACTCGACTTCAAAATTTCATAAATTCTATTCACTAGAGAAGAACGAAATTCATAAATAGGAGTAGAAATCTACATAAGATAGGCAGCAACGTCTTCTTGATCATAGTACAAAATGATAGAAATATGCAGTTGGCAACTTGCATGCTAAGCGTGGCAAGAATGGCAAATATCCAACATATTTGGCAGTCGATTGGATTTCCTACAAAGGAAATCCTATCGATAAACGGGAGTAGAAATAATATATTAGCCATGAAGAGGCGGCGAAAAAGAAACCACTACCCCATTTCATTCCGTGGGTGGCTTAAGAGGCGACAGAGGGAAGCTGAAACAACAGTAAAGCGTCTTCTTGATAAATGTGCAAAGTAATAGAGCTGCAGTTTTTTTTTAAAGAGTTGCCAACTCGCTTGCTAAGCATGAATACTTCTACAAATACCGCGTGTATTTGACAAACAATTGGGGAAGCCTATGATCAATAGTAAATAGCCCTATTAAAAGAAAAAAGTAGCAGCCTAAATACATCCCACTAATGAGCACAGGCCACAGCGAGTTTTAGGTCAAAAAGGAGTTCATTAAGTTGACTCCAACGCGTGATGACCGACTACACATACCTATACCTTAAAAATTATATTCGAGATATTTTTAACTTCTCAGATATGCGGGTTTCCATACGATCTTTTTCTTCACCACCGAGAACGTTCAAATTGCAGTTAAAATATGAGTAGAATCATTGCGGATCTAATTTGGGTTGCTTACGTACCTACTACGAAATTTCCGTTTAGGCCGGTGGGATTACCGGCTTATGTAGATGACTTTCAAGATTCTATGAATGCATGTTTAAAATCTGCCTTCTTTGATATTTATAGTTACATACCCTAAGCATCACACATTAGTTTCCGTTTTGCTGCCACAAAGCAAAATGGAATGATATATACACGCTGGAATGATATACCACCACTGATCAGAAATAATAAATAAGTTAATACTTTCAAAACGTTATTAAAAAAGTTTCTGATTTCAGTACAAAAATCCAGCAACTAGGCATTAATGGTATGGTTCATACAATCCCGATGCTAGCACCATACATGCACGAACGAACACACGCACGCACTCACTCACTCAAGGACGCATGCACACATCCACACACACAAACACACAATTCAATTTATTTTTTCTGTATGTATCCCTTTTTCATCTCTACACTATAATTGTAGCACTGGTATATGGAATTTAGACAGATTTTATTATTTTATTTTATACCTTTGTTCATTTTTTTCTATTGCTGTTGTTTGCCATCTGTTCTACAATCCTAGCTATACTGAAAATCAGTATTATGAATAGATTTAAGTATGTGTACAATTCGTGACTTAAAGCTGAGTGGAGACCATTTTCGTGCATATTACGTTATTCCATTTTCATATTTCTGTTAAGATAGAAAAATCTGTTTTACTTAATTTATTCTCTTTGTTATAATGAATGTACCACCATAAACTTATTTCTTTCTTTCTAATATAGCTATCGATTATTAATCTTGCTCTATTTCTAATCGTAAAATAAGCGATATCGTGCTATGGCCCAGGTCAAGGACTAGACATCGGCGACACTATTCTACGGATGTTTAGTCTATGCCCATGCGTAATGACTTGAGAAAACAAACGATCTAGTTCTAGTTAATAGAGCATTTATATCGTTGTTCTGTCAAAGTTCCGTGATAAACATGTTTCTTGAATTAAAATTGGCTTTTATGTGTTCCAATAATCTGCATCTATTATAAAGTGAAACTTCTTTATCAACGTACTGGAGTAATTTACTACGATATTAAAAAAGTCATGTTTTCTTGTAACGTTTCACCGCCGGGCCTGCATGAGTATACTGTTTACTTATTTATGTAAAAAAATATAAAAAGGCAGAGTATTTGCATACCTAAATATATAAAATATAAATACATCTCCAAATGGTCCTCTGTGTATGGCATAAACGTGAACCCATATAAATGACAAACGATAATCTTAGGTAGCCCAAGATTATTATCTAAACTAGATACGCCCACTCTACCATCAATTAAGTTTAATAATAATGTCATACCATTCTCTCCCCATGTAATGAACTTTAGTCTCCATGTTGATGGTTGCTTAACATGGAACAAACATATACAGGAGGTGAGTCGCAAAACTACAAGAACTTTGTGGTCTCTATATCGTTTAAAAAACTTCCTTCACAACGATACTTAGATTTTACTTGTCCAGTCACTTACTCTACCGATTATTGACTATGTCGATGTGTGTTGCTCAGAATTGTTTCAACATTATCTTAATACATCGGATCGTCTACTTAACAACTTTTATACGTGGTAGAGCCATGCTGCAGTTATATTAGTAGTATAGTTGTAGCACGAATGGGTCGGCTCGACCGGGGAAAGACCACGCTGTCACAGAATACCAGCATCAAATAGTTGCTTAGTGCTGATGTGTTTCGTATGGTGAGTATAGACAAACGGAGAACCTTTCAGAAACGAGGCATTCCATCTAAGTCCTCACGGGTGACAACGCATCTGCATTTGGATTCGTAATCGAGGATAGATGTAGATGTCTATGGGCCACAGCAACCACTTACCGTCAGGTGGACTGTGTGCTCGTTTGTCACCCCATCCTATAAACAAAAGAAAAAACTGCATCAGATACAATTATGGTCTTCGTAAATATAACTAATGTATCTTCTTTTCGTAATCAGCTAAATTGGCTGCTTATCCGTCAGCGCAGATATGTTAGGATACTCTGCACCCTTTTAACAATTCTGAACGACCCATGTGCTCCTGAGTATCTGAAATCCAAATTTCAATACCAGGGAGATTCTTACAATTGTTCTATCCATTTTTCGGCTAACCTTAAGTTGCTCACTCCTTTACATCTTACTGAGGTCCTAGACAAAGTTACATTTTCATTAACGATAACGGAATAAGATAACTGCGAAATGTATGAAACTGGCATAAGCTTTCAATCACGTGATCGATTGTTTTCGATCGCTAATTGCTAAACAATGTCAAACCGGGTGATGAAACGGTAAAAAAAAAAAACGAATAAAACGAACGATATTATCTTAGAAATGCGTAGACAAGTAGCACTTTTGACATTCGAAATCGCTGAGAAGTCGAACCGTTCATTAAACAACTCAGCGAACGCTTGAACCCCTTTGAAAAGCACAACATAGCTGATTGTTAGTGAGCTGTTGGTATTGTTAGTATCAATTCGTACTTTTTTCTCGTTTTTCGTATTTTTTTTTTGATAAAAATGCATACATTGCATTAACTAAGTGCTACAAATAATGAGAGCGTGTGGTTGAGGCGTCAAAAATAAAACAATTACTGGCACAAAATGGCAAAAGTGGAAGATATGCCTCAGTTACTGTTTGTTGTACATATTTGCGTTTGAAAGAGCACCTTTCAGCGACCTTGCAATGATTTACATAAACAGTATCTATATTTATTAATTGAGCATTATTATATTAAGTATTGTTAGTTGTATAGACAAATACTAATGTATAAAATTTTACTAAATGTTTCTTTTGTTGCTTGGTTGGACTGGGAAACTTACTAATAAAAAAAGTAAAGTGACGTGACCATTCCTTTTACAAGCTTTTTACTAGCTTGCAATGTTTGTATATTACTGCCCCCGTTAGTTAAAAGGACGCATTCAACAAAAAGTAAATTTCAAGACAAAAATTATTGAAATGACAAAACAGGAAAAAGCCTGCTGTGTAGTAAATATTTTTTTGTCATAGTGTTAATGTATGATATTGTATTTTACACTTTTTCATTATATGCATATATTTTTTAATTTTATTTTTTTTAATAAAAAACCTAAAAAAGCGTTTTATTTTAACCCCAACTGAGTAAAAAAGGCGCAACAAGCCATACGCGGCTTTTATACCGCTATGTATGTATGTATGATATATATATATATATCATACACATACGATATTATATATTTTAATTTTATTCCTATTAATTTTGTCATCAGAAATTTAATAATAAAAGAAGACGCTTCTACAAAAATTTACCAATTAAATAAGGTTGCAATTATAAAATTAGTTCCATTTTACCTATCAAGTAATTATTTAGTAATGAAAGTCTCTTTTTTAAATCAATATTTATTTAAAAAAATCAAACTGAACACTTCTACATAGTTTTATAATCTTTACGATTTTGTCACAACCGTAACCAAGTTTTAAACACACAAAGTTTAACAAATGTATTTTTATGACGACTAACATAATAACTAGACTTTAATGAGATCTTTTAGTTTCCAAGGCATTGTCACAGCCATAAATATTTGTTTCCAAACACTAAGTAATATCCTCGTATAGTGTAATAATTCAACATCTTACAGTTTCTGCCTTATATACAATAACTATCTCTCCAGAAGTATAAATGAGAGAAATAAAATATAATAATACAAAATCTTCCTACACTTCGTGTTCGGTGATCAAATTCACTGAATCAAAATCGGTGACCAAATTAACCGGTAAACTATACTAAAATTGCCTTCTATTTTCAGGCATATAGGCTTTCGCGTTTATAATATAAAAATAATTAGAAATTAATAATTATATTATTTATGTAGTTATGAAACTTCACATTTTATATCGTAACAAAAAATAAATAATATTGACTAATTTTCTTAACACTGTTACTATAACAGTAATAAAAAACCTACTTACTTCACCAATTTAATGTTACTAGGTATTAATAAATAACTATCCTATATTATTGAAAAGGAACCAGACAAACGTTAAACTAAGAAACAGAAGGGGGAATCGAGGCTTCTCTCGATCCGGCCTCCTATAACGCCTACGTTGGGTTCGGGAACAACGTATGTGATCTCCGCAACGGAGTAACACACAAGGGCGATAACCTCTTCCTTTTCAGAAAATAGGTTCAGGCGGGGATTACGGGTCTTCCGAAGTCGTCCCAGTCCCAACGCCTTAATTCTTCGATGTGGAATGTATTATTTTGAGGGAAGAATTCCTTGGGAATAAAACAGCAATCATCTTCAAACCGTTCCGTGAGAGAGTAATTACTTTTCCCTATCACTTCCCTACACTTTTTTTTTTTCTTCTTCTTATTGACTGCTGGTCTTGCACTTTTCCCGAAGTTTCTCCGAACTTCCCCGAACTTTCCCGAACTTTCCCGAAGGATTCCCGAACGAATTGCAAGTTTTTTTTTTTTTGCGCCCGAAGCAAATATGGGCAACCCTCCGGAAAGCGGGGGGAGGGAGGTTGAGAATGCTCATAGCATACAACGCAGCCGGCTGCGTGGTTATGTGGAGACTTTTACCCACTAAACTCAACCTTTTGGTAATTGGCTTAACGATCTGACTAGAGATCTCTAAGCCGTATACGAACGCGACCCTCCTTGGCAGAAAGGAGGGCGCAACGAATTGCAAGAAAACTCGTTTACTGAGCTACCCCAGAGCTATACGCGAAAGTGAGCCGCGCCATTTGTGCGCTTGCGCAACTCAATTACATCAATTTGTACTATCACTCTCTCACGGTTTACTTAATAACTTTATTTGTATAAGACATACATTTATACAATTTACTTATAAAGAAAGCACAAAAAAATATCTATACTACAACATACATTACATTTTTATATCACAAAAAACCTTTTATTTATTTAACAAAATATGCTTATTTTACTCACATGTTCAAAGTTGAAATTTCTTAAATATTTAACATGAAAAGTTAAAACAATGTTTTCCACTTGAAATTATACATATCTTAACCAATACAATAGTTTAATTTATATTTTCTCTATACATTTCACTATTAAAACACTTTTAAATTTCTTTTACAAAACTATGATTATTTCACTTATTCACAGGAATTTTCACATAAAAATAACACAGAATTCACCTCTTTTACACGTACAATCAATCTGAAATGTTTTACAAGTCATTTTTATATAAATTAATGAAATTGCAAATATTTAAATTTCTACATATTTGGCCTCCTAAGTACAATTCCTAAGAACAACTAAATTTTGCACGGCTATCGACTATCAGTAAAAATGGAAAGTTTAACACTAATATCAACAATACTAGGTGAATAAATGATTCTACTCAATTCTCAAACGCCGAAAACTACCTCTAATCAGATTCTTATCAGTTATCATGTTTCTTATCAAACAATATAAGTGAATGTTTTCATAAATCAATCATAGAAAATAGGCATTTGTTTTCATACAAAACATATCAAACTCATATAAGACAATACTTATGCAATTAATTTCCATTAATTCTACTTATGCACAGCGATCATCTCGACCGGGGAACAAATCCGGTAACATAATTTATATCTTAAAAATTCCCTATATGAATTTATTAAGAGATATTACTAAGAAACGATAAACTATTCCGGCCTGGGAGTCGAACCCAAGACCTTCATATCATTAATTCGATATTTCTTTAAGATTCAACTAAGCATTTTCTTATCGGAATATTGTTGCTTGATAATTTGCCTTTTAGAAGCCATTCGTAAACGGTTAACTAATAAATTGAAATATTCTTATAGGCGCGTCGTCAACAATCTCCCCCCCGTGCATCAGCATCATCATTTGGGAGGCGTCGCGGGTACCAGGACTATTATTATGGATGTAGGTCTCCTCAAGATACTTGTGCTAGTAATGATGTCAACCACTTTAGTGTGACCGTCTGGTCCCGGTAGCGTCCTACTAATCTTGCCTTTCGGCCACGTATTTCGTGGCAATGAATGATCTATTATCAAGACAATATTACCTTCTTTAGGCTCCATAAACTTTCCGTTATTACCTGTTCGAGGTATTAAAGTAGGCATGTATTCTTTTAGCCATCTTGTCCAAACATGGTCGGCTAGCCTCTGTGCAGATTTTCAATTGTGTTGACCCGTCAGATGTTGCTCTAAAAATAATCCAGGTGGTCGATCACCACATGAGCGTCCCAGAAGAAAATAATTGAGTGTCAAACCCTCTTCAGGACTATCCATACTGAAGGTTACCAGAGGTCTGGAATTTACAGTATGCTTTGCTTCCAAAAGCAACGTATGCAGAACCTCCTCTCGCCGGCTCCTTTCTTTGAGCGTAGCGGTCAACGCAATTTTAATTGATCTTACTAACCTCTCCCAGGCGCCACCCATGTGCGGTGCTCCCGGAGGTATAAATTTCCATTTAATATATTTTTTAAATGACTCATTTTTCATGCCCTCATAGCATTCTTCGCATGCTTTCAATATTTCTTTATTCGCAGCTTTGAAATTTGTCCCATTATCGCTGTATAATACGGCTGGTTTTCCTCTTCTGGCGATAAATCGCCTCAATGCCATTATCATTGACGCTGGTGTCAATGAAGCTGCGAATTCCAGATGTACTGCTCTGGTGGTCAGACACGTGAATAAAACACCCCAACATTTTTCGTGTCGCCTTCCTATAGTCAGACTCATAGGTCCAAAATAATCTACGGCTGAGCATGTAAAAGGTGGTTCATTGTGAGCTATTCTCTCCAGAGGAATATTTCCTTGTGGCACGTTCTGCGGTTTTGACCTGTATGTCCTGCACCACTGACAATGATGTGACACACTTCGTACTACATTACGCAGGTTCAAGACATAAAATTTTTGGTTCACCTCATTCATCACCGTCTGGTGATTGGCAAGTCCAAAAAGATGATGAACTTCTCTAATCATCATTTTAACGATTTCGTGTTTACCGTCTAATACGACAATTTTCTACTTTCCTCGGTCAAATTAAACTTAAAAGGTAAACGCCCATTTAAACGGAGTAAGTTATCTTCTCCTATTTCCATAGATAATTTACTTAAGCGTGAACTTCTTTCAACGTTTTTGCCTGCTTTCAAGTATTTTATTTCCAAATGAAAACACTCGTCTTGAACGAACTTCAAGTTAATAATTCAGCTTTTTTCAAGAGCGCTATGTCCAACGCGCTATCGGGTCCTTTAACCGACTTTGCTAAAACTTCGTTGGAACACATAACCGACTTTTCGGCTGCGTTGTCGGGTCCTTTAACCGACTTTCTTAAACTCTTGAATTTTTCTACCGCTTGTAAGGTGCGTGTAGTTGCCCCAAGAAATTTCTTAAAGCTGCTAAATCGTCCGTAGTCTGGTAGACTTAACGGTTCTTGCTTTCTCAGCGCATTTACGCCTTTTGGCGATTTTTCTTCACCTGTTTCTAAGCTATTTATGGTATCCACTTGTTTGGGCCATAAATCAGGACTTTTCCTGAGGAATCCAGGTCCTTGAAACCAGCGATGACTTACATCGAAGGTGGAAGGAAAATTTCTAGTGGCGTCGTCTGCCACGTTTTGTGACGTTGCAACCCATCGCCATTCACATGGTTTACTGTGATCTTCGATCTCAGCCAATCGATGAGCAACGAATGGTTTAAAAGCGCGAGGATCTGACTTAATCCACGCTAACACTGTACGTGAGTCCGTCCAAAATACTCTCTCGGATATCTCGTACTTGCTCTCTTCAATAACTGATGCAGCTAATCTGCTGCCCTTAAGAGCTGCTTGCAATTCAAGCCTTGGAATAGAAATTGGTTTCAGCGGCGCTACTCTTGCCTTTGCCTTTCTCCTAGCTCGTCCGTGGTGACGTAATACACCGCGGCAGCGTATGCCTTTTCACTAGCATCCGTGAAGGTGTGTAATTCTCCCTTGCCGACGCCTTCAGCAACGGGTCTAGGTACTTCTAAATGACCTAATTTCTTCACTTCCAATATCCATTTACAAAATAACACGTGTAAATCTTGTGTAACTTCTTACATCGAAGTTAACGATGAGATTTTCAATTTGCTTCTCATATTCTTTTTTCAACTCGCTATTTTTATCGAGCTTCTTTTCGATATTAAACAGGCGACTTTCAACCTGCGCTCTATTCGACGGCATGCACTCATTATCTGTGCGCCATAACAAAGCAGTCTCGTACCTATTATTAGGTATACGACGTACCGTTTTGCTCAAAATATTTAAAGCGTCGTCGCCCAGTCGCCGGTGACGCCTCGTCCAGGCGCCCTCTTCCGGCCGCGATGCAGTCAGGTGCCCACGAGCACCCTCGCCTGGCAGCAGCAGCAGTGAATGCTTCTTCTTCTTGCACCCTCTGATGACCCGACAGGAAATGCCGGACACGGTCGTCCGACAGGAAATGCCGGACACGATCGTCCGACAGGAAAATGCCGAGCACGCTTGCCCGACAGGAAAAATGCCAAGCCCTGCTTGGCCACGATGAGCGCCTTCACAAGGCACCTGCGCCTGGCTGCGATACGTGCCCCATGCGAGCACACGCCCCATGCCGCAATCCCGGTTTTCTTTCTTCCGGTAGTTCCAGGTCCGGTCCTACTGCGCTGACCTGGTCTTCTGGCCTTTGGTCCTGTTGCTTCAGCTCAAACCTCCGGCTTCCTTCGGTTGCTGATCTTCACTCGGCTCCGAAGGTCTTCTTTTTCCATAACCAGCAGTCCACAGCTGGTTCCTTGATCCGGCTCCGAAGGACCACTTGAAAAGGAACCAGACAAACGTTAAACTAAGAAACAGAAGGGGGAATCGAGGCTTCTCTCGATCCGGCCTCCTATAACGACTACGTTGGGTTCGGGAACAACGTATGTGATCTCCGCAACGGAGTAGCACACAAGGGTGATAACCTCTTCCTTTTCTGAAAATAGGTTCAGGCGGGAATTACGGGTCTTCCGAAGTCGTCCCGGTCCCAACGCCTTAATTCTTCGATGTGGAATGTATTATTTTGAGGGAAGAATTCCTTGGGAATAAAACAGCAATCATCTTCAAACCGTTCCGTGAGAGAGTAATTACTTTTCCCTATCACTTCCCTACACTTTTTCTTTCTTCTTCTTATTGACTGCTGGTCTTGCACTTTTCCCGAAGTTTCTCCGAACTTTCCCGAACTTTCCCGAACTTTCCCACTTTTCCGAAGGATTCCCGAACGAATTGCAAGAAAACTCGTTTACTGAGCTACCCCAGAGCTATATGCGAAAGTGAGCCGCGCCATTTGTGCGCTTGCGCAACTCAATTACATCAATTTGTACTATCACTCTCTCACGGTTTACATAATAACTTTATTTGTATAAGACATACATTTATACAATTTACTTATATAGATAGCACAAAAAATATCTATACTACGATATACATTACATTTTTATATCACAAAAAACCTTTTATTTATTTAACAAAATATGCTTATTTTACTCACATGTTCAAAGTTGAAATTTCTTAAATATTTAACATGGAAAGTTAAAACAATGTTTTCCACTTGAAATTATACATATCTTAACCAATACAACAGTTTAATTTACATTTTCTCTATACATTTCACTGTTAAAACACTTTTAAATTTCTTATACAAAACTATCATTATTTCACTTATTCACAGGAATTTTCACATAAAAATAACACAGAATTCACCTCTTTTACACGCACAATCAATCTGAAATGTTTTACAAATTTCAGATTGATTGTATTTGATTGTTTAAATTTCTACATATTTGGCCTCCTAAGTACGTGGCTAGCGTGCGTCTATGAACTCACACTATTTGAACAACTAACTTTTGCACGGCTATCGACTATCAGTAAAAATGGAAAGTTTAGTATACACTAATATCAACAATACTAGGTGAATAAATGATTCTACTCAATTCTCAAACGCCAAAAACTAACTCTAATCAGATTCTTATCAGTTATCATGTTTCTTATCAAACAATATAAGTGAATGTTTTCATAAATCAGTCATAGAAAATAGGCATTTCTTTTCATACAAAACGTATCAAACTCATATAAGACAACACTTATGCAATTAATTTCCATTAATTCTACTTATGCACAGCGATCATCTCGACCGGGCAACAAATCCGGTAACATAATTTATATCTTAAAAATTCCCTATATGAATTTATTAAGAGATATTACTAAGAAACGATAAACTATTCCGGCCTGGGAGTCGAACCCAAGACCTTCATATCATTAATTCGATATTTCTTTAAGATTCAACTAAGCATTTTCTTATCGGAATATTGTTGCTTGATAATTTGCCTTTTAGAAGCCATTCGTAATCGGTTAACTAATAAATTGAAATATTCTTATAGGCGCGTCGCCAACAATCTCCCCCTCGTGCATCAGCATCATCATTTGTGAGGCGTCGCTAAGCTACAACTACTATTTAGCAACAACTAAATACTGCTGTGTTTCGTATGGTGAGTGTAGAGATCCGGAGACAGTTTTTTATTGGTTACGAGGCATTCCGTCTTAGTCCTCAGGGGTGATGACAACGCACCTGCGTTTTGATTCTTAATCGAGGATAAATTGAGATGTCTATGGGCCACAGCATTCACCTACCATCAGGTGGATTGTGTGCTCGTTTTTCACCCTCGTTCTATAAAAAAAATCCACTAACATCTAACCTCTATCGAAATAAGTACAATGAAATTCACAACTTTACTAGAAAATAAGCAATACATATATTATACAAAATATGTTTTTAATAATCATTAGTGACTACTAAAATAGATATAAAGGATCATTAAATTTAATTACTTAACTGAATTGGAGTGTAAATCATAGGTTGTGTTTAATGAAACACTCACACTTTATCACTATGTTTTACTCACACACCACTACACTGTATTATAGGAACACACAAAAAGGTTAAGAATGTTTAACTATACATCATAATGAAAACCCAAATGATACCACGTTTAACTCGGCGATAGTGCCATCTAGGGAGAACAGGAAGAACTATATTTACTACAAGTTTAGCTAAACATTCCGCCGCCCAAGGACGATTACAGTCCTTAAAAAAAATGAACATACAACAAAGCAAACGAATAAAACAATCCAAATTCTTATAACTAGTCTGAATCATTCAGGGGCAGAGGGCACAATTTTGCGATAGGCCTTTTAAAAATATTATCCTTATATTGTAAAGACACAACTCTTGTGACGCCACCTGCACCTGGGTGCTTCCGAATGATTCGTCCCAAAAGCCACTTTCCAGGAGGAAGTCTATCATCTTTTACCAACACGATAGTACCAATAGCAAGTTCTGGCTGACTCTTGTTCCATTTATAACGATGTTGCAACGTTGTCAGATACTCATTTTGCCATCGTTGCCACAAACACTGCACCATACGTTGAATAATATGCCACCGATATAAAGGGCTGACTTTAACATCAATTAAAGGTGGTTCTGGTACACCAATTAACTGTTCCCCAACCAGAAAGTGCCCAGGCGTTAAGGGAGGTTCATCAAGTGTAGAATTTACTACG
This sequence comes from Parnassius apollo, assembly GCA_907164705.1. NCBI lineage: Eukaryota > Metazoa > Arthropoda > Insecta > Lepidoptera > Papilionidae > Parnassius > Parnassius apollo. The sequence continues at coordinate 1,808,399 of CAJQZP010000200.1, forward strand.
GTAAGTGGACGAGAGTTGACACAAGCTTCAACTTGAGTTAAAAGAGTAGAGAACTCTTCGTAGGTCAGTAAAGTTTGTCCAATTACGCGTTTCAAGTGTCCTTTAATGCTCTTCTCTCCAGATTCCCAAAGTCCTCCGAAGTGAGGTGCGCTAGGGGGCATAAAATTCCAGTGAGTTTGGTCATTAGCTAGTTGTTCAGCAATTTCAGAAATAATTGCAGATTTTGCATCTCTAAAGGCAAGATCTATTCACTGGCTGCGCCCACAAAATTTGTACCATGATCACTCCAAATTTCCTTGCAGTGACCACGGCGAGCAGTGAAGCGTCGAAAAGCAGCTATGAACGCAGCTGAAGTGAGATCAGTTACCAATTCTAGATGAATGGCTTTTGTGACGGTGCACACAAATAAGCAAACATAAACTTTACAGGTTTTTCTACATCTACCAGGGTACATTTTCATTGTAAAAGGTCCAGCGAAATCGACTCCACTCGTCAAAAATGAACGACTTGGTTTAACAGGAAATTAAGGGAGATTTGCCATAAATGGTACAGAAGGATTAGCCCTTTGTTTAAAACATGGTATACATTTAGTGAGGACAGTTTTAACAATACTTTTGACTCTAATAATCCAAAATTTTTGTCTTATAAAGTTCAAAGTAAGTTGATGCCCTCCATGCAGAGTTTTCAAATGAGCGTTCGAAATAATAAGTTTAGAAAGACCACAATCGTTACTCAAAATAATAGGTTTTTTCATAGTATCTGAAATCTCTGCATTGACAAGTCGACCACCCACATGAATAATGCCTTTATCATCTAGATATGGGTTAAGAACATGTAGTTTGCTCGATTGGTGAACTCGTTTACCATGTGCCAATCGAGAAATTTCATCACTGAACGAAACGGATTGAGACATCTTAATACATCTATTTAGAGCATCGTCAAGCTCATCTGGGCTCAGATAAACGGGTTCATCAACTGGTATCTGGTTAAGAACTGGTTAAGAACATGTAGTTTGCTCGATTGGTGAACTCGTTTACCATGTGCCAATCGAGAAATTTCATCACTGGACGAAACGGATTGAGACATCTTAATACATCTATTTAGAGCATCGTCAAGCTCATCTGGGCTCAGATAAACGGGTTCATCAACTGGTATCCTATATATTTTAAGTTTACACAGTTTAATAAAACGTAAACAATAAGCAGTGACACGTATCAGTTTCGAAAGTGTCGAATATCGTTTTAAGTAAGAAATAACAGCATCATTTTCAAAAACATTAATATTTGTCTGTACATTAGTTTTAACCTTCATTTCTAAATCCGTTGCAGGTACAACATTATCTAAATTAACAACAACATCGAGGTTTTGTAAAAATTGTGGGCCATTCCGCCATAGTTCAGACTGCTGCAAATCGGATGGGTATACTCCACGGGAAGCTAAATCGGCTGGATTATTCGCGGAACTAACATGATGCCATTGGTTACTACTCGTAAATGTCAAAATCTCTGAAGTGCGATTAGCAACAAATGTGGTCCATGTATTAGGTGACTTACGCAGCCAAGCCATAACTACGGTCGAATCCGTGCATGCATATACATTTTCATCAGGGATATTTAATATAGTCTTAACATGTTGTATCATTTTCGCCAAAAGAACTGCACCACAGAGCTCGAGACGGGGAAGTGAAATTTGTTTAACGGGAGCAACTTTAGATTTAGCCATAACCATAACCATAACCAGATATACTTTAACAACATCATTTTCCCAAACTCTGAGATACACTACTCCAGCATAAGCGGCACAGGAAGCATCACTGAATCCATGCAGTTCTTGTCTAATTGTGCTGTTAGAAACTCCAAGCCATCGTGGGAACTGAATGGATTCAGAGTGCGCAAAACGTTCAAGATAAGTAATCCACTCATTTTTCAGATCATGAGGTAGTTCTTCGTCCCAAGCTAAGCCAGCTAATCACAACTTTTGCATAAACATTTTAATTAAGATTATTTCAGGTGTTAGCCAACCTAGAGGGTTAAAGGTTTTTGCAATTGTGGACAAAACATTTCGTTTTGTGACATTATCATCAGTAAAATTCATGTTTATGTTTAATTCAAAATTATCTGTTTGTGAGTTCCAGGTGATACCCAAAGTTTTCAGAGTATCTTCAACTTTTATATTTATTGCGTTTTGTGATTCTTTATCATGATCAGGAATTTGTGATAACACTAATTGACTGTTAGATGCCCATTTGTGCAAAGGGAAACCACCGCGAGACAACAATTCAGTAAGCCTTTTTTGCAAGAGAACAGCATCTTCTTCATTAGATGCACAAGTCATTAAATCGTCCTTGTACAAATCATTTTTCAATATTTCAGATTCCACAGGAAAATCATGTTTTTCATCTTCAGCAAGTTGGTGAAGCGTACGAATAGCTAAGAAGGGTGCACAAGATGTGCCGTAAGTCACGGTAAGTAGTCTATATTCCTGTATGGATTGTGTTGGAGATTCTCGCCATAGTATTCTCTGGTAGTCCACATCATCTTTAGATACTAAGATCTGTCTATACATTTTTTGAATGTCAGCGACTAAACAAAATTTGTGTTGTCTCCGCCGAGTAATTAAATCTCTGACATCTTGTTGCAACGGATATCCAATCAAAAGTTCTTCATTTAACGATTTTCCTTTTTCAGGTTTAGCACTTCCGTAAAAGACAACTCGTAGCTTCGTGCTCAATTTCGTCGGCCGAAGAACAGCGTGGTGAGGTAAGTAGTGAATTTTATGTGTTTTCTTTTCATTATCAGGTACGGTTACCATATGAGATTCTGACTCATATTGCTTCATAAATTTGTGACACTCTTCCTTGAAGTCAGCGTTACGTGTGAAACGTTTCTCCATATGCTGTAAGCGACTAACAGCAAGAGGTCTAACATCACCAAGATTTGTGGGAGGATCATCTTTGAACGGTAAACACACAATGTAACGTCCGTCATCATTGCGCGTGTGTGTGGATTTAAAATGCTCCTCACATTGTGCTTCTAATTCAGTCATCGGCTTTTTGCGAGGTAAGTTCTCTTCGATTTCCCAGAATTGTCTGAGTAACTGATCTGCTTCGAATTTAGTGTGAGCAACTATCATATTGTGTTTCTGTGTAGCAGTATCAGTTTGTAAAGCCTTGCCAGAGATCAACCAACCCAGACGAGAGTTAAGTGCGATCAGAGAATTGTGCTTGTGTAGTCCTTGTAGTAGTATGTGAGCATGCACATCGGTACCAAGTAGAACGTCAATAGATCCTGACTTGTGAAAGTTTGGATCAGCTAGATCCAACTGCATATACGAAGGCCAAGTATCTTGTGGGTATTCACGTGACGGCAACAATGAAGTAAGTTTCTTCAGTACATATGCATTTACTTCGAATGTGGAGGATTTGCATTTTGTGTAATGTATTGTAAGTTTAACCATAGATTTTGTAGTTACCACTGATGAGTTTGATATACCAGAGATCCTGCCAATAACGGGAGTGCGATCAAGATTCAATAACTGTGCTGCTGCTTCAGAGATGAAAGAGCCCTGTGAGCCCTGATCAACAAGAGCTCTTAGTGTATAGATACCACTGTCCCTGGACTCAACCTTTATTTCGGCTGTAGCTAAGATAACCATTTCATCATTTGTTTCAGCCTTCAAGTTTACACTGAGGTTGCAAGAAGTACTAGGAGTAGATGTATTTTCCTTTGGTGTAGCGGTATCCTTTTGAGCTTTATCAGAAGTGTTATTCTTGGGAGAGGTTGTGAAATGTAGTAACGTATGATGTCGACGTCCACATTTTTTGTAGTTTGTACTCTGTCTACAATTGAACACGGAGTGACCTTTGACCAGGCAATTGAAACATATATTGTTTTTCTTTATAAAATCTTGGCGTTCACAAACCGTTAATGCAGAAAACTCTTTACAGTGGCAAATGTAATGATTCTGTGAGCAGTAAATACAAGTACTTTCAACTTGTGGGAATATTTGTTGAGCTTTCTAACGACTGTTCCCAAAGCTTGTGAGATTCAATGTCTAGCTTTGAGACTAGAATACGAACGACTATTGCATTCCATGAATCAATCTTCAAATTTTTTAGAGATTTGAGACATTAGCTAGAAGTGTCTAGTAAATCTTTGATACCTTTTGCTGATTCAGTTGTTAGTTTTTTTTTGAGTTAAAAATCGATTTAGAATATTATTTACAATCACTCGCTTATTCTCATATCTTTCATTTAGTTTTTTCCATGCATCATCATAGTTCGCTTCAGTTAAAGAATAATTTTTGAGTAACTGTTCGGCTTCTCCGGTTAAACTAGATTATAAATAATGATGTTTTATGATTTTAGACAAGCGGTCATCAAAATGTATCAAGGAAAGAAATAGATCTCTGAAGCTCATCCACTGATTATAATCACCAGAAAATTGTGGTATAGCTATCGGTGGTAGCTTTGGTCTAAGTTTAGGAAGTTCTGAAGTTGTGTCAGATTTTGAAGATTCACTCATTGGTGTAATGTCATAATACCTATCCTTTAGCCAAGTCTTTAAGTCCAAATAATGTTCCTCTGTTTGTTCAAAATTATCATCACTATCGAAATCATATTCGGTTTTCAATGTCTCACTGTCCAACGATGCAGTAAGCAAATCGTAACCTTTTGTGTAACAAGCCCAATATTCGTGTAATGTCTCCATGCGCGTATCTAAATAACCTCTTGTTCGTTTATCCTTTGAACATTTTTTCGTATTTGTAAGTAATTTCTAGATTTTAGTTGAATTTTGAATCATAATAGCTACATAATGATTTCTTATATTTACGCGAACACTACACATTGAAATAATACTAGTTTTTACGGAATTTATCGCGTATATTTAACTTTTTAATACCCGACGTTTCGAGAGCTTTACTTTTCAAAGAACATATAGCTGATGTGAAGAATCGACGCTCCGGGAAGTCTGCAGTCTGTGAACATGTACAGGATCGCCCCCGTCACTACATCAGATTTGATAGACCACAAATCCTCGCTAAAGAACACGGATTCCTTCCAAGGATGATTCGCGAGGCTATTGAAATCAAAAAACATCCTAATTTCAATAGAGAAGATGGCTGGGTGCTACCATCTGCTTGGGATCCTATAATAAATAAAATTAAAACCCAACCCAAGCATACAACTGCAAGACTTCATGATACCATAAGTTCATACTGTGTAGATCGGAACAAAAGTTAAATTTTAATCTATGGTAACCACGGTTAACTATGACATCTGGACGTTGAACATCTCAGTCCTTCCCGTGACCATGGGTGCTGTAAAGCTCTCGAAACGTCGGGTATTAAAAAGTTAAATATACGCGATAAATTCCGTAAAAACTAGTATTATTTCAATAATAGTTACATGCTGTTTTGCAAGTTGATTCGCTATATTGAATGATATTCGGAAATGTAAGTTGATGAAAAAGTTTAATTTAGACAAATATCACTATTTCAACGCAGATACTAAATGTTCATCACTTAATATTATGTTTGTTTGCTAAGTCCAAATCTACTAAGTCTATGTAAAAAACGGAGCAAATTTTCTTTGTCAAAGTCTTTTTTGTCAAGAAATTAAGAAGTCTTTATCACACAAATTCAACAAAGTCTTTTTTCAATCAAATTTTTCTAAGTCTTTTTATTTTTACACTTTGAAATAACACAAGTCTTAGACGCACTGTTATTGCACTATGTTCGACACTTGCACTTTACTTACAGTTTATTCGGCAGCAGAAGGACCATTTGTTTAATGAAACACTCACACTTTATCACTATGTTTTACTCACACACCACTACACTGTATTATAGGAACACACAAAGAGGTTAAGAATGTTTAACTATACATCATAATGAAAACCCAAATGATACCACGTTTAACTCGGCGATAGTGCCATCTAAGGAGAACAGGTAGGACTATATTTACTTACAAAGTTTGTTAGCTAAACAGGTTGTTTGATAAAATATAATATGAATAATATTACTGAGCTATCCGCAAGTAATTAAAACACTATACAATAATAAAATAACGTTATGACGAAAACCTGAACGTTAAAATGCACAGAAAGTATTAAAACAGCATTATTTACAAAATTACGATGAAAATATTCTTATCTCGTAACCGTATTTCGCGATCCTGGGAAATGCACGAGGCGCAGGGCGCAACTACCAAAATGTTGAACACTTCCTCTCCTCCCGCACCCCGCCACACATATGAAAACTAAACAGAAAAGACGCTTCTACCATTCGCGGCTTTTCTATTAAGTATGTTATTGAAAAACTTTTCGACTCCGTAATAAAATAAGACGCATCTACACCATGTACTTAAAAGGAAGGACGCATCTGGTATAAATGTCTATTTTGCTCAGTGTAGGTATACGATAAAGTTAAAACAAAAAACGTCAGTTACGTTTTTTTATCTTACGGTGTGAAACTTTCAAGTAGAAGTGACTTTTTTACTATCGTCACAACAGAGAATTCTTTAATGAAATAAGACTCATATACAAAAATACTTCTTTTTATTTAAGTGTTTGTTAGATGCGTTTTAAGTTCTTAGTAGTAGTACCACATTAAAAGGTGTAGATACGTCGTTGGTTAGCGGTAAATCCGAAACTAAGCAAGGAAGCTAAAATTGAAAATTATACGCAGATCCGTCTTTTTTCTTCATTCTGGCAATATATATAACTATGTTCTTGAAAAAAAAAAAAACGTAGACACGTCCTTCTAACTAACGGGGGCAGATTAGATCTCGCAACTTTTTTTTTGGTAGAACGATTCCACTGCCAGGCTTATATTTTTTCGTTGTTATGTTTTTGGTGGTACATTTATAGAGACGGCATTTTAAATATTTATTATTGGATGCCATCATTCGCCTGTGTTTGTCCTAACTTGATTAGGGTCAGTGGCGTACATGGCACTTGCCTTTCATACTCTTTCAGCCATCATTTTTGTATCTACACGCCCATCCCTTCTGGATGTGTTATGTTATTTAAAATAAAAAATAGTCAAAACAAAATGTTATAATTATATAATTTAACCAACTCCTTTATTTTATTAGACCTACTTTAATAATAACTTAATAATAACTATCTGGGTACGTACACTTAACCATCTACTAAATAAGTGACAATATTAAACTTTAAATTAACTTAAAATACTATCAGTAATAAAAATAAATCCAATTAGTATTAAATTTAAAATCTTTAAAGCAGTTAAAATAAAGTATTTCTAACATTATCTTAAATTAGTTTTCATGGACGAATTTCCATAGTAGTCGAGATCTAAGCGTGAGGTCGCAGGTTCGATCTCCGGGTCGGGCAGTGTTATTGGGTTTTTCCATTATAAATTTCACAGTAGCAGCTTGGAGTCTGAATTAAAAAAATCCAATGAGTACTTAATTGAAAAATATTTAAAGCAGTTGAAAATCATCATCATCATCATCAATACAGCCCTTCACAAGTCCACTGCTGAACATAGGCCTCCCCCAAGGTATGCCACAAAGCACGGTCCTGAGCCACCTGCATACATCGACTTCCTGCATGTCTTACCAGGTCGTCACTCCATCTAGTGGGGGGTCGCCCTTCACTTCGCCTTCCGGTACGAGGCTGCCACTCGAGACTAAACTTAGAAATGAGGATATCCGCAGTAGAACCAGAGTGACCGACATAGCCCAACGGATTAGTAAGCTGAAGTGGCAATGGGCCCGCCATATAGCTAGGAGAACCGACAACTGTTGGGGTAAAAAGGTTCTCGAGTGGCAGTTGAAAATAAGGAATTTCAATAGTAGCCGATATCTAAGCGTGAGGTCGTGGGTTCCATCTCCGGGTCGGGTAGTGTTATTGGGTTTTTTTTAATTAGAAATTTCTCAGTAGCAGCCAGCAGAGTATGAATTTGTGTCCAGTTAATGGCAATAGGCTCACCCCCTGTTATATGGGACTTGTAACATAATTGGCGAAATGTGAGTGTACAGTACACCTCTGCCTAACCTTGCGTGGAAAACAGGCGTAATGAATTTCCTACCTATGGAGTATGATCTAATTGCTCCGTATTGACTTTAATACTTCGATAGTAGTCAAGTATGCTTGTGTAATGTCTGCAAACATGCGCATCACTTGATTACGCTCGTAGTCAACCTCTATCATACGAGTATGAGTCTCCAGATCATACAGCTACCTGTATTGTTTCTCCTCATGCCAAATACATCGATGTTCGATGGGAACGAACTCGCTCGACGCTCTATCGAATAGCGCAAGTGTACACCTCCGGCGCGCCATTAGTGTCAATGCAAAATCTGTTACAATTGTAAAATCAATTGCATCTTGTTAGTGTGGACACAGGCCCCACCTGTGTTGACGATGGGATGAGTTGTGATAGTCCCTGCAAAAAAATTTAGGTACATGAAATCTTCATTTAAGTTGTACCTAACCATAACATGTCATATGAAAAAACCCCTAGCAATATTACTCATTTAATTATATAATTAGGCACATGTTTTTATATATTCAAGTGATCAATTAACCCTGAATTTTAAATGATGTAGTGAAATACTTACAAAGCCTTGTTCCTGAATGCTGGACTGATCCTTCACAGTCAAATTTCCCATGAGAACCAACACCATCATCACCCTCTCCTCAAAAGTCGTGAGGGTTTGGCGACTACTCGACCCACCACCAATACCTCTTGCATGTCGCTTTATTAGCGATTTTTAGCTTTTTTTTTGTTTTTGGCTTCCAGTCTGCCCAAACCTTCGAAATTAATTAAGTAATATGTAGGAAAATTAGAAAATTAGTAGTAGTATAGGATAAATAGTAGATGGTTAATATAGATAAAGTAAAACATAAAGTGATTATTACCATATACATATAGCTGTGCAATTGTTACCATTTTCCATTTGTCTGGCAATTTATTAACTCCACCACCGATTGAGTTCAATATTGTTGGCAACTCGCACCACAGCCGCTCGTATTACAAGCGCCTTTGCGGATTTGATAGATCGCCGTGGCTGCAATTGAAGAAAGAATAGGCAAATAAGCAACTGTTTGTTAGTATTACGTCATTGTTTACTGAGCATTCTCAAGTGACTTGAATTTAATCAAGTTCATGGTTTAGGTGAATAATTCCTTACCTTTCTATAAACTCCAAAAGGATCAAAAATTGTTCAACAATAGCTCGCACTTATAATTCCATTACAATTATCCTTAAAAATGGAAAAAAAAGTCTGTCAGTTCCCGCTTGTTTATCGTTATAAATATGTAATATACTCACAACATTCTATTGTCTTATTATTGTGTCTGAAAACGGGACAGTGAAAGTGTTAAAATAGCAGCTTAAAGCTGCCGTGTTTCATATAATGAGTGTAAAGAACCGGAGACCCTTTTTGCTAGAAAATAAACATTTGATTTGACCACAGCTATCACTTACCATCAGGTGACTTCGTGCTCGTTTGTCACCCTTATCCTATAAAAAAATACCCGCAGAATGACAAGAACGCTATGTATGGCACAAAATATATACTTAAAGTGTTTTGTCAACGTGTCACCGCTGAAAGAAAACTCGACCTTTCACCCCGTCTGGCCCCAATCAATTAAGGGTGCGATACGTAGGTTGATAAAAATAAATTGTTTTTTTTACTGCACATCATGCGATATGTAGCATTGAACTTTGATCTTAGATACTAAGCGAAAGGTGTTTATTACGCTCATAAATATTTTGTGATAATAAATACGGTTATTGAAAGATTTTGCTGACATTATTCGATCAGTCCATTATTTAATTGAATTGCAGTAAACAACCTTATCACTTCATGATATGAAGTAAAATGCAAGATGTAAAACCGAAAGAAAATTAAGGCAGTGTAGGAGAATTAAAAAAAGTAAAAATAAAAGAGGATTTTTGTATTTATGACATCGTTTAACTTAAAATCTATTTAATCGATCGCCATGAAAATTGGTATTTTTAATGAAGAATTTTTACATTTATAAACTAAAAAAAAATTGGTTGACCCTGCAGGCCCTCCCAATCCCTGGAACTTTCTGCTAATTTCAAATGCAAAGCGCTCCAAATTTCATCAAATTATGTTGCGAAATCTCGAAGTTAGAAAAATGTTTTTTTCAAATTCTTTTTCCTTCGATATCTCACGAACGAATGTACCGATTTTTATTTTCCAAACGGCATTCGGCGTCATTTTTTGATTTTGTTAAGAGCTGATTAGTTTTTGAAATCGATCGGTAAAGCTGTTTAAAAGTTATTCCAAAAAAGACGGTTTTTCAAAAGGAGACGGTCCGAAATTGTATGAGGCGTAGGCCTGGTTTAGTACAAGTAGGGAAACACTAAACCACTTTTGGTCATTGAAATCCACGAATTTCTCTTTATTTCATAATACATACATAAACACTCACGCCTGTCACCCAGAGGGGTAGGCAGAGACTACAGACTTGCATTTAGCACGATCCTGACATACCTTTCTCGCCTCTTCCACATCCATATATCTACTACTCTTTATTTCAGTGGTATTAATATTTTATTTTTACCAAAAACCGCAGCACTAATGGCGAATTGATGTCGCTTTGACGTTAGTTGTCAACTGTCATGAGGTTACTGATCAATTTATTGACAGATATTTGAATGCTGAAACGCTGTGTTATTCTTATCATTGATAACCTATTAGTTAGATTTGTTATGTAAAATGGCTAAAATGTCTCGAAACTTGGGGATTTGCTATTTTGATATTGGAATAAGTAACGTTTTTGTTGATCTTTACATATCAATATCAATGCAATGCAGGAGCTCAGAATAAACAAAAAAATATCACACTACCTACATAATTTCATGACTCAAGTCACTTGTCAGGCACGACATATTTTAACATATAATTTTATAACTGGAAGGACGCCATCTTGTAAAATCATCAAAAATAAGGATTGCACTTTTTTAGCAAGTTATTTAGTTCGATTTTTTCTCTTATTTTATTTTTAATAAAATCCCTGAATTTTTCGCTTTTTTTACGGTATAGCGTACATATACTGGGCCTGGAATGGACCGTCTCCTTTGAAGGGCTTTGCATTTGAAATTAGCGGGAAGTTCCAGGGATGGCTTGCAGGGTCAACCAATTTTTTCTAATGAAAAATACTAAATATAAGACTATTAAACCGAGTTCCAAGTCCACGGCCCAACAAACCAAGTCGATAGTGTTTTACCGACTTCAGTCACATTATCATAACTAATTATTCGACTACAAATTGAGTAATTTGTGACCCTTATCGGTGCCCATAAAGCAACGGAAATGTGGGAGATATGGCAGAGCCCAGACGTTGGTGTCATTCGAGGTCAAACATTGAGCAACTGACCTAACTTAAATCGGCTAGACTGTTGTTAGACTTCCATTGTTAGAAATATCTATAGGAACATATTTGAAACATGAAGTGACTGCGGCTGCGGCAACCAAAAAAAATATATTTTATTGGAAACGAGGCCATGCTTAAGCTATAATTTATCCACTTACCATAACTTGTGGCCATGTAAATACTTGTTCCGCCCGGGATTCGAACAAGCAGCTTCTGGCGGCGGGCACTGCAACTCATTGATGAGCGACAGCGCCACGGAGTCCTCGCAAATATTTTATTATTGAAGTCGACCTTAAGAAAACAGTAGTTTTACAATTAGACGTTTATATACATTAAGAGAGCAACAAAGAACATGTGCTTACATGTGAAACAATTACTATTGTCAAGTGTAAAACTGGTGCCCAAACTAGGTAAAACCTGTATTATAGGTCACCAGGTTCCCACCCGTAGATCGCGGTGGACAAAGTAGATATATGATGCTATAATAAATGATTTCCTTCATTATTGAACAATAATACTCGTAGAAGATATACTTATATTCTACTTAAGGAAAAATAAAAAACAAAAATAAATAGAAAGAAAACAATGGCAAACATAGACAGTTAAATATTAATTGCATCGGTAGATACTATATATATTATATATTACTTTCAATGTTAGCGTTTAGGATGCACATTTACATTAAAACGCATATTAGGTTAAATTGCAATACATATTTGAAAATAAAATATATATATATATATATATATATATATATATATATATATATATATATACATATATTTCATTTCGTTGCGTACATTTTTCTGAAGGTGAAGACAAACAAGTGCACAAACTATGCACAATATTTAACTACTTACATTTTTTGTATACAACAAATCAAACAAAATACGCCCAAATTTATAATTTAATATTATATCTGGTGTTCACGACAACCCTTTTTTGTGGATTTAGTGTCTAAATTGAGATATACTAATAATTTTATATTGCAAAATCGTCACATAACGTCATGCCGATAGTAGAGCATTCCCACACGCTCGCGCGTTGTGAGACATGTAAAAGGTACAATGCCATTTATTAGTTAATTTATTTTATTTTTGTTTTATTATTTTGTTAATTTACTTCGTTCATTTAAGTCTAAGTAATATAATAAGGGAATTGTTGTAATATTCGTACCCAATTTAATGTTAATGAATAAAGAGATTGATTGCTTGATTATCACAAGCTCAAGGTAATAACTGGAACGGTGTCTCACGGTGTTAACTCATTAAACAATAAAAATTAAACATCTTCAGTAAATTAATAAAATTTGTAATATGATTACTTCTTAATAAAGCTTTTTACGTCGTACAGCTATGCTGCAGCTATATTAGTAGTCTTACTTAAGCAGATCAAAGACTACCAGTGTTAAATAGCAGCACAACACTGCTGTATTTCATAGGGTGAGTGTAGAGAAACAAAGACCCATTTTACTGTAAACGAGGCCTTCCAGATTAGTCCTCACGGCTGACAACGTATCTGTACTTTGATTTGTAAAATAGGATAGATGTGGATGAATGGAAATGTCTATGGGTCACAGCAGCTACTTACCACCATGTGGACTATGTGCTCGTTTGTTAACCATATCCTATATATAAAAAAAACTTACCCTCCATTCCAAAGTAAAAAAAAAACAAAGTCCCTATCTATTAGGAGCTCATCTAAATTGACAGTGGTGCATTGCCGATAACATAATGTTTCGTCCGTCCATGCGATAAAAACCCCCAAAATGCGACGATTATACACCCGGGACGTCGTGCGGCGACGCGATAACACTGACTTATGGATAAGGGTGGGTTTTAGTACGAAATTAGGTTTTTACGCTGGAAACATTAAGTACACGTAAATGAAAATGGGCATTGTATAAAGTATAGGTAGTTTTATTTAATGGTTAGTGTAAACCATGTATGAGTGTAGTAAAAACATGGACGGCTCCGTGGCACAATGGCTTAGAAATTAGTTACGGTGCCGAAGGCCGTAGGTTCGAGTAGCGCACGGATCAAGTATTTGTATGATCTGTAAGTAATTGTTCCAAGTCTGCATGTTTATCCTTGTATAATTTATGTACGGAAACTGCCTCCACGATACCGGAGAAAATTCTAGTGTGTGGGTTACGCTTTTAAAAAATGTAGAGGCGGTGTAATAATATTTTCTAGGCCATATCGTCATGTATGTGTCGTAGGAGGATACAAAGGGAAATAAAGTAAGAAATACAACAGTGTTTTCGTAATAACAACAATAATATAAAATAAACTGCGTCTGCAAAACCCACATGTCAAGTAGACAAATACGACAAATATACGGCAGTAAACGACCTCTATTATGCAATTAAATCTAATCGATTTATCATCGATAATAACATCGGACTGTTGATAGCCTGTGATTATAATGTATAATAGCTAGTACACCGACAACACATAAAGGTTTCTCATGTGGTAGAGTCCCGCTGCAGCTATATTATGGTTGTAGCACGCATGGGTCGGCTCCACCAGCGTGGTCTACGAGTATACTCGTATACCAACACATAATACCGGCGTGAAATAACAGTTAAATGCTGCTGTGTTCCGTATGGTTAGTGTACAAAACCGGAGAGTCTTTTTACTGGTATCAGGGCTTACTCTGGGTTAACTCAGGTAGATGCGTTGTCATTCCTGAGGACTAAAAAGCAATGCTTTCTTTCCAGTAATAAATGGTATCCGATGATCACAGTTTAGAAACACAGTAGAATTAAGCTACTATTTAAGCTCCAGTCGGGCCGAACTGTTGGTGCTACAATAATAATATAGCTGCAGCGTGACTTCCTCGTATAAAATGTCTATAATGTCCAGCTGTGCACTTTACTGGGCTGACGAAGAAGAGCGATAACTTAAAATGTATGCTGAGCGTGCAGTTCCTCCGAACGACCCGCAGACGGCTTCACTCGGGTCTTAAACTTGCTTATTCCTTGAAAAGGTTATCAGAAAACGGAGGTTTCACAATTTTTTTTTTATAGAATAAGGATGATTAATAAGCAGTCAGTCCACCTGATGGTAAGTGGATGCTGTGGCCCATATACATATAAATCTATCCTCAATAAAGAATCATAATAGTTACTTCTGAGGACTGAGATGGAATGTCTCGTGTCCAATAAATGGGGTCTCTGGTCCTCTACGCTCACCATATGGAGCACAGCAGCGTTAAGCTGCTATTTTACTCTAGTATTTTGTGAGAGTGTAGTCGTTCCCTAGTTGAGCAAACCCATCCGTGCTACAACTAAAATATACCTGTAGCATGGCTGTACCATGTAAAAATATTAATAAATAGCACCTGGATGACCGAGCTTTGCTTGGGTTTTTTGGAAATCATGTTTTTTGTAAATTATATTTGATACAAATTACATACTGATGAAATATGAATAAAATTTTTCGATCTTCTCGATCATTACTTTCCGTGTTTTAAAAAATATACTAAAAATAGTATATATAATATATTTTCTCACAAAAGAAGGAATTTGAAAAAAAAAATGAGTCAGACTGAAGACATTTGGACTCGAACCGGTGTTCTAGGATTTCAGCATTGCCCGATATCCCATTTGAGCTGTTATAACCTTGTGTGGCACCGGCAAAATTTACTTTTGTATTCTAATGATATTGTAGCAGTGTTTCATTGCCTAAAAACATGGATAAATCGACATTTTCTAAAAATGAGTCCTAACTAGATCGATTTATAGCCCCCGAAACCACCTGTATACTAAATTTCATGAAAATCGTTGGAGCCGTTTCCGAGATTCCGATTATATATACAACACGTAACATAATTAACGCACTTCGAGAAAGTAGTTTGTTCAGAATCGTTTACTGAATCGATTACTATCATTTTTGATATAGGTAATTTTTTATCCCAAAAACAATTAAAACTAAGTAAATTACAGTCACACTAAATCTGTACAGTCAAAACAAACTGAAATATACCGTAACTTAAGGCAATAAGACTTTTATGACTGCAGTTTCATTTTTTTTGTTACTAATTCTGTCATTCAATAAAAATAAAGAAATATGAACTTTATTACGTGCGTTCGATTTGTACTGTGACCACAACATTCTTCCGGAATTAGTAATTTGATAAATATAATCAGTGCATAAAAATGTTTAACTAAAAATTCAGTTTATGTATTATGATTATAACATAATATACTAATTGTGTCAAAAACCCTGCGGTTCCCGTTAACTGCGTTATCAGAATTGGTATCCATGCATATAGAAATAATTTTTTTCAAAACAAAACACATTTAAAAAATAATTTTAATGAAAAAAAAATTAATTGCAAATTGTATGTGGTTTTATTATCTCTGCATTGGCCGAGGAGTAAGAGGATTGTCAAAGAACCCCGTATTACCGATACTTGTATGAGTTAGAGTAAATAAAAACACATAAAATTTTCAAAATATTTTTTTTTCATTCAAATAAATTAAATGAGTTTTTTTAAACATTCAAATAACGCCTAACGGAACCACAGGGTTGTTACATCATACATATATATATATATATATAATATATATATATATATATATATATATATAGTAAACCCACGTTAATGCGAACACGGTTAACACGAATTTTGGTTTAAGGCGTACAAAAATTTTGCTCTAGACAATAGTTCCATAAGCTTCAATGTAATTATGTTCGGTTAAGACCAATCCTCGTTAATCCGAACTTCGAACAACTTTTTCGTCCCTTCACGGTTAATTATCGGATAATAGGAACTATAAAAATTCCAAAATCATGTATTTTGTCAATACAAATTCCGGTAAACAAATGCTGAAGAGATTAGAAAAGTTATTAACTCGAGTTTCTAAAAATAGACAAATGATTAGTATATCAAACTTTCACTCGAATACCTAAAAATAGAAACAATACCTCAAATTTTCTTTCCGTCTTACAAAAGCTATTGAAAAGGTTGTAAACTTTTGAAAACTAATTAACAAAAGCAAAGGCTTCTTAACAATTTGGCTTTTAAAAATTATTGTAAATATAAAATAATAAAATCAAAGTTATTAATAAAAATGTTTCTATAACAAATGATAATATTGAGTTTAGAAACACGAATTCATTTTTTGCATTGTTCGGATTACACGAACTCCCCTGTAACACGAACTATTTGTCTGTTTTTTCGTGTTCGTGTTAACGAGGATTTACTATATATATATATATATACAAGAATTGCTCGTTTAAAGGTATTGGATTAAATAATCTTGCGTAAATAATATTTTATTCGTATCTTAACTAAGTATGGTTGTTTTAGTCAACAGATTGTCGACTCTTGACACAAAGAACGTGAATATAAAAAAATGACTCATCAAAATATTTGTAATAGGGGTTTCCCAGGTTGATATTATAAGAATCCCTAAAGTGTGGGAAGTCCGTTAACAATATTAACAACTATGCGGAAAATACATCATATTTTCACGTGTACATAATTTGTTTTTACAAGTTAAATTCTGTAGCTATAGCAGTTGTAGCAGGAATTGAACTGGATCTGCTCGACCGCGGAGGACCATGTTAACACAGAATACCAGCGTGAAATAGTAGCTAAATACTGCTGTGTTTCGTATGGAAAGAGAAGAGAACTAGAGAACCAGAAGGCACCTTCTTGATAATTCATTAAGGATAGATATACATAGATGTATATGTGCCACAGCATCCACTTATCATTAGGTGGACTGTTTCGTTTGTTACCCTTATTCTACTAAATATAGTGAAGATCGAATTATAATTAAAATATCTATGACTTCCATAAATTTTGTCAAAAATACGTAAACTTACATACATACATAATACATAAACATAAACACTCACGCCTGTCACCCAGAGGGGTAGGCAGAGACTACAGACTTCCATTTGGCACGATCCTGACACACCTCTCTCGCCTCCTTCACATCCATACACCTACGCATACATGCTCGTCGGTTAAGGGTACTCCTAATATGGCCCGTTTTCAATAAATCGCCAATTTTATCGATAAATTTTCGCCTAAGACGTCCCTTTCCGACTCTGCCATTCACTTCTGCAACATAAATTTTGACCAAACCACCGAAGCATTCCTTTCTTAATCCTGGTCATAACATCATCTTGCAAACCACACTCTTCGTACTCACGTAAGCTTATAGTAGTTATATCAGCTTCAGTAGGGTAATAAATATAATCTCTGTTGAATTTGTCAAAATTATCAAAACTCTTATCAAATAATATCAGGGTCGGTAGGTTAATAGTTATGACCTCTGTTTAATTTGTAAAAGCACGAAAATACCTATCAGTAATATCATATAATAGGTTAAGTAAAGCCTCGAGATTTACGTAATTACTAGCGATTCGCCACCGGATTTTCTCGGGTGAGAAATACCTATTAATGGCGATATTTAGATTTATGATAGTCAAAAACTACAAATTTTATGAATTTTCAGTTTTTTTGGTTAAAGTGTAGCTTGGATTGTTTCTGGCTTTGCTCTTTATCTTTTCGTGAAATTTCATTATAATATTTTCAGCCATTACGAAGTTTAGTCCAAACAGACAGAGAGATAAAAAAAATAAAAATGATTGTGGTTCAATTTAAAGCAAATAGCCTCCTTAGTAATATAAAATGTGGATGTCTATGAGCCACAGCATCCACTTACCAACATGTGGAGTGTGTGCTCGTTTGTCATCGAATTCTATAAAAAAACAGCAATATTATGCTGCTGCTTCTGTTCAATCCCCGGTCGAGCTGACTTATGAGTGTCGCAGACGTAATAGATGAGTGAATTTTATAAAAAACAATTGCACTTTACTCTAGAAAGTTAGTTTAATACGATCGAGATAATGTTCCAATATGCTTTTATGTTTGCGCCCCGAGCAGACAAACAAACTTATCTAGCAGACATTGATTGTAAAAATATAACTTCGTATATACGCTATTATCAACTCGTCCGTATGTGCGTTAAGAGCTAAGATGGGTAAAGGGTTGTGACATGATTGGAAGGTTATCGTTTTCAGGGGTGATTAATCGTTGGTCGCATACAAAATATTAATAATTAGTGTTATGTTTGCGGCCCAAAAGCATTCAAGCAATCACAAGTCTCCTGATGAACGGAGACATCTTCAAAAGAATGCCACGAAGCATATGCGTCTATTAAATTTCCACATCCCTTTATATAAAAAAAAAAAATCTCTTAGTAGTCTTCATTTCTTTCCCATCTGTTGTTAGCTCTCATTGTCACTTCAGCTAACTGATCCTTTGGGATATGTTGGTTAATATGGTTCTAAGGCTGATATCATTACGAAAAAATAAGATATATTTAACTTTTTAATACGCCCTTCCTCATTGACTGAGTCCTATTTGTAGTATTATTCAAATTGTTAATCACGCGGTAAAATTCGGAGCATAGCCTTCTCTATAAATTTTGTTATTTAAACTACATTTTGAATAAAAAGTCTATGTAACTTTTATACCATGCCTTGGTGGATTGCCTCATAACTTACCGACTAGGTGTGTACGGTCGCACATTTGCTTCTTATATAAATGACATAAAAAATCTACAGACAAGATTTCCAAAACATCTTGTAAATAAACAAGTAAAAGAGAGCTGTAAGAAAGATTACAATAAAATATTCTCTATATGTAAAATTTTACTGGTAGAACACAAAGTCAACATGTTACTGGTTTTGGATAGTATTAATAAAAACAATTATAAAGAAAAAATAGAATCATATACAGATGTTATGGGCCATAACATCAATGCAATATCTGAAGTAGGATAGGTTCTCACTCGACTTACAACTTATCAACTGGCACCTTGGCACCGCTGAAGGGACTGCCCAAATTTTGATGGAACCAAAGGTTGTCATGATCCGCATATTATACAAAATCAAGTTCTAGATTGCACTTTTCGTTTTTTTTTACAGATAAAGGGTGACCAACGAGCACATGGTCTACCTGATGGTTAGTGGGTGTTATAACCCATAGACAACTAGATTATGAATCAAAACGTAGATTCGTTGTCACTCCTCAGGGCTTAGATAGAATTTCTAGTTAATAGTTAAAAGGGTCTCTTTAATCTTGCGTACAATTTACTGAAGCCTTTTTGGTAACCGGAATTATTCAGGAGGTTGTAAGGCAATGTAAATATTACTTACTTACTTAATCCTATTTAATAGTAGAAGCTCATGGTAGAAGAGAATTTACACGCTGATTATGACAATGATGATAACGACTAAGAATGTAAAAAAAAAAAAAAATTATTGCGTATGTAGTCCTAAGCCGTATTGCATGGTGTAGGGACTTACTTTACTGTTCCTTCCATGCCTCTTGTAGACGAAGATGGAATGCCTCCTTTCCAGTAGTAGGGTTTCTGTCTCTCTCCCTTCACAATACAAATTACAGCAGCATTGAGGTGCTATTTTACGCTAATATTCTGTGTGAGTATGGTCCTCCCACGGCCGAGCCAACCCATTCGTGATACAAGTATAGTATAGCTGCAGTATGTCTCTATCATGTGTAAATAATCAATGTAAAAATCACCGTGAAATACTCAGCAAATTATATCATTATTTATTTTTCACATCATATCAAAAGTCCACTGCCTGAAATGTCTTTATTGGAATAACCCATATTCCCCATATTTGCCATAATTGCCATAATAGCGAGATGGGTGGCAAACGTAGTTTTTTATTAGTTAGAAATATTATCAGAAAAATACTGCTGCACTTCACCTGATCCAGTTTCTATCTGTCGTCTCTTACATTATTATATTCTTATATTTATATTCTTATATTTATATTCTTATATCATATATTCTCACACCGCTACTAATAAAGTGAGAATATTATTGTTCATTTATCGACCCGTGGTTGGACAGCCCTGCAACTATATTTTTCTAGTCCCAGGACTTATCAAGATGGCGGCCACTGGTCCCGTCAGTCAGTTATACAGTGTTGAAGTTTTCGTTCCATTAATTATGTATTACTCATAGTACTACTTGTCGACATTAATTTGTTTACCTGAGCGCACTTCTGTTTATATCCTGCCTACCTTATAACTACAGAATACACACATGAGTACGGGTATGTCATAATTCAATATTTTTAACGTGACGTATATAGCAATCGTATACGTATATATAACGTTATTACAACAAAGTCCCAGAAAATGTCATGTTCATGTCATAATTAGATTTTTTTTATTCAACAAAGATTTCATTACAAGGGTTACTAAAGTATAAAGTACCCCTGGTTTCTTATATGAGTTTAGTAAATTGAAATAACTAACTTTATATCGTTCATTGTGAAAAACAGTGCTGCTGAGTATCTTTATAGTACTTCCCGGGAGAGAGAAAATTAAAAAATAGCTTTCCATTAGAATTATTTATAATCTATATTAATAAAAAAATTATATTAATGCAATCTTTATTGATCGATAGTCATTAAGGCACTAAGAAACGAATCTTTCAAAAATTGTCAGCTGACCAGATAATCTATAGTGCACAGTGCACCGTCACCGTTACCGTCACCCGAAAATTGCCAATATATGGCATATATTGAAATAATACTAGTTTTTACGGAATTTATCGCGTATATTTTAACTTTTTAAATACCCGACGTTTCGAACGCTTTACAGCACTCATGGTCACGGGCAGGACTGAGATGTTCAACGTCCATACGTCATAGTTAACCGCGGTTACCATAGATTAAAATTTAACTTTTGTTCCGATCTATGCAGTATGAACTTATGGTATCTTGAAGTCTTGCAGTTGTATGCTTGGGTTGGGATTTAATTTTATTTATTATAGGATCTCAAGCAGATGGTAGCACCCAGCCATCTTCTCTATTGAAATTAGGATGTTTTTTGATTTCAATAGCCTCGCGAATCATCCTTGGAAGGAATCGGTGTTCTTTAGCGAGGATCTGCGGTCTATCAAATCTGATGTAGTGACGGGGGCGATCCTGTACGTGTACACAGACTGCAGCCTTCCCGGAGCGTAGATTCTTCATATCAGCTATATGTTCTTTAACGCGGGTTTTTATTGATCTTTTAGTTTGTCCTATGTAGGAGAGACCACATTCACAATCAAGCTTGTACACTCCTGCATCTTTCAGAGGGACATTACACTTGACCGATGGTAAAAACTGACCAATCTTCTTCAGCGAGCTTGAAAAAATAAAGTGTACCTGCTGTACTGCCGTATGTTAGAGGAGTCACTGACAAGATTGGCTACATCTTGAAGCGCGCTTCCATCAAAACATACTTCAAGCCGCTGAAGAAGATTGGTCAGTTTTTACCATCGGTCAAGTGTAATGTCCCTCTGCAAGATGCAGGAGTGTACAAGCTTGATTGTGAATGTGGTCTCTCCTACATAGGACAAACTAAAAGATCAATAAAAACCCGCGTTAAAGAACATATAGCTGATGTGAAGAATCGACGCTCCGGGAAGTCTGCAGTCTGTGAACACATACAGAATCGCCCCCGTCACTACATCAGATTTGATAGACCGCAGATCCTCGCTAAAGAACACCGATTCCTTCCAAGGATGATTCGCGAGGCTATAGAAATCAAAAAACATCCTAATTTCAATAGAGAAGATGGCTGGGTGCTACCATCTGCTTGGGATCCTATAATAAATAAAATTAAATCCCAACCCAAGCATACAACTGCAATACTTCAAGATACCATAAGTTCATACTGCATAGATCGGAACAAAAGTTAAATTTTAATCTATGGTAACCGCGGTTAACTATGACATATGGACGTTAAACATCTCAGTCCTGCCCGTGACCATGAGTGCTGTAAAGCGTTCGAAACGTCGGGTATTTAAAAAGTTAAAATATACGCGATAAATTCCGTAAAAACTAGTATTATTTCAATGTGTAGTGTTCGCGTAAATATAAGAAATCAATATGGCATATAGCCGTATATTTGCCATATTTGTCACCCTTGGCAGAAGAGATAGCAAACGGAGTTTTTTATTTTAGTTGTTATAGGAAGATGCTGCCGTTGTTTTCCTCTGTCGCCTCTTACGACACCCACGGGATGCTGTGGGGGTGATTCCTTTTATAAAAAATAGTCAAATGTAAAAGACTTGTATGTATTTTATAAGACGGGCCTTGCGGCTTTAATACATTGCGCACCGTGTTACGATCAATTCTCCGTAACTCTATTTAGTCGAGTGCGAGAAGCCGAAAAGACTACTTCTTTGTTTTGTTAACTGCGAATGTTTTTATTAATAAATATTAGTAATCGTATTAATTAAACATTACTAATATTTTTTTAACCAATCCTGGTAAGCATGAAACGCTTGTGTTAGGAGTGGTTAACGACAGTAGTCAAATGGCGGATTCGAACTCACAACCTTTTGAGTTCTGCCATTGGGCTACTGTCGCTTAACAGTTTATGGCAGTCTAATACTGATTTTGTTTAATGTGGCTATGAAAACGTTTTTAAGCGTGTTTTAATACTTGAAAGTGAAACTATGGCAATAAAATAGATCAGCTAATTGTAATCGGCTAATGCCACTTATGGACATCTTCTAAACTAAAAACAATTAACTAATACATAAATATATTTTCAATGGGTAATTAAATTTCTCTCATCACTGAGCACACTAACGCACAAGGTGTTTAAATAAATGTACTGAATTTTGTGTTAATGTTTAAAACTCGACAAAAATAGATTTATGTATTTACAAATAAATAATGTATATAAAACTGTATAAATATTATAAGTTACTTTTATCAGAGACGGATAATTAAGTTAAATATCTAGCTATATATTTCAGTACTCTTAACCTTCATTGTGATAAAACTCATTAAATACGTCATGACAATAAAAACACTCCACCAAATCAACTCAGATAAGAAATATTTTGTCAGCTAACTCATAACAATAATTGTATTATTTAAAAATACGGGAAAATTGATTATAGAAATACGTCACTCAATCTTTTAGAGCTTTTCAAAAACAAATCCTTTTCAAATTTGAATATCGTTTTTTTTAAAAAAGAATAAGGGTGATAAACGAACACACGGTTTATCTGATGGTAAGTGGATACTGTGTCCATAGACGTCAACATTTATCCTCGGTTAAGAATCAAAACGCAGATGCGTGGTCAACCCTGAGGACTAAGATTGAATGGCTCGTTTTCAGTAAAAATAGGGTCTCCAGATCCCTACACTTACCGTACGAAACACAGCAGCATTAAGCTGCTATTTTATGCTGGTATTTTGTGAGAGCGTGGTCCTACCCCGGTCGAGCTGACCCATTCGTGCTGCAACCATAACGTAGAAGCAGCATGGCTCCATCAAGTAGTAAAAATATCATTAGTCTTTTTTTCTCTACAGTTCCTTGAAGTGAGATTTTGCTTTTTTTAAGTTCCTTTTTTTAGACTTTCGAGTGATCTAACGAAAATCAAACTAAGTAAAGACTAGAATTTCATTTCAATAGTATTATAAAAACTCTTTCCTTAGTTTGGAACCTTAAGAGTGTGATATTTTTTGCAAACGTATAACCATTGAGGTATATTTAATAACAAATTACCGCTAAAAAGAACCCTTTCATCGTATCTTCTCAGTTTCAAGGCACTCGTTGCCTCAGCCAGTATCGGAATCCCCACCGTCAACATATCGACTGAGCAGTTTAAAAGAAGTTTTCTTCCTCGCACAACTTCTTTGTGGAATCATCTGCCATCAGAGATTTTTCCGGACCGATACGACTCAGGGACTTTCAAGAAAAGAGCTTATTTCTTTTAAAAAGGCCGCCAACGCATCTGCAGTACCCTTGGTGTTGCAGCTGTTCATGGGCGACGGTAATCACTTACCATCACGTGAACCGTATGCTCGTTTGCCCCCTCTCCTATAAAAAACTGATTTTAATATACCCACGTGCTTTTCATATTCTTCCATTGTCATCCAATTCTGAGCTATGTTCAAAGCTTAAAATCTCCAGCTCATCGGGAAGTTAATTTAAAGTCAATTAATAAATTCCACCCGAACAGACACACGAAAGCGAGTTAGTGAAAACATGGTAATAAAACTATTGATTTACCTGAAAACCGTTTTCGAAAAAACTTTGAACATACTTAAGAAATTAAATGTGTTAAAAATGATTTTTTTACGAGGTAGAGCCACGCCGCAGCTATATTACTAATGGCTAAATGGACCACGATCTCGCAGAATACCAACGTGAAATAGCAGCTCAAAGCTACTGTGTTTTGTATGGCGAGTGTAGAGAACCGGAGAACCTTTTTACTGGAAACAATGCAGCTGCATTTATATTCTTAATTGAGGATATATGTACATGTTTTTTGGCCATAGCATCCAATTATCATCAAGTGGACTGTGTGATCGTTTGTCACCTTTATTATATAAAAAAAAGAATTAGGTAATTAATTTATAACATCTTTAAATTTATGAATTTCCACTAAGTAACGGCCGATTATATCAATACATAAGAACTTACGCGTCGATTGTAAAACCTCTTCATTTTTGTAGTCGGTTAAAAAGCTTGTTACAAAAAAGAAAAAAAAAACGATGTTGTTATTCGTTAACTATTTTACAAGTGACAAATAATGGAATGTTTACAGACGGACCGTGATAAATTATTGATATCGGCTCCAGGTCGGCACAAGGAAATACTGGGGCTATTTAATTTAATGTTATCTCTATTTAGTGAAAATATTTTTATTATATTATTATATAATAAGAAAGAAGTTGATAACATTTAGATAAATTCAACTTGTAATATTGCGGCATCTGAGCGATATTCATATCACCATCTAAATTTCCCGAGACAAAGTGTTCAGACTGTTAAAAGAAACCCGCGGAATGGTTTTGTAATAAGGCCAGAGGTAGGCCTTGACACACTGTAAGAGATACGAAGATAATCACAACACAATTTATTACGTGGTAGAGCCACATTGCATCTGTTGTGACAATAGCACGAATGGGTTGACCACCACAGAACCACGCTCTCCTAGAATATCGGAGCAGCGTAAATTAGTAACGTAATGGCGCTGTACTTTGACGGAACGAGTTAAAAAAAAATAAGTATGAGAAGCGAGCACAGTCTATCTCATGGTAGGTGTATAATGTGGCCTATAGACATCTACATCTATCCTCCATTAGGAATCAAAATGCAGATATTTTGTGACTACTGAGGACTTAGATGGAATAATTACTTAGTAGTAAAATGAGTTTCCGGTTCTCCACACTCACCATTCGAAATAAAGCGGCACTATTCTGCTGTTTCACGACGTATTATGTGAGAAAAGGGTCCTACCCTGGTCAAGAACAAACCATTCCTGCTGCAGCTATATATAGCTAGCATAACTAGTTTCACTACATAAAATCCGAACTGAATTTTTGTTTGTAAAGAAGCATTCTATTGTAGACCTCAGAAGTTGATGTAATTGTCTATGGGCCACATCAACTTACCATCAAGTTTACTGCGTGGTCGTTTGTTTCGTATATTCTTCTTTATAATAGTTAACTGTTAACTAATAGTTCACTGATGGACTATTTTCAGGCTGATAAAAATAGATATAGTTATAATTATATATTGAGTCTCTTCGTGTAAGATATTCCGTTACAGCTTATTTAAGTCTACTGCTAAATATATACCTTTTCCAAAAACTGTTTTTTCCATAGTTGCCACACTTGGCAAGCGGTTTGGCTTCTTTGTTAAACTTCAACTTACACCGATCATCCATACTAACGAGAAACAAGAATGCGGTAATTTTCATCAGACGTTAAGTCTAAGCTCGCAAAATGCCATGAACGTTAGTGTGTCAGCTTGTACGAACTTTTTCCGAACGAATTCGCATGAGCAGAGGTAATCTGTGTCAGTGACGCGCCGAGAGCGATTATGGATACAGTTAGTTTTCCGACGCCATGACTTTTACTTTTCTAAGCCCCTTCCCCTCCACTTACCAATTGTTCAACGTGGCTATGAAAACGCTTTCATTTTTTATGTGTGCGTTTATTCAGTATTAAGTATCATTATTAAGTATATTTCAGCTAAGCACGTAACTTAATTTCATACTTATCTGAAATAAACTTCAAAAAACGTAAATGTAAACAGAATTTGCGTGGCATATTTACCTTGCCAGCATCCGTCCGTGCAATCCACAGCTAAGACACAGGTTTTGTCCTGAATTTATGTATAGCAGTCTGTCCTTTGTCAAACTTGGGAATACACAAATAATTTGGATATGAATTACAGCCAAAGCCAATGTTTGAGAAGTAAGTATATTTCATATTTATTTCCACGTAATTTGTTACAGTAGAAGAAGTTGCAGTTCCAGCTATGGAACTGGATGGAGACGCATCTAATACACAATCGGAAAATTTTAATGGAAACACCAATAACATATCCGGCACAGAAGTACCAGAAACCAAAAATGGAAACGTCAAGGTGTTGCAAAGGCTTGAAACCGTACCAGATATCAAGAGAGACACATCGGGTATCACAACGCAGTATATTACTGCTGGTATAGGTAATTGTTACATGCTCATTTTATTTTATTACAAGCTTAAAGGTTAAAACAAATTAATGAAAAGATAAATAATTTAACAGCCTATATCACACTTACAACTATGGCGAATCTAACGACACCCCATGTAATGATTTCTTATATTTACGCGAATACTACAAATTAAATGAAACTAATTTTATGAACTTTACCTTTTTATTCTCGATGATTTGGGAGACTAAGGTTGGGGTCTGAGCTGTCGCCGTGCCGATATCATAGTTAGCCCGGTTACCTTCAGGTTTTGATTATTAATTTTTGATACGATTCTGTGTAGATTGGACCAAAAATACATCAGAACGTCAAACACCTCCGTGACCACGAGTGCTGTATAGCACGAATTAAAAAGTTAAAATTAAACGCAATAAAATCCGTAAGATTTGAATCTTTTCACACTCCTTACGTTAAAACTCATCAATCCGTTTAGGCTACAGAGAGTGCCAACGTAATAGACGTCAAAAAACGCTACCTACTCTCTTCTTGTACAATCGGTTAAAATAATAAGACAATCTTAATATTTATCTTTATTTGCCCATATAATTTCCCAGCTTAATATGGAACACACCTTTTGGAGAAAGTATTTGCCGTAATAATCACGCTTGGCTTGACTTAGTTGCCAGTATGGATAATTTACGCCAGCCGAAATGACTATATCTCTATATCTCTTACTAAGGTCATTTATTTCTAGGTATACCATGAAGCGGGCGTTCAATATACGCTCCATAATCTTGCAGAGTATGGAGGTAATTGAAATTGGACGATAGTTGGCAGGATCGGCACGACTACTTTTTTTAGGCACAGACTAAACATTAGCCAGCTTCCAAGATTTGGGCACTATTCCAGTCCTGAATGGGAAGCAGAACAAGCGCGTCAATACAGGAGACAACTCAGGTGCACAGAACTTTAGAATTATAGCCGGTATACTATCAGGTCTACTGGATTTGTTCCCATCTAGACTTCGCAAGCTGTTAAGAACCTCCTTGTTGGTGATACGGATATTGAGGTAATTGAGATAGTACGCTGTTGCTACTGTCCAGACGCAAATTGCAAGCCGCTTTCTCCTTAGGAGCATGCGCCATTGAGCCATCTGGTTTTACCAGCAAAGGCAGTGCAGACCGACAGAAGTTCGTCTCGATCGCTTTGGCAAGAGACCAAAAAGCTCTACTGCCAGATGGTTTGACAGAGAGATTTGTACCAATGCGTTTAATGCGGTCGAAATAGTCTTGCTGTAACGCCCTTTTGCAAGACTTGGCGGCTTGGTTAAAAGCTCTCTTCTTTAGACTAACATCTGGAGTTTTGCGGTCTCGAGCTTTGACCCAGGATAAGTAAGCCGTATACTTGTGCTTTTCAGCACGAGCGCACTCGGCGTTGTACCATTGCCAAGCTTTACCACCAATGGGTACGACAGCAAAGGGGTTGGAATACTCCATCACTTGACCTATCAAATTGGTAATGGTATCCGTGCAGTTCGACGGATCTTCAGACGAGAAGCAGACCTGCCGTCAAAGATAATATGCAAAGAAATGTAGCATCTCATCCCAATCTGCTGACTTGTATCGCCACACTCGCTGCACACCTTGGATCAATCATAGTTGGGTCTGGAATATAACGACACAGATTTCACCAGACAGTAGTCAGAAGTTCCCAAGAGTAAGATAACCTGATCATTGTACCTGTCTAGATCGATCGTAAGCAGAAGGTCGAGGCAGTTGGCTATGTGCCCATCCACATCAGGTACCCTAGTTGCTTGTTGTACTAGTTGGGAGAGTGCGAGCAACAAGGCAAAATTCCACGCTTCTCTCCCAGCGTGGTAGGTCTTCTGGTATGGGAACAGCCAGTCCTGATGACAGACATGAAAGTACTCTAGAAAAACTAACTAACTAACTAAAATAAAACATACTACTCGTAATAACTAAAAAATTGGTGTAACGATTTAGAGCCACATCAGAGGCTTCATTGAGGTGTTCAAATAGCCTAATTGTCTCCTGCTCACCGCTCTGCGATCGGTAGGCACAAGAATAAATAATTTTATCAATTCCTGTGTCTATGAATACCCAAATCGTAGCAAACGTGGCTCTTAAAGGTGACCGAGATGTTTACAGCACACGTCGTTGCGGATCTAAACACAGACTCCGGCGCGCTGATGGAAATTATGCTCCAATGTGTACCCAGGGTAGCCAAGGTACGCCGCATCTAGAGGACATCTGATCTGCGTCTCAGTAAAGAAGAGTAAGTGCGGTTTGTCAGTCTCAAGGTGGTAATGGACTGCATTGAGATTACAGTGCCGGCCTCGGATGTTTGTGAGGTGCATTTTGATGGAGAGGGAGTGCAACCGCTGTGCAAAATTACTCTTCGTTTTTATTTTATTTTTTATAATTGCTGGAGTAAATAGGTTGAGAGAGTGGCAGTTGGACGAGGCATCACACATATAACCTAGGGGCGCAAACAGAGTCACAGCATGTGTACCTTGCATGAAGATCGCGGAGACGCCCGAATTCCCCTAGAAATCTCCACCAGGCCCTCTCCTCCGGTCGCCAACCGGCATGGTGAAACCATTCCAGGATTTTTCATGAGATGGCGGGGCAGCTTTTCATGAGTGGCTGGCTCATTAATAGGGCCCCCAACTATCTACGGTCGGTCAGCGGTGCTTCGGATCCCGCTAACCTCCATAACCAGGCACCTGACACCAAGAACCGGTTCTTATGCGCATCTGTCCGCAACATTCTCTTTACGAAATGGGTTTAACATAACATCATACCACAACACGACTTGTATTATTTGGCGGTATGTTTTTGCCAGGTGGATGGTAACTAACCCTGGGCCAGGCCTCTCACTAGTAGAGGATCAACCTACCACGTTCTACCAATTTCATTCCCCTAATAAAGAGGGATAAATAAACGATTTTTAACTGTTTTAATTTTTACTTACACACAGTACAGTTTTTTTAATTTATTTTTTTAAGAAATTTATGGTTACAAAGATAAATAGATTTATTGTAAACATAAACTCATTAGAGTTTTTCCGTACGCCATTGCTGTCGACACATTATTCTAATTAACACATTACAATACATTACATTACCAAACTTACATTAATATATTATCAACTTAAATTAGCATTAAATGTTGTGTTTCTATTTGACAAACTATTTGTGGGTACATAAATATAAAATAGTTCTAGGCGATGAGCGTAACATCACAAGGTGAACTTATTACATTTTGTGAATAATCGTGATACAGGCTGATTATAACATATGTATATGGTATATTTTCATAAATATATGGTAAGATAATGTTGGTAAAGTAAAGCAATAACATAGAACGAGAAGTTGTTTTAATTGTTACGAGTATTTAGTAAGAGGTAGTTGTATACAAAAAAAAATTATATTTTATGTTTTTACGTGTAATGACGTCTTTCAAAGATTTAGGTAACTGATTGATTAGATTAAGTATAACATTGTTAAGTTCTTTTTCCGTATAAGTTGTTATATTTAGGTAATTGTAGTTTTAGATTTTCAGTTCTGCGTGCGGAGTATAATAACTAATCTACCTTTTTAAAATTTTCAGTAAAGTAATTTTCAGTTAGTAATGTTAGTTCAACTTTGTCGTGAATAGGTATAATTTTGCAAAATGCAAATAGTTTTCGGTAATCATCTTTAAAATTAATTTTTAGATTATATTACAGTACAGTAAGAATATCTATAGTAGAACCAGAGTAACCGATACAGCCTAACAGATTAGTCAGCTGAAGTGGCAATGGGCCGGGTCTATATCTCAAAGAATCGACAACCGAAGGGGAAGAATGGTGCTCTCGAGTGGCAGCCTCGTACCGATAGACGAAGTGTAGGGCTGAATGCACGTGGTTCAGGCCCGTGCCTTGTGGCATTCCTTGGGTGAGGCCGGTGTTCAGCAGTGGACTTGTGAATTGCTGTAACGATGATGATTAAGCACGATGAACTGATTTATTTGGCAACACCACACAAGTGTTGAAAACATTTTCATTTATATGTAAAATATTATTGAACTTTTCAGTGAATCTCGGAGCATTTGCTGCCGGAGTGTGCACAGCGTGGTCTTCTTCAGCGTTGCAGTTGATGACGATTACGACAGAGGTAGGTCATTCACACTATGTAGTGGCTGTGTAAGAATATCCATTACCCTATACCGACTAATGGATGTTACAAGAGGTAACAGAGGGATGCAAGTCAGAATTAGTAGTAGCATTTCCCTTATATTTTCTAAAAAAAAATACGACGGTTGCCAACCCGCCAAGTGTGGCAAATATGGCATGTAAAAGTAACCCCCATGTAATACAATATGTGGGAAGGCCTGTGATCAACGGTGGATTTCGAAAGCTTGTTGTATTGATATTCTTATTCACTCTCTGGTCTATTTTCTTCTTCTCTTTTAGCGGTCCTTAAAGGTCCGTTGCTGGATATGGGCTCAACCTGACTCCTGGCAGGTAGAATGACGTTCGCAGTGCTAGATGTCTTACATCTTTGACGCTGCCCGTCACGGTCTAGTAGTTTACGTCTGATAATGATGACTGCCTCATTAGTCAAAAGGTCGTAAACGTGGTTCCTAATCAATAGGTCACGGTTTCTGATCCCGGGTCGGGACAAAGTCAGTCAAGGGGTTTTACTATCAAGAATTTCTCAGTAGCAAACAGTTGGCAGTGTTTCAATCCGGACTTGGAAAGAACGTACAGTTGGTTCTGCGCCCGGTCACACTCTCGATCGTATCTGATTACCGTCAAATTAGATTATGAGAGCGAAAGGATAATTTGGATTTGTGTTCGCACACACATTCGGGCATTTTGATACTACCCTGCCCAAATGACTAGTCTCACTTGAGACTGGCTGCCTTGACCGAAATTCGGTGTGGAGGACATTATTATGTTTGATGTAAAGGAAAAGGTTATACCGCCATATGTCGGAAGGCATAAAATTTTCCATCATTTCTTATGAACCCTACAACACCCACGACATACCCTTATTCTGAAAAAAAGTTGGTAGTTTTCAGTTACATAGTTACAAATGTTCACATAGAAGAAATATATACATATAAGAAAATTCTGTCCTATTCACAGAGTAGGAAGTAAACATGTTCCATGTTGTGGCGTATTCCGCATTCATTGGGTTAATTAATAGAATCCGTTACTTTGTGGAAATCCATTATATTAACTCCAACCCTCCCTTCAATGTGCCCTTCAAATTAGACACATCATTTATTTTATTACGCCATCCTAGGTAATTGATTTTTTAAGATCTTTACTATTTGTTGATTCATTAACTAAGGTCTTATTGTGTACGACCCTACATTAAGTATTTATTAAAACAGGTGAAATGCCTTCAAAATGAAATATAAATTATTTTGGGAAGGAGATAAGAAAAATTGTAAGAAAGAGTATGAAAAATTATTTCCCATATGTAAAATGTAGTCTGTGAGCCACAGCATCCGCTTGCCATTAGGTGGACTTTGTGTTCGTTTGCACGCTTGTTCTCTACAAAAAAAAACCACATTATATCACATTTATGTTATATTTAAACAAACATACAGAATCGTGTATAAAGAGATACTAACAAGAGAAAACTGTCTCACATTTTACATACGTAAACAGTTTTCTCTTAAAGCGCAAAGCATCACAAAGGTAATATATTATAATGCTTTCATTAGCAACTCGATAAATAACCACGTCCTAAGACATCTTACTATGCCTTGTTTCGGTAAACGGGCGTTATAAACGCTTGTAACTAAATAAATTTACTATTCTCAGAAAACATTAAATAAAAATTTATTTACGGATTTTATCGCGTTTAATTCAATTTATTCTCAACTTCGAGTGCTTTATTTCACCACCAACTATGACCTCAGAACGTGCACCTATGTCTTGCTCGTGACCATATCTTTCTATAAAGAATATGATTGAAAAACGAGCACACAGTTCACTTGAATGTAAGACCTATAGACATCTACATCTATTCTCGATTGAGAAACTAAATGCAGATGCGTTGTCACACCTAAGAACTAAGATAGATTACCTCTTTTACAGTAAAAAGAGTTTTCTGTTCTCTACACTTACCATACGAAACACAGCAGCATTAAACTTCTGTTTCATGCTGGTATTCTGTGAGAGCGTGGTGCTACCCCGTCGAGGCGACTCATTCGTGCCACGGCCATAATATACCACTACAAAGCATTCGAAACTTCGGAACTTAAAACATATTAAGCAAAAGCTAAAAAATCGTAAATGTAGTTTTATAGAATGTGTACTGTTTGCTTTAATATAAGAAATTATTATTATTCATTCAAAATATCATATGTGTTATTTCCTAAATATCTTTTCATTAATAAGAGTCGGCTTGCACCAAGTTCTGGAAACAGAAACTTCTTAATATAGATTATAAACCATACTTATTGAACGTCACTCTTTTGTTAAATTTACCACTGGTTCGGAAAGAAAACCTCTGTCCGGGGAAGAACCAGCAAGAAACCCAGCGGACCTTTAAAATATATTTATATCTTATAATCGTGAATGTAACACAAGTAACAATACTACAAATTAGAAATAATCATCCATAAATTCCTTAATATTATTATAAATTTTTATGCAAACTTACTTTATTAAAGTTTTTGAACATTGATCATACAAATTTTGTATATTATCTAGGATTTTGATGTAAAAGCGTATACATCGCCGCACGAATATATTACTGGCTCGGTGAGGTCGAGTTACTGGTGGGAAGACCATGTTTATTTGTATAAAGCTTTTACTTTTGTTTTTTTATAGAATATGGTGACAAATGAGCGCACAGTCCACCTGATGGTAAGTGGATACTGTGGCCCACAGACATTTATCCTAGATTAAAAATCAAAATGCAAATGCTCTGTCACCCGTGCGGATTAAGATAAAATGCCTTGTTTCCAGTAAAAGGAATCTCCGGTACACTACACTCACCGTACGAAACACAGCAGCATAGAGCTGCTTTTTCTTCTTATCCTCGATACGTATAAATCGACTACGTTAATATCAAAATGCAGATGCGTTATCACTACTGAGAACTAAGATGGAAAGCCTCGTTTCCACTAAAAACGGTCTCTAGTACTCTCACTCACCATACCAAACACAGCAGCATTAAGCTATTATTACGCTG